>JADLZK010008297.1:0-372047 GCA_015847255.1 Hyparrhenia diplandra
GAGAGGACTTTTGAACCCTATAAAGTCTTGCTTTTTAAGGCACGGAGGAGCAAATATCAAAACTATGCCACTAGATTTGGGACAACAAATAACAACTATTATAACTCACGTGCATCGATCACAAAATTTGTGGACATAACAACCGCTTACTGAAAGATAGCTTGCTTAAATGTCCCCTTGCAAAAATATTGAAAAGGCTGAGTTCATCGTAAAAGCGAAATAATGGATGGTTCAACGTCTTCATGTACAACATCTATACTCTCTCCATTCCAAATAATTATAAGTCACTTTTTTTTTTTTTTTTTTTTTGTTCAGATTTTGCTATGTATCTAACATGTAGTCGCCGGGTCTATTGTCAAAAACAGGGGCAAATTAAATGCCACAGCTTATTGTACGGAGAATGTGAGCAGCAAGCCAGCAACAAACGGTGGTAAAAGCGCTCGCTCAGAAGCTTCCTCCCTCCCCTCTCGCGGACGCGGACACGACGCGGACACAGCTAGCCTAGACACAACACAGGGGACCCGCGACAGCCGACGGGTGCAGCTCTGGAGCCCGCCCGCGCCATCCTGGTCGTCCAAGGCCATTCGTCCATTGTTGGTGACTAGTGAAAAAAAAACAACAATCGGAATTCGGAAATACTCTTATTTTTTTTTCGAAAGCGTGTCCCATTGACACGTATTTCATTAAAGGGAAAAAGAGTTTTACCACGACGCACGCAAATTTCAAAAAATAATTGGCGCGGCTTACGTAGGCACCGCAGACAACAATCGCGCATTTGAAACGCGGCGGAGCAAACAAAATTGTACTTAAAGAGTAAACTACTGTGCGGCGGAAATACTCTTATCGAGCGAGGGGAACAGCATCTTGTTTGCACGCACAACCCAAGCATCCGCCCCCGTTCATACCATCAACCCTATTCATTCAGAGGACGTGTCGTTGTTCAGTGCATATGCCCTGCTTTCAAGCATGAATCACACGCTTATATCCCAGAAATCAAAGCTGCCGAAATTATTTCTCCTGTGTGGTCATTAGTCGATCTCCATCGATCAGGGTTATGAACACAACATCCTATCCTATATATATAGCCGCAACTATCTAAAAGAAACAAGATGACAGCCGTTATTAATCCTGCCAAAGACGTACGCCACGACGACGAACAAATAACAAGAAGACGGTGCATCGCATCGCATCGCATCGAGTATTCGAGTTTCCTGTCTTCTCTAGCTGATGATAAAGCCGCTGCAATTAATTAAACTCGATCAGCTAGCTCATCGTCGCTTGTAACTGCAATCGCTCCGACGGAACCTGACGGGCCTGGAGCTGCCGAGGTCCATGGCGACGGGGCACCTCACTTGCACATCGTGGGTCACCCTCACAAGCCTCCCGATCACGTGGCCTCTGGTCCTGACCGCCAGCTCCAGCGTCAGCGGCACCTGCTTCTTCCCTTTGCCTCCGGCTCCGGCGTCGTTAGCCACCACGAACGTGGCGCCGGCTCCGTACAGCGGCGTCTTCTCGCCGTGCAGCACCGCGGCGGCGGCGCGGTGGCTCTTCTTCGGCTGGTAAAACTTGTGGAGCTGCAGATAGAGGAGACGATAGTTCAGGGCTTGATTTTTTTGATATGATGGTGTGGTGTCTTTGTGAAAGTACAGTACGTTACCTGACCGGTGGCGATGACGATCTCCGAATACATGAGCCGGATGGACCTCGAGGAGACGTGGATGCCGAACATGGTGGAAGGGTTGTGGACGGACATGGCCAGCGAGCTGTTGAGTGTCACCAGCGTGGTCGGCACCCCGGTGAGGTCCGTGCCTTCCCCGGCGTACAAGTTGTGCACTGTCAGGCTCTGCACCACACATGCATTCATGGAAATGAAACACACAACACAGAAAGCTTGTATGATCGATGTAATGTACCTTGACGACGACGGTGGGTTTGTAGCGGCGAGCGACACCCCAGACGATGAGGCAGACGACGACGAACACGATGATCACTGCGCACAAGACCGCCGCGCACCACCCGAGGTCCTCATCGTCCTCCTCATCGTCATCGTCCTCCTCCTCATCAATGACGCCGCATTCCACACTCCATCCCTCCTCCTCCTCCTTCTTCTTCTTCTTGTGGCCGGAGCCACCGCCGTGTCGCTTTCGCTCGGCGGACCTGTTGGTGGTCAAGGACCGGAGCAGCGTGCCTGAGAAGCGGGTGGTGGAGGAGACCCTGGAGTGTCGATCCCGTGGAGGCGGAAACGTGCGACGGCGACTCGATCGGACTGCTGTACACCGGCGTGGTGTGCGCCGTCGGGGTCGTCGACGACGACGACTTGTCGCCGCCGCCACCGTCGTGGTGGGACGGGCTCTGCGCGTAGTACGCCGGGCGACGCTTGTTGGTGTTCGGGGTCTTGGGGTCCGCGGCGGCGGCGGCGACGACGGCGCGGTCGTCGTGGTCGCCTGGCTCGTCGCGTCCGACGACTCCGACGCCCCACGTTTCATCGAGCCGGTGGCCGGCCGGACGGACGCGCGGTTCCTTCTTGACTTGTTGCTGAGGGTGAGTGTGAGACTAGCAACCTGCAACAATGTAATAATTGGGGAAATGTCTGATCTCTGATGAGCTCTGAAGATTTACTACTACAAGCTACAGCTTTGCATCTGCTCTCTGAATGAACTCTGAAAGAACAAGGAAGGAAGGAAGGTAACCAGCTGGCGTTTGGAGCCACTGTGGAATGAAGAAGATAGTAGTACAAGATTGGTGAGGCAATGCCATTACTGAATTTTCTTTTCAGCTTGTGTTTTGTTCAACATTGCATATTTGCATTATGCCAGATACTGCGCACAACCTATATAGATAGAAACTGGGCAGGCATTGTGGCGTGTCTAGGTAATGAATGGATGAAAAAAGGGTGGGTGATCCGTAATCTCAGTCACACGCTCACACTACTACCACTTGTACCGGTAGCAGCCTTGTGGAGTGAGTGGCGTCGCAGCCAGTGCTAGTCGAGGCGGACACGTGTCGGCAAGAGAAGGTGCAGAATCACGGATCGTAGGTAAAAGTTGAAGAAAAAGGCACTCGTACCAAAAATTCATATTGACCTTTTTTTTAATTACACACATTGAGCATTTGATCGCCAAGATGAGGAGACGTGTGCTGATGAGTGAACCTTGGAATGCAATGCGCAAACAACCAAATGATCGCCCACTCGGCCGTGAACGAAGGGAGGCTTCGGTGATGGCGGCCGTGTGTGGTGTGGATCTGATGCGACAAAACATGCAATGCGAGCCCGGCAAGGCACGGATGATCCAGCGACCGAGAACCACGCAAGTCGATCGCAAGGCGAAGGTAGGCAACAGATAGATGAATCGATCAAGAGGCGATGGCGCAGAGGTGGGAAGAACGAGGAACAAGGATGTGGAGGTGCTTGGTTACCTCTTCCTGTACGTGTTCTCCTTCCTCTTCGTAGTCTAGATCATGTCGTTGATCTCTCTTGTGCGTCTTGGTCGCCGCGATGAATGGAATGGAATGAAGTGGAGGGAGGGGGGAGCAGAGCACGCAGGGTCAGGGTCATCGGGAGGGAAGAGAGTGACCCACGACGCCACACGGAGAGGACGTGGTAGTCGTGGTGGCCCGTGGGCCGGTAGGTCCCGTCCCTTGTTCAGGGCTCACTCCACAACGTAATGGGCCTGCTCAAAAAAAAAAAAAAAAAAAAAAAAAAAAAAAAAACGTAATGAGCAGCATGCCATCCCACACGTCAGTCACCGGCTGGTCGTGGGGCTCGGTTGTCAGAAACAGTCGCTCATGTAAACAAGTCATGTGCACTGGTTACTCTCTCTTCACTCGCTGCATCTTTTCGTTTCTTGTCACCAAGAATCGACAAACAACATTCAAGACTCATTTCACACAAGCGGCGGATCATTTTCGACACAAACATGTCAATTTCAATTTTCACTCCCCCACTAGCTGAGAGTTCATCATCATCAGGCGCTGGCGCGCTGCGCCTCGCTACCTGCTGTTATTCATCATCAAAATAATAACAAGGAAACCGCAATTAACAGACCGACCCATAATCTTCCTCCCCATCCATCCCCTGAAGAACGGAAACGGAAACCATCATCCATTCATTCCCCTTCTACACAACGTAAACCATCATCAGACCACGGGGTAAGCAGCGGCTTGCTGAGCACGTGAGCCTCGAGGTTGCCCAGCACGAGGTCCGCCATGGCCGTCCTCGTCTCATGTGTGGCACTCCCAACATGCGGCACGAGGACGACGTTATCCATCCCAAGCAGCGCCTCAGGGACGTTGGGCTCGTCCTCAAACACGTCGAGGCCGGCGCCGCCGAGCCGGCCCTCGGCGAGCGCCTTCACCATCTCGGGCTCGTCGACATGAGGGCCGCGGCCGACGTTGATCACCACGCCCTTGGGACCCAGCGCGTCCATCACCTCGCGGCTCACGATGTGCCGGGTCTGCGCGTTCAGCGGGCATGCCACCACCAGCACGTCGCAGTTGGATGCTAGCTCCACCACTGATGGGTAGTAGGTGTAGTTTGGGTACACTGACGCTTGCTCCGTTCGCTGGTGGTAGCTCACTGGGCAGTCGAAGGCTTCCACGCGCTGAGCCACTGCTTGACCGATCCTGCCGAGCCCGATGATGCCCACTCGCTTCCCGCTGAACTGCAATGCAGTGACAGTGCCATGGATTGTTAGCGTCAGGAAATCATACATAGCTGAATATTTATGTCAATGATGATGCGACGTTATACTTTATAATGAAAAACAAGTAGCAAGGTTGACAAGAAAAATGCAAGAATGTATCCATGCTCTGGCCACACCACACAGCAAAACGATGAAACTCCATGTGAGTATCTCCACAGATAGGTAGGGTACTCTTATTAATCATAATAGAGGCCAAACTGAGTAACAGCCTGAAGTACAAAAGAGAACAGCATAGTGATGGCACCCAGACTAGTAGCGAACGGAAAAATAGCAGAGTTGGGATTACAAATCATAGTGTCATAACCTTAAAATAATCTCCAACCGACCAAGTGCTACCAACAATAATATGCCAATGCCAAAGCAAGAGTATCTCCATAGATAGCTACTCTTATTAATCATGTCTGATCTGAGTAACAGCCTCACTGACTGCTAAACCAAAAAATAGCAGAGTGCAGAGTTGGGATTACAAACCACAGCGTCATGTTCTTCTTCTACTAATCTCAGATCAAGTGACTACCAGCAACAATCAGATTACCGGAGTGAGCAGAGGCTCATTTGTTGCGTGAGCCTCTAGATTGCCTAGCACTAGGTCAGCCATCGCCCTGCATGTTTCTTCAGTGTCGCTGCCCACATGAGGCACTACGACGACATTATCCAAACCAAAAAGCTGCTCCGGAACCAAGGGCTCGTGCTCATACACGTCGAGGCCGGCTCCTCCCAAACGTCCCTCGACGAGAGCGGACACGAGCTCAGGCTCGTCCACATGCGCTCCGCGGCCAACGTTTATGAGCACGCCCTTTGGACCCAGCGCATCAATCACCTCACGGTTCACAATGTGATGGGTCTCGGTGTTAAGCGAGCACGCCACAATAAGCACGTCACAGTTGGCTGCCAGGTCGACAACGTTCGCGTAGAACTTGTAGTTTGGGAAAGGCTTCTCTGATCTTGAGCTATAGCTTATGGAACAACCGAATGCCTCGGCTCTTTTCGCTATGGCTAAGCCTATCCTGCCAAGCCCCAGAATAGCAACTCTCTTGCCACTGAACTGCAGGAAGACAACAAGAGTCATTTCCTTTTTCTTTTCTACCAAACGTACTTCAGTCTATGCATATATCCTGACGCTACTGAAGAGAGTAACAGCGACCAGTGTGCCAAGCAACTCGGGACAGATTGGTATGGCCTAAAATGTAGTCTCAGATGATGGGACAGCTTATTCACTAATTGGATTATTACCTAAGCATAGTTCAAAGGAGAAAGCAATGCAGATCTAATCATCTAAATAAGCAACCTACCAAACCTTTTGCTTATGTTTGACAGATGACTAACCTGATTACTTGTAATGTCAAGTAAGAAACCAATGCGGATCCAAAAAGCTCCTATAGATAGGGTTCTCGTAGTGATAGGTGATTTCAATTGAAAAAAGAACCACAACATCCAGTGTTTTTCATGTGCATATGGGATAAGAAAATCTAGACCTCACAAAATTCTCAACCTACAACCATCAACATTAAAAGGATGTGGTCCTCCCATCTAAGCTTTGCACTTGAAAGCACGTGATCCCGACAAGCGACATCTGTGGTTTTAAGAAGCCCACCAACCCCTTTTAAATTCAGTAAGATAGAATCCAATTTTCCCAGGGCTTAGGTTAATTCAGAAAATGTGACTGTTTCATCTGCCAAAAGCGTCTTCCACTCAGATGCTGCCAATCTACGTTTTTCACATTGTATACCAGAAATGTTCAAATGAGACAACCAAATTTGAGAAAGGCAACATATGACATGAAACAAAATCACCCTATGCCCATCAACCCTATGGATAGATAGTACCCTCCTTTTATTCAGTCCTAACTCACCCCTCTTGTGCTGCCAATAAACCTCGCCCTCACAGGAGTACTATCCTCACCTCAACTAATAATCTATCTAAAGTAGACACCTAACAGTACACAGATTATGGAACTGACAAAGTAACAATTTATCATAAAAAAATAAATAACGAGGAGGAGAAGGAGAAGAAGGGGGAGCAGGGAAAACAAACCGACGCACCCGCGTGGTGAGGGTGTAGTCGCCCCTGTTCTTCCAGAGCCCCGCGCGGACGTATCGGTCAGCCTGCGGGATCCTGCGTAGCACGGCGATAGCGAGTCCGACGGCGAGGTCGGCGACGTCGTCGGTGAGGACGTCGGGGGTGTTGGTGACCCGGATCCCGCGCTCGCGGCACTTGGCGAGGTCGACGCGGTCGATGCCGACGGAGAAGGACGCGACGATCTCGAGCGCCGGGAGCGCGTCGATGAGCGCGGCGTCGGCGCCGTAGTTGGCGTTGCCGACGACGGCGCGGACGGCGCCCCGTGCGCGCGGACTCCTCGCGGGGCGACCCAGAAGCGGTACAGGCGGCAGCGGCGGTCCAGCTCCTGCTCCAGGTACGCGTTCACGGGGTGGAGCAGCAGCACGCCCAGGGTCTCCATCGTCGGGCGCTGGAGTACTCGAGGAGGAGGACGAGGAGGCAGCGGCGGCACAGGAGAGGAGAGGAGACAGGACGGAGGCTTGGTGTGTCCGTGTGTGGTGCGTGGAGATGGTTTTGTGGAGGATTTTGGATCAGGGAGGGTCCTTCTCGCTTTCGAGAGAGAAAATTTATATTTAACTTAAAAAATATTAATACATCTATATTACTACAAAAAAATATTAGTACATTAATTAGTACTATTATGATCTTTGAAGCTATTTTTATAATAAAATTATTTAGAGGTAGTATTTCTACAAATATAAAATATTGCTACCTTTAATTTAATTTATTTTTGGGATGGTCAGACAGGAAGTAGGTCCAAGTAGAGGTGTGCCTTTGTTGCTACTCAGGTAGATCCAGATTCCGGCCGGTATCCAGCCACTTGGCACAGTTTGAGTCAGCTCTGTTGGCCCTATATGGTGCTATAATGAAACAAAAAAATTTGTTACTATATTTTTAAATACAAAATGGACTACAAGTAAATGTTCCTTTGGTGGGTCTTCAACATTTTCCAAAAAGGTTGTGGCTTCGTCTCTTCCAGTAAAGCATTTTCTTTAGTGAAGCTAGAACTGTTTTAAAACAATGCTTAGAGAAAACAGCTCTTGAAAATCAGGAGGTGCCGAAGCCCCTACAGTGATACATTGAAGAACTAAAGCAAACGTTTTAAATTACAAAGGAGCAAAGGAGATTTTGCATCCATGATAGAAGAGTGTTTTCTTGACCGGGCTTAACTCTATGCTTGAGAACCTGAATTCCTTGAAGAAAATATGCATGCAATCATCAAGGTTCAGACTGATTCCTTTGAAGATGAGCTCATTCCTTGCTAACCATATTGTCCAACACATAATCACTATGGCCTCCATGAAAAACTGAAGTTAAGCTGTGATGATCGCAAAAAACTGCTGGAAACTTGCTATATCAACAGATATAGACGTGTTTAGTTCCCTCAACTTTCCATCACATCGTTTGAATTTCCCATCACATCGAAACTTTGACGTATGCATGGAGTATGAAATGTAGGTAAACAAAATATCTAATTGGGCAGTTTGGATATACTTTGCGAGACGAATCTTTTGAGCCTAGTTAGGTCATGGTAGGATAATATTTACCATAAATAAACGAAAAGTACTATAGTAAAATTTCGTGGTACTAAACACGACCATAATATCCCAACACAGACCTTGCAACTGGAAAGAGATGATTCATAGATTCTTCTACCACCTCATTGCATAAGGCACAGTTAAGAGTGTTTTATGGTCCAAACCGCAATTAACAAAAAAATAGCCGCGCCGCCGCTCCAACCCTAGGGGCGCCGCCCCGGCTCCCGTCGTCCACCATCGCTGGTCCCCTCTCTTCTCCTCCCGGCATCACGGGGCAAGGGAGGTGGGGATCCATCATTTTTAATAAGTTTTTCTAGTAGATCGAGTCTTCAAGGTTTAAAGTTTCTCAGGAGATTCAATCGAAGAAGAAATTGGCCGCGGCAAGGCGTCGTCAAGATCATCGATGGAGCAATGGAGTATGTCGATTCCTCGGCGGTGATGGCGGGGACGAAGACATCACCATTGATGGATAATAAGGTACTCCGGCTCTTCCTTTGTCTCGTTGTGGTTCTTTGCGGCCATGCGATGGGCTAGTGAGATTTAGTTTTCCAATGATATCTATCACGGATGTCGGTTGGACTTATGTTTTCTCATGACGAATTTGGTGAAGGCAACAACGATGAGTTCGACGACGAATCGACTACGCCAATTTCATCATGTTCGCATGTGGAGTTTTTAGCGGTTTATTCCTCTTTTACAAAAGTGATGGGTGTTGGCATTTGTTAAGTGCTAAAAGAATATGAAGGATTACGTAAGCGTTTACGTAACACCTACCATTGTAGCTTTTCCCTAGGATGAGTATTCTAGAGTATCGTATCCACAGGGAAGCTTTGGCTAAAGAATTCTAATAAGTCACAATCATGTATCCACTAACTTAGCAAACCACTAGACTATAGTGAGGAGGTAATTGTTAATGGTTAAGTAATATCTAAGTATAAAATAATAAGCTAACTAAGATGTCAAAGAGAAACTAAACTAATCAAGAGGTCAAAGGAAGAGATCAAGGTTCTTGGGTACTTCTCTATTACTTAGGTTCTATGATAGCAATCATACCATAACACTTCGGGACATCGTAACACTAGCCACGGAAAGAGATGAGAAGGGGGCTAGGAAGCTCCGACTCACGGTCCTACAAACACCAACCCGAACGTGGTGGAATACATCGCCATCGGGGCTGTCACCACAGGGCTACCACAAACTATCCGCGGGGTTGGGTGCAATCTCGGGTAACCTCTAGTCTAGACACCATGTCTACACTATCAATTACTACTCTAGCTACCTAGAATAACTAGAGTCCTCAATACGAGCGGAGATCTCATACAATAATATAACAACTATACTAACCATATATGAAAGGTATAAAAGTAAATAGAGAAGATAAATATATAAATCACAAGTCATCCAAAAATAAGATATGAAACATACCAAACTCTGTAGACATCTCGAGGAACCAAAGTATAGTTCAACTCTCCTTTACTCTTGATTAGATCTAAGTTAGATCTAATCTACTTCTAATTATATGTCTAATCTACTTCTAATTACATGGCTAATCCTCTTCTAATCTTCCTCTAATTCACTAATCCCTTAGAGAGAGGTTATCCTTACATTGGGACACCTCTACAACTAAGAGAATAATGAATAGAATGAGATAGAATGAATTAGGTTTAACCACGGGGTCAGGGGGTCTTCTTATATAGGCCTTGGCGATGAACCCATTTGGATCAAACCGACCTTGGCGGTGTAGATACAACCTCAAAGTCGGTGATAAACCGACATACAAAGCCGAGGCTGATATGTGGACCCGGCCTGGCGGCCGCCGTGGTGGCATTATGCCGCCGTGGTGGCATGCCACCTCGGCTTCCCGTTTCTTACGGTGTCCTCCGGTACCTTCTAGAATGTTTTAGTCCACTTTTCGGGTCGAAGTTACTTCACGGTTAAGTCTTGTCATCGTATGTGAGATATATATTCGGAACTTTCTCCATTCTTCTCTCGCATTTATCTATTAAGTCCCCGAAATTATATAAATCACCAAAACTCATGAAATTATGTTAGTTAAACCCCTAAACTTATGTTGATATTTATTTTAAGCCCTTATCCAAGTTTAGTTGACTAGTAATATTATGCTATAACAGGTGTCAACAATGGGTATGAGGATGGCGGTGGATGGTGAGATGGCCCTGTTTCGTTCGATCGGAGCTTGCGTCCGTGGCATATCCGTTTGGGATGATGATCCTAGATGGTGGAATTTATGGCTTTTTCAATGTTTCTTGTCTCCCATCAATATAGGTAGAATAGTTTGGTTTACTTTTGTAATGAGAGGATGTAACTTGCTTTAGTATTAATGGAATTTTTCCTTGTCGCAAAAAAAAGAAGAGTGTTTTATAATAGTTTATGATAAACTTATAAAAAGAAATAGAAAAAAAAATGTTGTTTTCTTTGGCCATCCAATAAAAAATGACTCTTGACTCTATTAGTGGGGTTATTTTGGTATTGGTTCTTGGATTATTCAGTTTTAGATTTTTGGTCTCTTTGTCTTTACATGAAGGGTCGAGATGGGGACTAGGGGAGGTGAATAGTCCCTTTAAAAAACTAAACGCGACCGCTAAGAAACTAATGCGGAAATAAACTTATCGGTCTAGCCAAGACTTCACCCCTCTAACTAAGACTCTAGATCACCTCACAAAGATCCTACACAAGAAGAGTGGGGTGACAAGCCTAGCTTGAGCTCCTAATCAATTCTAATGCAAGGTCACACAAACCTAAGCACTAGTACTTCAAGCACGGGAGAGCTCCTACACAATTCTAGTAAGCACAAGCACAAAGCCTCTAAGCTCACTAGATGCACAATGGACAAGGCAACACACGCCCTAACACAAAGGCTCAAATTATCTAGCTACACAAGCTAAGCAAAGTAACTAAACAAGCTACACAAGCTAGATAGTTACAACTACACTACTCAACCACAAGCACAATATATATAAGAAGGTAAGAACAAAGCTTGTGATGAAGAGATTGCAAACCACCGCGAAGTGTGGACACAAGATGGCACCGGTGATTTTTTACCGAGGTCTCGGGAAGCTTGCCAACTTTCTCCTATCCTCGTTGTGTCGACCAACACTTTAGTGGTTCCACGGTTTGGGCGAATCACCCCGGTGATGATTCTCAAGCTTAATTGCCAGTGCCAAATCCCACAGTGGGAGCTCGATCGAGTCCCTCACACAGTGTGAGTCCTCTAGCCAATCCCTCAGAGGGTACCGTGTGAACCCACACACAAGTGTGGTAGCTCAATGACACGCTCCACTAGAGTTGCTCTTCACGATCCCCGCGAGGTGAGCACGAACCTCTCACAATCTCTTCTTCGGAGCACCGCACAAGCTTCCTTGCGTGCTTCACGAAGTCTCTTGCCACCAAGCCGTCTAGGAGGTGGCAACCTTCAAGAGAAACAAGCACACCGGCTTGCAACACGATCACCTAGTGCCACGAATGCGATCTCTCAACGCAACGCACTAGAACGCGATCTCTCACTCAATCGGATGAACGATATCAAGCATATGTGAGTGGGAGGGCTCTCAAGCACTCTCAAGCATGGACACAAAGTCCCCAAGGTGCTAAGCACCTGCCATTGCCGAACACACCCTCTATTTATAGCCCCAAAGCCAAATAGAGCCGTTGGGAGGAAAAATCCATTTCTGCAGCGTCGATTTGGATGCACCGACAGGACTCATCGGTCCGGGTCGGTCAAGCGTCCGCACCCAATAGTGCGTCCCGGTCACAAGGACAACGTCCTGGTCTCCCAACTTCCAGCGCCCGGCAACTTCAAGCGGTCAGTGTCGGTGGTGCGTCCGGTCGATCCCCCGACGACGGCGGCCCGAAAACATGCTCGAATTCTCGACGGAACCACCGGCCGATGCGTCCGTCGGCTTCTCCAAAGGCCCTGGCCGCCCTTTTCTGCGAAACTCCATCGCTTTTGCTTCGACATGCTATCCAACAAGTATACCAACTTGAGCACGAGGAATAGCATGTTTTCACCACCACGATGCATCCGGCGCAATGGAAAATATGCATCTCATTTTCTCAAAAGCGCCAAATCCGCCTCGCCAAGCTTCGGCGGGAGGATAGCGGTTCCCAAAACCCAACTCAACCTGCAATCACCGCCGCCTTTGCAAAAGTGCCAACACCACCAAGTGTACATCATCATGTGCAAGTGTGTTAGCATTTTCACAATCATTTCAAAGGCGGGTTAGCTCTTACCACGCCACTCGATCCTAACACACGCAAAGTTAGATCGCTCAAGTGGCACTAGATGACCGATATGCAAACAAGTTTGCCCTCTTAATAATACGGCCATCTATCCTAAACCCGGTCATAAACTTCTCTAAGCTCCTCATGACCGTGAAATGAAATGCCCTATAGGTTATGTCTTTGCCCTTGCGATTTCCATTTCGCTCCAACTTCAAGTGCCGATGCAACATATGCACCAACACGATCAAGAATGATATGATCCATTTCATGTCATCACATGACCTTGTTGGTCCATCGATCTTGACCTCACTTGCTCTTCACCGTTGCGTCGGTCCTTTGGCGCCAAGTCCCTCGACTTGCCCTTCACACTTGCAACCGGTCCATCAAGCCAAGCCTTGTCTTGATCTTCACCACCTCGGTCACATGACTCCATGTCATGTTTCATATGCAATAAGCTCCTCCATTGCTTCATCACATGTGAACTAATCTCCTGTGTATTATCTCAATCACACAATATTAGTTCACCTAATGTTGATACTCAATTACCAAAACCACAAGGGACCTTTCAACTACCAAAGGCACACGGCTAATCAGAGTTTCAGAGTGGACTATATTTTTAGGGTAGCAAGTGACGGGTTGAAACCAAAGACTTAAATTAAGGTCAATTAGCAGCTAAAATTAATAATAATAGATAGATGGCGTGACGCCTCCTCCAATCTCTAACTGGACGCCGGTTGCATACACCTCGACTCACACCGGTGCAGGCTGCACTGATGGCGTGACCCCTCCTCCAATCCTCCTCTAATTGCCCCAACTCTACGACCGTGCTAGGCTGGAGGTGATCCACTCTTCTTTACCCCCTTAGTTCTGTAGTCTCTCCATGAGTAGATCGGAATGTATGTGTATGCTTAGTTGCTTTCCTTTTTGTGTGTGTGTGCGCGCGCGCGCTTGCGCTTCTCCACAGTGTATGTGCATGCTTAGTTGCTTTTTGCCTGTGGGATGAGATGATTCAGGAAGGGATCCAGCCTAATGTAACTGCGTACAACACAATGATTAGTGGGTATTGCCATGGGTGCGATCGATCCAATTGTGCCACGACGTTCGAATGGTTGGTTAGAGGGCATTGTATGGCACGAGATGTTGAGGCAGCAATGCTTGTGCGTGCCGACATGAAAAGGAGGGGGGGTTTGGGTTGGTGCCAGAGGTTGTTGAGGAATTGGTGGATGGATTATGTCAAGATGGGAGGGTTGAGGAATGGCTTGGGTGTTTTGCGAGAGATGAGGAGGGAAGAGTTTGTGCCAACTCGGAGGAGTTACAAAGTGTTGATTAGGGGGTTTTGTGACCAAGGGGAGGTGGAGGTGGCAATCAGACTCCAAGCAGAGATGGCTGGAAAAGGATTCAATGCTGGCAGCGATGTGTACCATGCATTTATTAGTGTCTATGAGAAGTCTGAAAACTATGAGATGGTGGAGAAGCCAAGGAAGGAAATGACGGTGATGGGCACTTAGGATCTGATATTTGGCTTGAATATTACAAGTGATGCATGGATGTCAACCTCAGCTTATTGCAATTGAGAACTTTGGTAAATCACCTATCTATCTTTACACCACTCCTCCTCCTTTTTGATTAAGGTGCTTAGTTTAAAAATCAGCCATTTGTTCTCTTGAATTTGTTGTTTATTATGTAGTTTTTGTTCTTTTGTTCTGCATGGCACATTATAACCATTTATCTCAGAAAATTTGATGTCTAGTCTTGAAACTTCAAATCATCTGAATTGGTGCTGACTTGTTCTCTAATTGAGAGGTGTGTAAAGCTTGTTTCAAACCGATGCTAACAGCTAGTGTGGAAACATAATGTTAGAGGAGGTATTAGTTCCATATTCTACCGAGTCACTTTCATTTTAAATGTAAGCGCATGTTGTAGTTGTGTTGTTGGCATGAATGTTTATACCTGTAAATTGTGATTCATAGATCATGAACAAATAACAATCACTTAAACAATATAAGTCTGGTGCCAAATGCTATTTCAGACAATATCATCAGCGTGTTTAGGTAACACTATGAATTTATTTTATAGAAGAAATATTGTAGCAGTTTCATCAACCTAGATTACAGGGCAAGTTCTGTTCTTATGGAGTTTGGACGCAGGTAACATAATGAAAGTGAATCCGAGTTCTGTTCTTATGAAGTTTGGACACAGTTAACATTTGTCTTGTTTAGTTGCTTGGATAGTTTGGATCTCAAATCCATGGTAGAAATCAGATTGGTAAAAACATCAGTACCTATTACTTGTTGTGTTGCAGGGGCGTTATGATATTTGTTGCCCTATGATGTCTGCTTGGGATCTTCATAAGGCTTGGCCTGAAGCAGAATAAAGGTAAATGTTGCTTCAATTGTTCTTTCAATACTATATGTCATATTCATGTCAAGAAGTGGGATTTTATAGCAGTTTTGTATTGAAGCAGGAAAATGTTTTTTTTTTCTCTAGAGTTTGGGTCTTGAATGAATTGTTTTCCCAGCAACATAAGGCATCGTTAATTAACTGCAAGCAAGTCTTAACCTTCTCTGATAATATATGGCCACAAAACTAAAACTGGAAGACATGATGTATTTTGTGGACTACTATGTAGTTGTAGACATCTTTATTTGACTTGCGTTGTGCCATGACTTACCATGGCCCGAATATGTTTGGCATGCTATAATCGTTCTAATGGCAAATTTTGCAACATGGTTGCAAACAACTACTTGATGGTAAACTGGCAACATTTTTTGGTTTCCTTACATGGAACTCGTGGCCTAATTAAGGTAACATCAAACTCATAAATATTCATTAAGTACTTGGTGAATTATTAACTTAGATAGACTTAGATTAGAAGCATGCCTTAACATTCAGAGCCCCTGGTAAACTCGATATACATACTAGAAAATATACATATAATTCCTCTACTGGATGCAGGTGGTGCCTGATGCAGGACACTCCGCCAACGAAGTAGGTATTGCTGCCCAACTGAGGTCAGCTACCGATAAGCTCAGGGATTTGTTGCAAAAATGAGACGGTGAGAGGCATGCAGCGCCTCACTCTGATGGCGAAATTTAGAGGCGTAGAATAAAGGCATGGCTGTAGCCTTTAGCAGAGCCTGACTGTAATATGCTGTTAAACGATGTCACAATCAGAGCAGGCGCTGTAGCCGTTAGCAGAGCCTGACTGTAATATGTTGTTAAACGATGTCACAATCAGAGCAGGCTATCTTTCAGAACTGTGGTGTTGTTTTGTTTTGGAACATGTGAGGAATTGAAATGTCAAGATTGGGCCAGATCCAATGCTGCCGCAACCCTGAATAGATTGTAAGCATATGCGATTTACCTCGTCTAGCTTCACTTGCCGATAAACTTACAGAGTCTGTAGCAAAGCAATGCTAACATATCTACGTTCATTCATGGTGCAGAACAACAACCATGAATCTTTTTCAGGCTCAAATGCAGTAGTGCTCGACTGTGCTCAAGATTCATCAAATGTGCAAATGTGTTCTCTGTTTCCTTTTGATTTCCCGTGCAGTTTTGCACAGATTACAATCATGTCCGGATGAAGACATAACTTCACTGGTCCTTATACTACCAACCCGATGATTACATGGGCGAACTCTACTTCAAACCTAACACAAAATACAACTACAAACACTGCATTGTGCCGATGATGTTCAAACTGAAGCTACAGGTTAGATCTTGGCAACAATTTATTGCTGTATGTTTTATGTCAGTGCAGATACATGTCCAGAGCAGCTTCCTCAATGAGCAAGGATAGAATGTCTTCCCCAGCATCTCTGACGAAGCAGTCTGTCTCTTCCATGCAAATCAAACCTTGCCAACCCATGTCCCAAACACTAATGATCAATGCATCTGTGCAGCTGAGATCCCTCTCCAGTTTCATGTCTAGGTTATCTTTGGTGCCATGAGCGTCTTCACTGCAATATCCATTCAGATTTCTAATCCCATTGCTGATTTCTCTCAGCAATTCCTCCAGTGAGAAGTATGCTGATCTGCATTTCTGGCCCTGCAATCCAGTGTAACACAGACTGTTTTGCTGGCAGTGTTTTAGTTCCAGTTGCTCTCCTGCTGTGTCCAAATAGAGCTTATGGTTTTTCAGTTCAACCTTGGAAATCCTACTACATTGGTCATTCAGATCCCCATACACATCAATGCCTATGAGTTCAGCTGCTCTGCTAAGGAATGATTTATCACTTAGGAGAAGCAAACTGATCTCATCTTTTATTTCAGCTTCCTTTGTTGGGGTTCTGTATGTTGATGGGTGAATAGCAACTCCATCAGCTGAACTGATTCTGTAATCATGGATAGCAGATAGCAACATTTCATTGGGTTCACCAGAATCTTTCAGGATGTCTGTAACAGAAAGGGGTTGTTTAGTGCAAAAATGTTGAGCTCTAAAAGAGGTGGAAACAAATATATATATATTTCAGGATGGCAGTGTGTTTCCACAGTTCCTTACCGCCCACAGAAGATGTTTCGTCCCAATCAGCACTTGGGCAGCCTTCGTCACTAGGTGTTGCGCTATGTTCTGTGGATGGACCGTCAATTTGGTCCAATGCATGAAAGATCTCTCTTTCTATCTCATAAGCCTACATTATGAGCAAAAGAATGACCAAGGGAATAAGTTGAACAAAATATGCACATATATTGACTTGCATGCAAATCACTGTCTAGATGATTTCATCTACACTAATGTCTAAATGATTTAGCTGAAAACTTCTAAAGCTAAGAATAAAATCAATTACTTAATTTTCTGAATCTATGGACAAAAGCAGTGATTTCAGTTTCAATAATTTCTTAGCTTGAGTGGTTATTTGGCATGCTATATAGAGGTGTAATATGCAAATACTGAATGGAAAATCTCCAAGTAATGTTGTAAACTCATAACAAAGGATGCATACCACTAATTCATCAATGGTGGAACTTCTAACATTTCTCATGGGCACTCTCTTCACTCTGGAATTATTAGATGGTTTTGATATGTTGGGCTTCACTGAGTCACAAATACGACTGCTTCTTGATGCAACTGATTTTCTATCACGTCGTTTCACTACTTCCGTGTCACGAGATACTGATCCTGCTTTTGCCTTTATGACATTCCTCCCTTGTCTGTTTCTTTCACTTAAGTAAGGTTTTTGTTTCTCCATGGTCCTCCTATTAATCTCAGTGTTCTTATTTGCCTGTTGCTTTCTGCTTGTAGGAGAGACTATCTTGATTTCTTTTCGGGATTTTGGCCGAGCTTGTTCAACATTTATCTCTCTGTGAATTGATTTCATCGATGCAATCTCATTAATCACTCGGGTATTATATGAAGTGCTGATACCCTTCTGCGAACTAGTAGAATTCTTTTGAGCATTATATTGCTCTAGTGGTAGTTTTTCTGACCTAGGCATCTCCGTATCAAAAGCAGACTCCTCTCTGAATAATTGTGGCAGTGGCCTTTTTGACTTGGGCCTCTCAATATCAAACAGTGCTCTTGGTGAACTCGCTGTCTTAATCTTATCGTCTTTCATGGTAGAGTCAACTTTCGGTGAGGGCAATCCATCAAGACCCATGAGCTTGGCTACCAAGCTTGGGCCTTTAGACTTTTCAGGTTGTACTGCTGCACAAGATGGCAATGACCTGGGCACCACTTTCTTCTGCTGAGTAGGCTTGGACATGAGATAATTTTTCGGCAAGTACCGTGCTGACTGGCTCAAAGAGGCCTGCTCATTATTGGCCACCGACAAGTGGTTCTTCCTGTAGAAACCATCCTTGACCACATTCTTCAACTCATCGGTAGAATTTCTTCTCAACTGCTGTTTTAATCCATCTTTAGCACTTACAGGTAGTACCTGCTTGGCATTTGATGGTCTCAGGAGGACTTCACGGATTATGGTGTCTATGTCAGGAGACTTTTCACCAGTTTCTGGTCTTCTCTTCTTGTTGGGTAGCCTCATGCTCTGTGATGCAGCTTGGAATCTCTCAAGCATCGCAAGGGACTCCTGGAGATCCATGGCGCCTCTCAGGAGGTCCTCAGCAAAATGCTTGGATACCGAGGGTGCCATAACGTAGTCCCCATGGAACGACATGGATCTTTCCTCCCTGTAGCTTTGGGACACGCTATGTTCCCGGCCTCGGCAGTTCCCACAAACCGAAGGTTGTAGTGTGACAATACAAGGGGCAGCACATTGGACTGTTTCAGGACAGCTGCCGTCTTTGCTTCTTGGGGGAAGGCTCTTTGAAAGGGATCTGCAAACCACTGATCTGAAACTGTCTTGATGCATCACTGTATTTTCTGGAGCAAACAGAAGCTGGAGGAACAGACAGACTGAAACAGTCAGATAGTGAACACTCAAATATTCCATGCAAGGAAAACGTGATCCTGTCTTTTCAGGAGAGGGAAAATAGAATTAAGGAACTGATATTTTGGTCAAATAAGGAGGTAGTAGAAACTTACATTATCTTCAGACAAGACAGTTTATTTAGAAGCTTGTTTGCTTCAGGAGATGGTGTCTGTCTGGGCTCTGAAGATTCGAGAAAATGATTGTCAAGAGGAAGCTGCAAGTAACGAGAGATCTAAGCTTAGTATCAGAGGGAGAAGATAAGACTAGACAATTCTTATTCTAAAAAGAAAAAAAAAAGGAAAACATTCAGACGGGGAAGCAGCGAGCCAGTAGGTATAAATAAAATTCTGATGCCGTACGCTAGCAAAAAACATATCTTGCGAATTCCTGACATTTGCAAGACCGCTGACCGCTGAATAAATAAAGAGGCAAGGCAAGGATAGGACAGGACAGGAAGCAGTTGGGGAACCATCTGTGCATTGAGTAGCCACCTAGAGCTATCCATGACCATGATTGCTGGAATTTCACATGGGACATGTTAAAGTCTGAATTGAAAGAAGTTGCTCACGAGCACTGCAAAGAAGTGAAGGGTGGTGGTTAGAGACCATTGATTGATCTCCTTGAAACTAGGCAGGCAAAGAAGTGAAGGGCCCTGCCTAGTGCTGCTGCTGCTATCAGTTTGGACTGGGACAAGATCCTAAACCTAACACGGCCGGACGGTCCACAACACTCCCCAAATTCACAAAGTTGCAGCCATGAACTCCAACTGTACCATACCTGGACCAACTAGCAACTGAGACACCTAAAATCGCAACAAAACTGCATATTGGTTGGAAGGCTGCCTCTCTGATCTGAAGCCTGAACGGACAGAACACTTGCCATTTGCGCACTCTCCCTCCCTCCCTGACATACCCCGACTGAAGAATCCCAAAGCAAGATCACCGAGACGGCTGGAAGGGAAGAACTGTGGAGGAAAGCACAGGTTGCTAGCGTGGGTTCCCGCCCCCGCCCCCAAACTGCAAAAATTGAAGCAAGGAAAAAGATGGCACCTTTTGCCTCTTGGCGGGCGGGACTGAGATGAAGAAGCCGGCAAGCCGCTTGGCCTCAAGCTCTCCCGCCAGCTGCCTCCTCCGTTCCCTCCCTCCGAGTCCGTGTAGGAGGCTGCTAGCTGCCTGCAGCTGCAGCTGCAGCTGCAAGTGCTTGTGCTTGTGCTGCAGGTAGGAGAAGGAAACCAAGATCTGTGAGAAGCACAGCACACAAGCAGGCCAATGAGGCAAGGAGTGGAAGTAGAGGACAGAGAGAGGTGGAGAGCTGCTGCTAGAGTGCTAGTAGTAGTGTACTGGTACTGCAACTGCATCTGCATGTGGCCTCCTAGCACAGCACAGGAAACTGGAGGCTCGCTTTGCCTTTACCTCTGGGTGCTGGCGCCACAGTAAGAGCGGCCGCGAAAGCTCAGCCGCGTCCGTCCGGCTTTTGATGGCTCCTTGGGTGTGTCATGTGTGAGTTCATTTACTTTGACCAAGCAACAGACGTTCGTGATGATATCATGATATGATGATGTGTGGGGCGGGACCAGATGTCATCCTGTAGCAAGTGGTATCCGGTGATGAACTCATCATAATATTCGTACGGAGCACGGGAAGCAAAGCAATGGTCGTGTTTGGATCCTCTAACTTGGTTAGGTTAGAGTTCCCTCAAATAACTTCTAACGTGGGCCGGTTTAGATGACGAGGGGTTAGAAACGTGGTTAAAAACACTTTTCCAATCACTTTTCCAAGTTAGTATGCCTTTGAGTTGGTGGGCTCTACCAAAGTCACCCAAATATCACCCCCTTGAGGGGTTATTTCTTTTTGATGGGTTAGAGCCAAAATAACCCAATCTAATCCATGTGTTTGAATGTTTTTAGTTATTTAGGACAAAAATAACTCAATCTAACTCTAACCCTGGCATCAAACAGGGCCAATGACGAGGATCTGACTCTACTGTGTGAAATCTTGGCGGCTAGGACTGGACTGTGTCCGAACGCGCTGAATCTTCTGGGTATAGGGTAGGTGTAAATTAGCGTGGGGGCCGGGCCGGAGTTAATTACTGTTGTTAGTACTAGTGCATTGGGGAAAATAACATTTTATACACAGTAAAACAGTACAGATCCGCGTTAATAGTTACAGCTAGTTGGCAGATTGGTGTTAGACCCATGCTAGCAGGAGACAAGCGGACGTACTGCCGCTGTAGTAGATAAGATAACGCATGTACCGACTGATACATTTACCGACCCTCTAAAATTAACCGGCCGACTGAAGACAGCCTGTGGAGTATTTTCAAAATGGACAGTCTGTCGGTGCTGACTGACTTTTAGCGATTCCGGGCAGGGTTCCTAGCGATCAACCTTTTATTTGTCGACATCGATCAAGTCAAGTGAGTGAGGAAAGAATGAATGGAAACAACACTTGCCAGCACGTTAATTTCGTCGTTTGTGTATCCGTATGCAGCACTCAGCACGTTCGTTGTGTGTCGTGGAAAGATATAGTATGGTCAAACCGAGTTGTTGAGCCATCGGATCGAGTGGCCCGACGACCATGCACATGCATGTGGTGGTTGCCACACCAATTCCGGATCGGAGAGGCTGCATGCCCCTCGCTCACAACCTCACCCATGCACGTCGATAGGCCACGACACAAGCACGTCTCTCAAGTTTAATAAGGGGCTGTTTAATTCCTTTTTTTTTTTTCCCAAAAGTTTTGGCATTTTATCACATATCTTGACAAATGCATCTACACACCATATCAAAAATAAAAACAGCAAAAACTTTGGGTCCAAAAATTTTGGTATTTAGGACTCTAAAGGCCAAAAAGCATCCATTTTTCGAAAATACTCTCACTATGGTAAAAGTTTGCCATGCATGTGCATCTATGCAAAAAACTTTTGAAACCCAAAAGCAGTTAAAAATCCCTTGATTTTTTGTTTGATTTAGAGCAAGATTATTGAATTGACAGGCGCGCTGAGGGGGTAGGTAGGTTCTGTACTTCTAGTTCTTTATTACTACTCTGTATATGAAAAAAAAAATATTATAAGATCTAAAGTCAACCTGTTTATGTTTGATTAACTTTATAAGTGGACGGTATTAATAACATTTATGCTCCTCAGCTAGGTTTACTAGGAAGATATTTTATAATTAATTTAACAACTCTTATTTTATATCATAAAATATTTTTTTTTGAGTGAAAACACCTCCTTTATTATATCATATCGTAAGAATTACAAACTCCATCCGAAGCTCAATAAACCAAACATATCGACCGGCGAGGAATTAACATAACTCCTAGCTAAACAGTGGGCATCATAATTTGCATTTCTGCCGCGTGAACAAATTCCACCTTTGCAAAATTGCCCATCTTTGTGCTTGATATCACGAATCACGGGGCCATAAACTCCGGTTCCTTTTCCTTGGATGCTTCTAAGCGCATTAGCGCGAGTCACTTGCTATCCTCGGGTTCCAGTAAATCAAGATCGCTAGCCGGCGCCAAACCCTCCGGCATGCGAGGACCTCGGCCGTCTCGCCTCCGTCTGACCTTCGACAACCCGGTGTCGATGCTCCTACAAATTTCCCGATCTCATCACGGCGCCACCGGCGCCACCGAGGCTCTTCACGAAGTTCTTTGAAATCGCGGCATCAACATTGATCTTATAAGAGCCCGGGCGGTGCAATCCGGCGATGTAGTTGGTTTATGTACTGCGGCTTTGCTAGCTTACGTGGTGTAGCCATCTTGGTCATCAATAAATCGCTCCACAAAGCAATGTGTTGGCGGATTCGGAATTTATTTTCATGAACGGTTTTGTCTTCGGCGTACCAAATAGCCCAAAGTCGAACCACAACTTTGGTAAGTTCTTCATGCTTGAGACCCTCGAACACCTCCGCAAGCCATGCTCTAGCATCCACGGGTTTCAATCGGCATAAGAACTTCGGTGATTTCTTCTTGCTCGAGCCCAAACGCATTTGGCAAGATTGCACTCAAGAGTGAATGTCTCCATGAATCAAACCCACCGCACAAAGTGCATACTTGCATTAGGGCGCCATATTTCTCCGATGCCGAACTTCACCTGTCGGGATAGAGTGTCTTGCAAGTCGCCACAGAACGGTCGGACCTTTGAGGGCACCTTGGTCTTCCATAGATTACTCCACTCCTTCTCCCGAGCTTTTCGTATCCAGAAGGACCGGGACAATTGCCCCCTGCCAAGCCGTTGCCGTCTCCCTTGACCGATGAGCATACGGTAGGCGAGGCGGACCAAAAAAAACTTCCAGTCTTCTCGTAATGCGGGCCCAAAAGTCATCGAGAGGCCTCGAGCTCGGTGTTATATTTTCGATAATTTCCCAATCAAGCGGAGAGAAAAAAACCCCTTGGTAATGGACGATTCAACACCCGGGTTGTCGATCAATAAGTTCGAAACCCACACCGGCGCATTTGCTTTCACCGGTTTCAAGGGTCACAAAGCATGCCATCTCTCGGGAGCCAAGGAGACTCCCAAATTTCCGTCGTAGTCCCCGAGCCTATCCAGGTGGATGAGACCTTGACGAAGTACTCCAATCCGTCCACCAGCGCTCTCCACACTCGTGATGGCGATGAACCTACTTACGCATGTAGTATATCGAGAGGTAGGGAAATACACTGCCTTGAGGACCCTAGCGCTCAAGGAATCAGGATTCATCAGCAACCGCCATGCTTGACGTGCCAGTAGTGCTAGGTTAAACATCTCTGTATTCCTGAAACCGAGCCCACCAGAGCACTTCGGCATCACCATGTCGTCCCACGCGACCCAACCGTCCTCCGTTTCCCGGTGTGGAACCCCACCGAGAAATCATGGAGTATTCCGTCTATATGCTTGCATAGTCCTCGCGGAAGCCGAAAGCATGCCATTGAATACGTTGGAATTGCCTGAGCGACGGATTTGATTAGAACTTCCTTACCTCCGGCCGAGAGGCACTTCTCCATCCACCCCTGCACTCTTTTCCATACCCTATCCTTGAGGTAAGAAAAGGCTCCAATTGTCGATTGCCCAACATCGGTTGGCATGCCCAAATAGCGCTCATTCGATTGCCGTTGGAAACTTGAAGGATTTCCTTTATCTCCACTCGGATTTTGCCTCTCTACAACCCTTGGCAAAATGGATTGACGATTTATCGAGATTAACTTGCTGTCCGGATGCACGACAATATAAATCCGGTGCATTCATCGTAGTTTCTGCATTCTCCTTGTTGGCCCTAAAAAGCAAAGCGGTGTCATCCGCAAAGAGTAAGTGACTCACCGTCGGAGTGAAGGAGCCACTTTAATACCACCGAGTTCGATGACCGAGATCGGTTTTTAGAAGGCACGAAAGGCCCTCTGGCTGCCAAAAGGAACAAGTAGGGAGAAATAGGATCCCCTTGACGAACACCTCCGGATGGTTTAAAAGATTCCAATTTATTGCCATTCAAAATAAGCGAGAACGAGGCGGTCGACCGGTCTCATTATCATATTCACCCACAGGCGATGAAAGCCTAATTTAATCATAATCCTTTCCGGGTAATCCCACTCGGCTGTCATATGCTTTCCTCATATCGAGTTTGATTACGCGAGAAGCGGTCCGGCGTGGCCCGTTTCTTTTTCATATAATGCAAACACTCGTAGGTCTGTAATTATATTGTCGGTAATCAACCTTCGGTACAAAAGCCGATCGCTCCTCGATATCACTTCATCTAAGATGGTCAGGAGCTGTTGGCCAATGTCTTCGATGCAATTTTATAAAGTACATTGCATAAGCCGATGGGCCAAAATTGTCCCAATTCTTGAGGATCATCAACTTTTGAATAAGGACAATGTTGGTGGCATTCGGGTGGCTGGATCATCCTCTCCATGCAGCACCGAATAACCACCGTCGTCACCTCATCACCACGAGGTCCCGAGTGCCGCATTTGGAAAAAATGTCCGGAAGCCCATCGGGCCCCGGGGCCTTGGTTGGGAACATTTGGAACAATGTTGTCTTCACCTCCCCGGGCTCAATCGGTTTCAAAGCACCGGCTCATTCATCTCCTCCGTCACCTTTCGGCACCATGGCGAAAGGCGTCGGTGTCGGTTGTCCCCCTACGTCTTGTAGAGAGTCTTGTAAAATTCGGTTGTCATTGCTGACATTACCGAGTCATCTTCTGTGAAACTGTCGTCCGCCAATTTCAGCTTGGAAATCTTGTTTCTCTTTTTTCGTTGCGAGGCACGCAGATGGAAGAACCGGGTGTTCCTATCTCCCTCCGTGAGCCGAGGCGATCTGCGAACGTTGCTTCCACATAATCTCCTCACGGTAATTGAGCTCAACAATCTTTATCGGCAATTTTGATCTCCTCATGAGATGGGCTCAACCTGCGTGCGGATCCGAACGCGACCTTTTCGGATCTTCATGCAAAACCTTCGGTTTTCCTTTAACACTACCAAAGGTCGTCCTCTCCCAAGAACCAAGATGCTTGGATATATGAGATATCTTTTTCGAAGCCCTTCAGTTCTTTTATCAGCGAGAACCTCCTAATTCGGGCCCACCCGCTTTTGTCATTGTCCCAAAGACCTCGGCATTTGTGCGAGATACACCCGATAACTTAAGAAGCCCCGTTGATAACTCATACCGGGATCAACAAAGGAGTAGCTACAACATTACAACATTTGTTATAAAAATATAGATCGGAGTATGGAAGAATAATAACATTAATTTTACAAAATGTGAGTAAGTTACATTTGAGTAAACTTAACTTAATTAATTTGCGGAAGCTGAGTAGACTAGAAGACAACCAGATCATGTCGAGCCCACCGACATAACCTTGGTTAACAAAGACGAGTCAACACCTACAACAAGGGTTAACAAACCCTGAGTACACAATGTACTCCGCAAGACTTACCCGACAAAAGAAAAGACTCCAAGGATATCTTTGGCTTAAGGGAAGTAGAGCTAGAAAAGGGAGTTTGCGAAAAGCTTACTACAAGTGGATCCTTACTTTCAATATTTTTAGCATCAATTTTGTTGAAGCATAAATAAGCTAGATTTGCTCATGTTCTATCTCAAACACTTTTTAATCAACACAACTCAACTTATCTATGTATCTCTTTTCCTTTCATAACCAAGAGAAACCTTGTTTCTTCAATTACTACGATGAATGGGCGTAAGAACGAGGGTCTCCATATCCAGAAGCAACGGCGATCCGCGAATCCATTCAAACCCGGCTAGGGATCCCTAACCACCACGACATATGTAGCACTTAAGCTTGCATATATCAACCCTCACTCCGATTCGTCCAAAACGGATTTGGGTCCATCGCCACCGAGAGAAAGCGCGATTACTCCACCTCCCTACCCCGCCCTAATGACAGTTTGACTAGTAGGGTGGGTACATGCTACTCCCGCCATCTCTCCACTCCCAAAGGCGCGGTTGTCCGTTCCGATTTGGCACATCCCCGAGATCGGACTTACCGAGGCATGTGGCTAGTTAGGGTCGACCAGGCACGGGGGTGACAAACGGGCGGCCGTGCCTTTGCGAAGGCCTCGGGCGCACTTGCGTTCAAAAGTCCCGAACTTAACAATCCAAACAACGGACGGTCCTTATACGACCAACACGGGACAAGCACGGCTAGGTATCCCGCCGGCTTTCAACCTACGCCCGTCCGATCTCAAATTCAATACTACCATATTTATCCTCATGAACCACCATCGGGGTGTTCTTTTTTCCATAGCCGGGAGGAACAAAGATAAAACCTATATCTCGCGAAACGATGAAGCCATCATTCGACTTCTACCGACATCTAAGCATTACTAAGCATTTAGAAAAACGACCTACTCATACTAGTAGGATAACATAGGAATAACGAAGATCAAGGTAATCATGCAAAAGAAACGGTATCAACCAACTCCTACTAACTTAATGCACATTGCACTAGACTTAAGGTGAATAAAATATTTATAAAACGAGAGAAGGGTTTATGCTCAGGGGCTTGCCACGTATTGCGAGGGGAAAAGTTAGATTCCTTAACGAGATCATCCGAAGTCATACTTGACATCGACACCATCGGTGGATGGGATCTTCGAAGCTCGACCATCAAGAACCACCTCACTCTCATATAATCTACACGTAGATGATGATGCATGCTTTAGCATGATGAAGTATAAATATGATGCTTGATGGATGCATGAAATGATAGACACTTGAGTACAACTTTCCTTCACGATAAAGTTGTAAACCCAACAAAACCAACTTGTTAAACTACTCTATAAGATATCATCACCATTGCCTAAGGAGTTCTCAAGGACCATTTGATTGTGGTATGATCCAAATTTCACAAAACAACCCAAAAGTCACACAAAAACCTAAGTTATTTGACACTAAACAATATATAAACCACATGAAATAATAGAACTTAAGATAGAAAATAATTTAAACATTTCAAAACGACTCCAAACTTTTTATACAAGTAGGACACATCATAAAAACAGTACCAAATAAATTTTTATGAATTTTTGAAATATATTTTATTTTCTAAAAATCATGGAAGATGCATTTTTCAATTAAAATTTGTAATTTTAAATCATGCAAGAACTACTCAAAATCAAAGTTTCAAATTTTTCATGGATACACATACTCATGAGAAAGCTCTACAAAAATTTTCAGAATTTTTGAAGCTATTTTCGAATTTCTATGAATTTTACAAAACCGGACACTATTCATAATAAATAAAATTGAATAAAACATTGAATAAAGAAAAAGGCACATGGGCGAAAACCAGTCCAACACCTTGTGGCGGTTCATGATTGCTCGATTGGCCCGATTCATCGTTCACCATGGGCGGATTATTTTATTTTGACCCATGATTTGATTCGGCCCATCACTATTCCTTTTGGGCGGCCTGCTACGCGTGCAGGCACACTCTTTGTGGCTTTGCCACTCGTGGGCGTACACCGGCATGGTCACCGGCGGTGGTCATGGCGGCGCCGGCGTTCGGCCGCGGCACTGCGGCAGAGTGGAAAGGAAAAGGGCGAGCAAGGGCAAGAGCTCACCGTGAACTTGGAACAAGGCTTGGTTGCGTCAAGGGCAAGGCGGAGATGGGTCGCGGGCGACGACGGCGGCGGCGGCGGCTTTCGAACATGGCGTTCCGTCGATTGTGGGTGATTGGGTTCAAAAGATTGCGCGGGTGAGCATCACGGCGTGAGTTGAGTATAAAACAAGGGTCGGGAGAGAAAGAACCGCACCGGAGTGGCGATTTGACGGTGAGGCGGATCTCACCGTGGAGTTCCGCCGGCCGACGAAGAAAGCCGCCGCCTGGGCGACTCCGGTGATGCGAGGCCGCACAAGCGAGCTCCAAAGAAGCGCAAGGGCGTTGCGGCGATGGTGGCAAGGTGGTGTGGCCCGAGCGGAGGTCGACGGCAAAAACGGCCGGCGAGCGGAGGTCGACGGCGTGGTGGAAGAAAGAAAGAAAAGAAGAAAACGGCGACCTCGCAGATTTATAGAACAAAGGGATGGTGAGGTGGTCGGAGGAGTCGCGAAGCTCTCTCCACCTGGTCGGATCGCGTGAGGACGGGCGGTGGACGGCGGCAAAAGATTGGCGCCGGCGGTGGCGGCCGACCATAGGCCAAACCCCGTTCCCCCCCACCCTAAACATGTGGCCGCCCGATTTCAAACCCCTAATTTCAAAATTACTCCAAAATTTGAACTAAACTCAAAAATCTCCAAAAACAAAGTTTGCTTAAAATTTTGAGATCTACAAATTTCATAATTGAAACATTTTCAAATTCGGCCTCGAAATTGAACTTTTTGAAATGGGATCAAAAGGAGGAATTTTGAATTCAAAATTACTTTTAAAATTATGTAGAAACTTGAAAAACTTTGTACATATCTTTTGTTCATCTCAACAAGATCTACAAACTAGCTTTTGGAAGTTTTGTCAAATTTTGCTTAAATTTTGAAATAAAGAAAAGGGGGTAAATAAAGTTTTGTCGAATTCAAAATTACTTTAAAATTTTGAACTAAACTTTGAAAACTCAAAATACCAACTTTGTTCAACTTTTGAAATATCTACCTTTTTGCTTTAATAACCATACCCAAAATCTTGATAAATTTTGAATAAAAGTAAAGGGGACAAACTAGGGTTTCAAATCGGGGTTTCCGACAAGGGGGGTAACTTCCTCCGAATACGATTCTTTCCGCATCTTTTCGACCGACAACGTAACCAAACATAACTAAACTTATTTTTTGTCCAAACCATGGCTTAACCGGTAAGTAACACTGGGGTGTTCTGACCTTTCCCCATAATGAATCTCGCCCCGAGATTCGAATCTAGAACTTCCAAGAAAGCGGCGAGAGATTTCCATAGCTTTAAAACTACACCGAAGATAATAGAACTTGCCCACATGATAGAAGATTACCAAACCATTGGAGATACAAAGAGGGTACAAAGATTACTCCTCAGGGTTAGGGACACATACGTTACATAACAAAGCATCACTCCGCATACTTTGTGGACGAGGACAAAGAAGGAACACCAAGAAGATAAGCGACCAAAACGCAAAAAGGACCCCAACAGATCCGTAAAACGAGGCGGGATCGAGGAGGCACAACATGTCAAGAAGGCACAGAATGAATCCTAAGGCCATAAGCTAACTTGATGTAGACTCGACCTTCTTAGGACGGAAATCGGACTTCTTCTTCAATGAAGCACACAAAGAACCTTTGGCAACCTCGGATGCGAGTAAGAACTTGAGCTTGAAGTAATAGCTCCCACGCCTTTGTCTCCGGCTCAATTTCTTCTTGAACTAGACAAAGTTCACCTTGGAAAAGGAAATCGACTATGCGATTCTTAAGAGGAGATTCGCGATGGGTGTTGGAGAGATGGATGTGACGAAGCAAGGTACCCAGGTTACGTTTTATAGCAAAGGAACAGATAGAGATGCTTTGCGGCGCATTAAGGAAGAGGAAACCGAAAGAGAAGAGAAAGA
Organism: Hyparrhenia diplandra; assembly: GCA_015847255.1. Taxonomy (NCBI): domain Eukaryota; kingdom Viridiplantae; phylum Streptophyta; class Magnoliopsida; order Poales; family Poaceae; genus Hyparrhenia; species Hyparrhenia diplandra. The sequence continues at coordinate 29,906 of JADLZK010008297.1, forward strand.
GAGTCAAAAGCAGTTCACGGGTGGAGCGACCACCAGCTATGGTGCGCTCTGTGCTCAAGCTTAGGGAGACAGGATTCCGCGACGTGGAGACAAGCAGTGACCGAAGCCATGAAGGGTTCCGGTACGGTGCAATGGCGAGGGCTACGGGCAAGCATGGCACACAAAGAGAGAGGAAGAAAGAGAGTGTGGTGGGAGAAGACGTGACCCGAATAAGAAAAGTGCGGGCACAAAGTGAGATCCGCAACACAAAAGTGAGCACGAGAGAGACCAGAATGCTCACGACCTTCGAAAAACACGTGGCGGTAACAGGATGCCACAATGATCCTGACCTTCAGAAATGATTAAACAGAGTCTCTTATCTACCACTTCTTGTAGTCTGTTAATGTTGATGTCAGTGACTTGCTCTTCAAGGGGTCACCTTTCTTGTAACTTTCAGAAGGAATTCACAAAACAACTGATCCGATATACGAGTCCTTGGATAGAATATAGATAAAGAACCAAGGAAAATCACGGCAAGGGAATGCTTAGTGTAGTTTTGTAATGGATCATGATTAGAAATCATTAACCATAACACCACAGCCAAAACCACAACTACGAAGAGAATCCATATGATAAAAATTAATGGTGACCAAGGATTTACAAACGAAGGATAGCAAACAAAGGAGTTCCAAGGCGTAGAGTCACTATGGAGATGATTCAAGACCAAAGCCAAGGATATAATTCTAGAAGAGTTTAGATAGAAGAGTTTGGAAATAATCAACCAAGATTCTAGGCGTAAAACCAAGGAGTTATCGAAGATCAAAGGGAGATGTACATGGCAAGAGTCGTCTAAGAGACCCAACAAAAACTTGGCTTGATTCCACACGGCACAACACAAGCCGTGGCAAAAACTTTCATATAACATCCTAACTGGACTAGGGTTCACCCAAAGTTACACATAGACTAGCAGTAGAACACAAACAACACCCAATATTGATAAAATTCATTCATGAAAACTAACTTATTAAACATCTAATGAATTCACAAGAATTTATCAAGCTCTCAATCAAAAACAAAAACCTCATTTCATAAAACATATGAAACACCTCATGTGCACTATATATAAATACTAAAATCAACATATGCAATGCAATGATATCTACTTATAATGCAACAAGATGATCATGAATAACTGGAATATGAAGATCTTTCCCCTTAAAAGAAATCTAATTTCCGAATTTCAAGGTGACAAATCCCGTGGGGCAAATAACGGGCAAGAAAATATGGCAAGCGTATGGACTTGCAAGAAGTTTCTAAAACAAAACAAATTGATATCTTGATTGCGGTCGGAATCAAGAGATGGTTGCAATCAAGATGGTTTTCAAAAATTTCAAAGAATTATGGATATGAATTTCGTTCTTACAAGGGAGGAGAAAGTACATTAATTGTGGACTATAGTGAATCATGACCATAGATCCCGACATAAGCGGCGCCGGCTAGTAATTCCTTATGGTCGCGATCCATAGGAGACCCTGTGTTTCGACGCTTTTTCACGGTCACGGATCATGGTTCCACTATAGGACACAACTATTGTAACTCAACCAAGACATGTCGACTATCAATAGGAAGGATTGACATGTGCCGAAGCCGAAAAGAATCAAAACTCGACACATGCATGAATTGAGAAATCAAGGAATAGTCCGAGGCTTTTAAATAGAGTTGACATGGCAAGGTGCAAGCCCCAAAATTGGAACTTATGAAGCAAAAATTATCAAATGGAAGTCCATTAACCAAAAAACCCGGTATAGGACGAAATTTAGGACAAACAACTATAAAGAAGAATAGTTGTCCGAATGAAAGGAGGAAGAATCAACATTATATGGATGATATGATGCATGCTCGCCCCTATACGTCTTCACAATGTTAAGTGTACTCTGCCTTCATCATGTTAGATGTTAGTAGGTTATATGGCTTTACTTTATATACTATGTTCATCGTACCAATGAGATGTTGAAAAGCACTTAGCGTAACATTGTCGATGAAGTTAACTCTCCGGTTGTTCTTCAAAAGATGACATGAAAACTTCTTAAAATCTTTTACTTGACTCGTCGAAAAAATCTTCACGAAAAGCTTCCGGCAAGCATAAGGAAAGAAAGAAGATCATTTTTAAATTGTTACTTTCAAAAAAACTTTTAGATTACAAAATCATTTTGAAGTTTTCAAAAGTAATATTGTAGCTGGTCCTAAGTATGAGCTCGATACCGTCGGGGACCTAAATATTGGGCCCCGAGACATTCTCCAACGACGAGAATACGCCCGGCCCATCGAGCCCAAGAAAACTCACCGCTATCATCCCGCTTGGAAGGACGGCCCGGCGAAGAGACGATGGACCAGGCCAAAAGGGCCCACGACGCGTACATGAAGACGGTCGGCCCACGCTGACGGCCCATGGAGTCGCCACGATGAAGGAGCCCGATATGCTCACGCGAAGGACAAGGTCGAGACCTTTACAAGACGAAGAACCCTAGCGCACCACGTCATCACCAACTGACCTAGGGCCCCGGACTCGGCCCCAATCTCCGTCCCGCCCCCGAGGTTGGCTTAGCTCACCACCGGACGAACATCTCCCGCCGCCCGAGGGGTGGCCTAGCTCACCACCCTCGGGCGCAAAATCCGCCTCGCCCGAGGGAGACCCCGCTCTCTATCCTCGGGCAAGGTAGCTCCAACCAACTCACCCAGTGGTCGCTAACCCTCGGGCATGGGAGGTTCCGATCAAGGAAGGGAAACAACAGCATTCAATGCGGTTACCACGCCAGACGAGGCGCTAGGGCCATCGACACGCCCCAGCCAATCGACCGCCAAATCGCCTCCCCAATCCGACCGATGGGACACAAAGGTGAGCAGGTGACGATACGCCGCCCAAAGACGGGAACCGGGGCGACACACCTGTTCATTCCCCCGGAAACACCGCCAAGGCGCCACGTTGGGCGGCCCTCGGGCTCATGACACGCCGCGACCCGGCATTCTCGGACCGGCCTCGCCATGCGATCGTGAGGGACGCCTCACGCGTATCCTCGGGTTGCACCGTGGAACGGCACGTCCGCCGTCGATCGGGACGCCGTGTCTTCATCAAACGACGACCAAGCCGGCCAACCCCTCGGGGGAGGTGCACACACACACCAAATGGGCATAGCCTCGGGAATTAGCCACCTAGGCATCCACATATGTAAACATTACTTCCCTCTTCCTACTATAAAAGGGGAGTAATGCCCCATTAGCGGGGGATCCGGATTCCGCATCCACACACGAGCAAGAAACGAAAAACCACCACCATCACCACCACTACCACGAACGTGGGGCTTTGAGACCAAACAATCCTCCCCCGCACCGCTGTAACCCCTACTACAAGCTCTCCATTTGAGCGAGGTAGCACGAGCAGACACCACCCTCATTGGAGCGAGGGCCCCGTTGGCTGAACCAGGGATAAATCCACCGTGTCCGTGTCCATCTTGCGCCACGCCATCGGGGAGGCACGCGGCCTATAAATTCTTTTATTGCCGGCACGGCACCCCCGGTTCTCGAACGCACGCTTGGCGCCAGTAGGGGACGACCAGTGCAACCCATCTCCATCAGCCCTCATGGCGTTTCCACCCCGCCGCCGGAAAGACGAGCTCCCCGCCGAACACCGCCGTTCTTGACGCCGGAGTTCATGGCGCCGTCACAACTATGAGATGATCCTTTGCCGACATGACGGCGAAAGAAGGGCAAAGACGCCGGCGGTGTGTCCGCCATCACGCCGCGCGCAAAGGCAGGCAAGGCGGATCCGCCGTGCACCAGCGCGTTCACGCAACGGATTCGAATCCCGACGACGCACCACCGGTGCCGACTCACAGTGGGGTCCCCGAGAACCCCCAGACGGGGAAGATCCTTCCTCGGCGCGCCTCGCGGCAGATGCCCAAAAACCCTAATCGTCGGGAGAACGCGCGTCCACGTCTGGTACCGAAGCCGCCGAGGAGAGCCGGCCAAACCCTCGTAATCCCTCGCCGGCTGAAACCGGTTGAAGCCGCGAGGGCAGCGCGGTGCCAATCCCTCGTCGTCCCACGGGAACGTTATCCTGACGCGACAGCGGAAGAGCGCATCCGCCAGCGATGCCGCAGACCCCGCCCCTCCTCCGCCCGCACGGTGGGGGCCGTCCTGAGATCGGCGGAATCGCACTACCGGCCCGGAGAAGTAAAACTCCCGCCTCCGGGTCGGGCGCCCCGGGAATTTACTCCAGGACGACATATGACCTACACGGAATCTTTGCAACATAGAGCAAGATGGCGCCTCACCGACGCCTCCGACGAGAGATGGGCGACGCATCGCCATGACGGGCCGTACCGGGCGCTTCCGCCTATCCAGCCCGCGGTGCCTTGATACCGCCGCCGAAATACACAGCTACGGGATACCAAGACAGATCCGCGTAGAGTCCGCGACGCCAGCAGCTCGAGCGCAACATCCAACGGAGCAAGCCAGTAGCGGCGGCCGGCGCCCATGTGTCCTGCAACGGCGGACGCCGGGCGGACCTAACGGGTACTTCCACTTCGACATAGCGCCCCGTTCAGCGAGCTAGCCTCGGCGTGGCGGCGCCGCCATGCCGGTACGCCGAAATGCCCGAACCTACCGCCAAGGAAGGCGCATTCGCGGGCCCCGACATCTCTCGGCGTGGCGGTTGCATAACAGCGGAGGAGCTCGCTTCCGGGATCGGGCGCCGACGCCACGCATGGCCACGGGAGGAGTCCGAACGCAGTCGGCTCGACTCGACCCGAAAGCGCAGCCGAGCCTCTCGCAAGGCCGGTCCGAACGCCTAGTCGACAACCGCAAAGAACCGCCCACCTGAGCGCGATAGAAGACCCCCCCGCCGAGACCATGACCGAGGCGCCCCCGACCTCGGGGAGGAAATTGAGCGTGGCTGGGCTCGCCACGAGGCGGCTCACCCTGGGACGACCGGGGGACGAGACGCCGTTAAGCGCCGGAAGACCGAGGGTACCCGAGATCCACCGGGGCCACTGTTCACAAGGGATATCAGGAGGGCACCACCTGCCGCGCTTCGGGCCTCCCAACCACATCGAGAAATACTCGGGAGACTCGCCCGAGGTGTGGTTGACCGACTATCACCGGGCATGCCAGGCCTAGGCACACGATGACAAAGTAATAATCGAAATTTGCCCTCGCATGCCTCTCCGACTTAGCTAGGGCCCGGCCGAACACCTTCCACCGGACCTCATATCAAACCGGCGAGACTTGGAAAGGACCTTCCGAGGAAATTTCGGGGGGCACGCACTTGCCTGGGTAACTCATGGGACCACCAAACTGCCGCCGAAAATCGAAGGGCTCGCGCACCCGGTCGCCGTGGTATCCTTATTCCCCCTGGGGAAATCATCCGTAACCGAGAGGCCATGGGAAGAGTGGCAAAGTGGGCGGTGGAGCTCATGGGCGAAACCATTTCATTCCCCGCCGCAAGGCGATAAAGTCTTAAGTCTGGCCGACTTTCTCGGCGAATGGGCCGGACACGCAGCTATTCCCCAAGCACCAATCCGGCCGAAAGTGTTGGACCATGTACCGATGGGTCCATGATGAAGACAGTGCGGGGGCCGGTTTGTTTTTCATCTCACCACTTGGGGTTCACACAAGGTATGCCATCCGGTTGCATTTCCCCCGCCCTAACAACGCCATGAGAATATGAGGCGCCGGTTAACTGGTCTCGGGATCGCGGTTGACCTCTCGTTGACGGTAACCAACGACATATTTTTTTCCGTCAACTTACTACCATAAAGGGAGTAAAATTAAACCTTTTTATACTCATATACTTTTATCACTAATAAATTCCACTTGTAGTGTCTTGTATTTTATTTTGCAGATTTATAATAAAAGCAAGTGGAAAATCGACCAAAGTACGCCTTCAGGGATAGCGCATTATTACAAAATCCAAGCCCAAGAGCAAATCGACCCAAAACATCAAATGGGCCGAGCACGGCCCGCCCACAACTTTTCGGGCGCTTAAAGACGACACCCCACCGAGACGGGCCGGGCGAGGAGCCTGGGGTGCGCTACAAGACACAGTGCGGCCGCATCCCTCCCCCGAGGCGGTTTCGGCCCACCTCGGGAGGCGGTTCGTGCACTTTCCAAACGGGGTTTCAGCCTGCGTTGGTCGGTTTGCGCCTGTATGAAGGTTTTCCGTCGGTTTTGGTGTATTTTAGCATTTAGGCCCCTCCTCTAAGTGTATAAGTAGGCCCCCCTCTCTCCCTCTCTCAACACACACCACTTGGAGTCCAAAGAAACCAACAATTTCTCCCTCTCTACCACCTCTACCTCTCTCTCTTCTTCTACTTCTTCCTTCTTCTTCTTTTCTTCTTCTTTTATTCTTTCTTAGTCAACACTTGGAGTAGAAGAGCTACAAGGAGGGCTTGTCTCCTAGAAGAAAGTGCTTTGGTAATACATCTACTCTATGGAGCATTCTTCTATTTGCAAGTCTTATATCTATGTTCTTGGCCTAACTCATGAACTAGAGTATAGTTTTGTTTATGTTCTTTGTGTTGGTATATGAACTAGCATATAGTTTACATATCATAATCTTGACATGTTCATCACATTTCTTCATTGATCATCATATGCCTAACTTGATTAGAGGTGGGATATCGGTTCGTTGTTCCTTCGGGTTTTTGCTCTTGTTCTAGTCCGGTCCATTCGGCGAGTGGGGATCTGGGGGACAAGAGTAGTGCTCTAATATCGCGGGCGTGGTGCTGGGTATTACGACACCTGCGAATATGAGGGGCATGCCACGGTTGAGGGGTAGGCGGCTTTGGTCGTGACAAGCCTTGACCGTCCCTTGAAATCCCCCCCCACGTTCGTATGTTACGTAGGAGTTAGTAAATGCTTCCTATCGGGCCGTGACATCAAATGGGGTCGAGCACGGCCCGCCCACAACTTTTCAGGCGAAAGCGACACCCCACCGAGACCGGGCGGCCGAGCCGGGGGTGCGGCGCGCACCACGAGTGCTGCCGCACCCTCCCGAGGCGGTTTCGGCCCAGCCTCGGGAGGCGGTTCGTGCACTTTCCAGCGGGGTTTCCGCCTGCGTTGGTCGGTTTGCGCATACAAGGAAGGTTTACAGGTCGGTTTTGATGTAAATTAGCACTTAGGCCCCTCCTCCAAGTGTATAAGTAGGCCCCCTCTCCCTCTCTCAACACACACCATTTGGAGCCTCCTCACTTTCTACTCCTCTTCTCCTCTCCTCTCTACTCCTCCACTTCTCTAGTTCTTTTAGTCTTTAGTAGTAGTTGGAGCAAGGTTAAGCTTCATTGGAGAGCTTGTACTTGGGAGAAGGAATATTCGGTATGAATACATTTATGGTTTATCCTCAAGTCTTGATCTCATATGCTTGTGCAATAGAGCTAGAGTATTTACATGTTATATTCTTGACATGTTGTTCTCGATTACGATCATGATAGAAGAACTAGACTATAGTTCCTATGTCGTGGTTAGTCGTATAGAACTTAGGGCCTAACCATTCATGCCATGTATTTGAGTAGAGTAAGAGTTGTGCTGAGGTGGCGGTTCGTTGTGTCCTTCGGGGCTTGCTCGTGTCCTATTCCGTCCATCCGTAGGGTGGGGGCCATGGGGGACATGGGTAGTGTCTTAGTATGCGGACGTGGTGTCCGGATGCCAGGTATCCTTCGAATATGAGTGCATGCCACGGTTGAGGGGGTAGGCGGCTTGGTCGTGACAAGCCTTGTCCGCCCCTTGAAATCCCCACGTTCGTGTGTCTTTGTAGGAGTTAAGTAAATGCCTTCCTTCAGGGCGGATGCTCCGGGAGGTCTCCCCGTCCATCTCACTCTCGACCTAAAACTCTAGTCATCTATGTTTGCATGATTATTAAGCGGTTCTTTGCACGGCTACTTTAGAATGCCTCGCTCCACTTAGGAATGTTCTTTATTCTTTATTTTCCTTTTATCCTTGAGGTTAGCCCAAGTGTGTGTCACACTATCTTAAAATATCATTACTTACCCCTGTATTGAGTATTGGTCAACTCGCATAGACATGTCGTCTTGTTCATGCCCCCGCTAGAGTCCTACACCATGCCTTCCTTTGGAAAAATATAAATAACGATACCTGAATATCTCCGGGTGAAATGCTACAACGGTATTTCCGTGCGCTTATGCGGACTTGTTACGTAAATGCTACTGAATACCACCCGACATCCCGTGGCGATGGTAGAATGGAATGTAACGTTCTCCGCAAAGTCGTTGTGGGAAGTCAACCCGTGGTTCCCAGTGCTCTTGCCTTTTGGCACTTAGCGCTTAGGAAACGCAACAAGCATTTTCGGCGCGTTTGGGAAGGCATTGGTTATAAAGATTCTAGAAAGACATGTTCATTATGATGTGCATGTGTAAGTAGCCATTACTCATGCAGGGCTAATCTTTCATGTTTTCTCCTGTTGTGGATGAAGACAGGATAGTGTTCGATTGGTTTGTCCCCGTTGAACAACTACATCGCAGATCAGGAGGCACTCCTAAGGAAGAACCCAACTCATATCAAATCTTCCCTCGCTACTCGCCCGACAAACAAAACCAATCACCCTTGCATCATCTCGTATTCCACTCATGGCCAAGTCGATCCGTGACCACTCCATCCCCTCTTTTTGCCAACGTGCGTTGGGCCCATTTGTCGACATACGGGGAAGAGAACTTTGAGCTCCTACCGGCCTAATCAACATGGTGCGTGCAAACCAATTTTATGGTTTGCCAAGTGAGGACGCAAGTGCACATCCGCAACACTTCCTTGAGCTCGGTGACACCATTGTCATCCAAGGTGTCACACCGTAAGCCATTAGAATCCGTTTGTTTCCCTTCTCCATCACGGGAAGGCAAAACAAATGGTTCTATAAAGAGACGGAAGGAAGTCAACACGTGGGACAAGTGTTCCACGGCGTTCCTCACTAAATTCTTCCCCATGAGTAAAACTCACACCCTAAGGGGAAGAATTGCCAACTTCCAGCAGCGAATTCCATGGAACCCATACCGCTGCATGGGAAAGGCTACAAGAGTACATCCAAGCATGCCCGCACCATGGGATGGAAAAGTGGCTCGTGATACAGAACTTCTACAATGGGTTAACACCCATGTCAAAAGAGCACATTGATGCCATCTTTGGAGGTGCCTTCCTCTCCCTCACCATCGATAGAGCAACGGCTCTTATGGAGAAAAATAGTGTCCAATCAATCTTGGGGAGGAAAGTCTTGGCAAACAAGAAGATAGCATGCGCAGACCGTGGAGGAGACGGACGTGCCTACTACAATGGATCTCCTATTGAAAGAACTTGACAAGTGTGCCACCAAAGAAGAAGAAACTTACGACCTTTGTCAAGGCCATAGACTCACACATAACATGTGAAGTCTGTGGCAATGTTGGCCATTCAGGGGAACGATCGCCACGAAACCCGTGAAGACGTTACTCACATCAACAACGGGTTCCGGCAAAGGAGACCATAATGGGTGGAACATCGATCGCGCCCACAAAACCAAGGAGGTAATTCAAACTCAAGGTACAATTCGAATCCTTTCTCCTTGGAAGACTTGGTCTTAGACCAAGCAAAAATAATTGAAGAACTTTCAAAGAAGTTGATTCTTAATGATAAAATAATTGAAAACATGATTTTCAAAATTAAAAGTTTAACTTCTTATGAAAGACAACTGAGCTTTAATAAAATGATAGAAATCCAATTGGCTCAGTTTTCTACTACTTTTGCCTGTTGTCGGTTCGGGGAAAAGTTTTGGGGCAACCCAAAATTTCTCTTGAATCAATTAAAATGGTCTCAACGAGGTCGGGTAAGCCTCTATGTCGGGAAGACAACAAGTCTCCTACCGAGCCACCACTCATTATCAAGGAGGACCCCCGGCCGCCCGACAATCACATGCTCAGCTTGGCCCGCGCATGTTCGAGGATGCCTTCGCGACCTTGGATCAAGCATAAACATCATGTCCAAGGTAACATATGATGAAATATTAGGTGGACCTTTGTCCCCTCGTACATTTTGAACTGCAGATGGCGGACCTATCACTAAGGAAACCGGAGCGAGTAGCTCAGACGTTATAGTAAAATCCGGGAAGCATACATCCCGACGGACTTTGTCATCCTAGACATGGGTCACAACGAGAGCTGCCCCAATCCTTGGGAGACCATTTCTTAACACTACAAATGCGATTTTACACGTGGGATCGAGGGCATGCTAGCTTCCATATGCAGGGCCAAACAATGAGATGCCCATTCAATGGGTTCAACAAGCATAAGAATGCTAAAAACAAGCAGCCCAAGAAGGTAAAGCCACAAAGTGTTAAGCGGGCATGGCGGGCAGAAAGGATGACATCCGCATCCACTTCTCCGGATACGGGTAACACTTTCCGTCAAGCACTAAATGAATGGAGAAGAGTCCTCGCTCGTCGGACTTAAAAGGTGAGCCCTTGCCGAAGGTAAATCGGTAGTTATCTTTTTATTTTACAATAATAATCTCAAGTAATAACTCCATGATGCTTACAATAAAAATAATAATAAATAAGAATAAAATTGTTTACCCCTATTGGAAGAATCTTGTTTATCAATGCATGCTTCCTCTTTCTATTTTGGCATGTCCCGGTTTGGAAGTTTTGGTTATCGTATGATCATACTTCCATAGGCGTTTTTGAATTGAGCATGGTGCTTAGGTCAAAAGTCTACCTTGATCAGATTAGACATGGAGTCGAGTCTGCAAGTTATTGAACCTAAAATTGCTAGTGTAGATTTTGGTCGATCATATGGACTAACCCCCTGCGAGGAATTTATCAAAATCCATAAGGGTAAGTCTTGAAGATGACAAACAGGGTTAAACAAAGAAAAAAAATATATATATGTAATAATAATAATAAAAAAATAATAAAAAAAGAGGGTAGAGAAGAGAAGAAGAAGAGAGGAGATAAACCTTTCAACCCCAAGAGTTGTCCTGTTACTTTGATGACATCAAAAGACAAGCTTGGGGGAGCCTCAACCACGCCACCGGGCACAACTTCGGATCATTGTGTGCTCAAGCTAAAGCGAGAACCATAAAAAGGTAAGCAAAAGGCTAGCTTGGGGAGGACTCCAAGAAAGGTAACTTGTATCTCACATTTTGATCATATTCTCTATCTTCTTAAATGTTGAGTTACGCTAAAAAGACAAACTTCATTCCTATATATATGAGTTATAAAAATGTTTAGTCTTAGTCCCTTGTTGAAAAATGATGAATAGTTGCTCTGTCTTATGCTTTGCACGTGCCTAGTTTATAATTCGAATTTCTCTAAAGTTTGGGTTTAGTGGCTAATTCTAAAAACTCATCCCGAAAAAGCCTAATTCATGTGGGTTGCATAGGCTCTATCTAGTCTAAGTTGTTGCCAAGTATGATATGGTACAAATGGGTTGCTATGACTTCGTCGAGTAAAGAGAAACTTGACATCCGGGAATCTATATTTTGAAAAGAGAAATGTTTTGGGCTATGCTAAAAAAAAAATGAGATGAAAAATGGACAAGTGTCCGAGGGCGAGTAGAGCCCACATCTCTAAAAAAAAAAAAAAAAAAAAAGAAAAGAGAGGAAATAAAAGACAAAAGTCTAGGGCAGCGAGAGCCCACCTCTCTAAAAAAAAATGATATAGCAATAAAGCCCATTCTTTCTCGAAAAAAATATATATAAAATAAAATATTATCTAAATAAAACCTTGGGATAAAAAGTTGATCAAAAGGATGAATGATAAGCACCTCTGTTATAACCGTTCTATCGGCAACCGCCCAAGGCTTTGAGAAAAGCTAGAAAGCCCCTTCTACGATGAAAGGTAATAAAGGGTGGGAAAAAGATGTGCCATTTTATTTAAACTCTAGTAGAAAATCTTATTATAACCCCGGCACTTGAAAAAAACATAATCGGCATAGTAGCAACTCCGATCAACAACCAAGTACTTATCTCTTTTTGCTCGAGGACGCACAAAGGGTAAGCTTGGGGGAGTTTGTTGTGGTAACCAACGACATATTTTTCGAGTCAACTTACTACCATAAAGGGAGTAAAATTAAACCTTTTATACTCATATGCATTTATCACTAATAAATTCCACTTGTAGTGTCTTGTACTTTATTTTTGCAGATTTATAATAAAAGCAAGTGGAAAATCGACCAAAGTACGCCTTAGGAAAGCGCATTATTGCAAAACCCAAGCCCAAGAGCAAATCGACCCAAAACATCAAACCGGGCCGAGCACATTGACCCACAACTTTTCGAGGCGAAAGACGACACCCCACCGAGACCCGGGCCAGCCGAGCCTGGGGGTGCGCACAAGACCACAGTGCGGCCGCACCTCCTCCCCGAGGGTTTAAGCTGCCCGGCCTCGGGAGGCGGTTCGTGCACTTTCCAAACGGGGGTTTCGCCTGGCGTTGGTCGGTTTATGATACAAGGAAGGTTTACTGTGTCGGTTTTGATGTAAATTAGCACTTAGGCCCCTCCTCCAAGTGTATAAGTAGGCCCCTCTCTCCCTCTCTCAACACACACACCATTTGGAGCCTCCTCACTTTCTACTCCTCTTCTCCTCTCCTCTCTACTCCTCCACTTCTCTAGTTCTTTTAGTCTTTAGTAGTAGTTGGAGCAAGGTTAAGCTTCATTGGAGAGCTTGTACTTGGGAGAAGGAATATTCGGTATAAATACATTTATCGTTTATCCTCAAGTCTTGATCTCATATGCTTGTGCAATAGAGCTAGAGTATTTACATGTTATATTCTTGACATGTTGTTCTCGACATACGATCATGATAGAAGAACTAGACTATAGTTCCTATGTCGTGGTTAGTCGTATAGAACTTAGGGCCTAACCATTCATGCCATGTATTTGAGTAGAGTAAGAGTTGTCTTTGAGGTGGCGGTTCGTTGTGTCCTTCGGGGCTTGCTCGTGTCCTATTAAGATCCATCCGTAGGGTGGGGGCCATGGGGACATGGGTAGTGTCTTAGTATCGGACGTGGTGTCCGGATGCCGGTATCCTTCGAATATGAGTGCATGCCACGGTTGAGGGGATAGGCGGCTTGGTCGTGACAAGCCTTGTCCGTCCCTTGAAATCCCCCACGTTCGTGTGTCTTTGTAGGAGTTAAGTAAATGCCTTCCTTCGAGGCGGATGCTCTAGGGAGGTCTCCACGTCCATCTCACTCTCACCTAAAACTCTAGTCATCTATGTTTGCATGATTATTAGCGGTTCTTTGCACAGCTACTTTAGAATGCCTGCTCCACTTAGGAATGTTCTTTATTCTTTATTTTCCTTTTATCCTTGAGGTTGGCCCAAGTGTGTGTCACACTATCTTAAAATATCATTACTTACCCCTGTATTGAGTATTGGTCAACTGCATAGACATGTCGTCTTGTTCATGCCCCCGCTAGAGTCCTACACCATGCCTTCCTTTGGGAAAATATAAATAACGATACCCCTGAATATCTCCGGGTGAAATGCTACAACGGTATTTCCGTGCGCTTGCGGACTTGTTACGTAAATGCTACAGAATACCACGACATCCCGTGGCGATGGTATTTGGAATGTAACAGATTCGGCAAAGTCGTTGTGGGAAGTCAACCTGTGGTTCCCAGTGCTCTTGCCTTTTTGGCACTTGCGCTTAGGAAACGCAACAGTATATGAACTAGCATATAGTTTACATATCATAATCTTGACATGTTCATCTCAGTTCATCATCGATCATCATATGCCTAACTTGATTAGAGGTGGGATATCGGTTCGTTGTTCCTTCGGATTTGCTCTTGTTCTAGTCCGTCCATTCGACGAGTGGGGATCTGGGGGGGACAAGAGTAGTGCTTTCGATATGCGGGCATGGTGCCGGGTATTACGACACCCTGCGGATATGAGTGCATGCCACGGTTGAGGGGGTAGGCGGCTTGGTCGTGACAAGCCTTGACCGTCCCTTGAAATCCCCCCACGTTACTTTGTCTTTGTAGGAGTTCGTAAATGCTTCCTATCGGGCCGTATGGTAACCGGGAAGTCTCCCGTTATCCTAGACCTAACCATGACTAAATCAGTTTGCATATGATCCTAACTATTCATTTGTATGGCCATGACTAGATATATTAGAACTACTCCATTAGGTTATTCATTCATTCATTTATTCTTTATCTATTTTCTTTATCCTTTTTCTTTGGTGGATTCTTAAGTGTGTGTCACACTATCCATGAACCGTTATTGCTTACCCCTGTTATGAACATTTTGGTCTAAGCAAAACACGTGTTCCTCTATTCAAATGCCATGCTAATTTATTAATCACATGCCTTCCTTTGGGAAAATATAAATAACGATACCACGAATACTTAGGGTGAAATGCTACAATGATAGATCCCGCTTGCGGATGAATATCTAAGATGGCAAGATCTATCCCGTTGGCCGGTCCCCTACGGATCACCGACATGGTGGTTTATTGGGGAATGTCACGCTTATTTGACGCTTTTATTGGGGATGGGTTTTATACTGTTTCCTTTGATTGCGTTAAGAAATGCCAACAAGCATTTACGGATCCCGACGGTTGGAAACCGGGGATTCTCAACCTGGTTATAGACCAAGTCATGAAGGCCTCGGCCCGCCACGACCCCAAGATGGAAGCATACCGCCAGAAGTGCGCAAACCGGAGGAAAAGTTCCACGGGCTTGAGCACAAGCACACTCCATGATGTTACAACGAGGCCGCGGACGAACTTCGCAAAGGTCGCAAAGCAACCCGAGGTACCGTTCCCCCAAACGTACTCACCCGAGACCTCAATGAGCCCTCGGTTAGGTACACTCCCTTGGAAATACCCTCGGGGGCTCCTGGAGACAACTCAGAACAAGCTACGCCCGAAGCCATGGCGATCGATCAAGACATTGACTGGAGGGAGCCTCTATTAGAGTACCTCTCCCGAGGAGAACTACCCGAGGACAAAGCAGAGGCTCGCCGGCTGGCCCGAAGGGCAAAATCCTTTGCGCTGATCGGAGACAAAAAAGAACTCTACAAGAAAGGAGCCTCGGGAGTATACATGCGATGCATACCCTCGGTGGAGGGCAAAGATTTGCTTGAAGACACCCACCAAGGGGAGTGTGGCCATCACGCCGCCCTAAGGACACTTGTCGGTAAAGTCTTGGACAAGGCTTCTACCGGCCCTCGGCGATACGGGGCCGCGAGCAGTTGTGCGCACTGCAAGGGGTGCCAATTCTACGCACGCAAGACACATCTTCGGACATGCCCCTGCAGACCATACCTCGACATGGCCATTTGCGGTATGGGGGCTTCGACATGATCGGTCCCCTGAAAAGGGCACTTTGGAGGACACACTCACGTCCTAGTCGCCATCGACAAGTTCTCCAAATGGATCGAAGCCCGAAGCCGTGGCGAATCCTCGAGCGGAGGAAACGGGTGAAGTTCTTCACGAACATTATTACCCGTTTTGGAGTCCCAAACTCCATCATCACGGATAACGGAACCAATTTCGTTGGAAAAAAGTTCCTAGACTTTTTGCGATGACTACGGCATCCGGGTTGATACCTCGGCCGTAGCCCACCCGAGGACTAACGGTCAAGTGGAGCGTGCCAATGGCATGATCCTACAAGGCCTCAAGCCGAGAATCTTCAACCCGGCTGAACGATGCGGGAAGATGTGGTACCAGGAGCTACCGTCGGTTCTATGGAGCCTTCATACGACCAAAAGCCGAGCCACGGGTTTCACCCTATTCTTTCTAGTCTATGGGCCGAGGCAATCTTGCCCACGGACATTGAATATGGGTCCACGAGGCTCAGAGCCTACACCGAGCACGGCAACCAAAGCATGCAAGGCAAGATTCCATTGACCAAGTCGACGAGGCACGAGGCGTCGCGACTTCGAATTCACAAGATACCAACAAACTCTTGGGAAGTATCACGCAAAGCGGATCGAAGCCTCGGGAGTTCCAAGTCAATGACCCCGCACTCAATTTGAAGCAAGATAACAAAGGGCGTCACAAGCTCACACCACATTGGGAAGGGCCATATTTCATCACCGAAATACTAAGGCCGGGACCTACAAGTTGAAGAACAAGAACGGCGAAGTCTACTCCAACGCCCGGAACATAGAACAGCCTACGTCGCTTCTACCCTTAACCCCGCACTAGAAGTTAAACACTTATGTTTTTCACTCAATAAAAGATCTACATCTTTTTATGAAACTTCTTGTGCATACCTTAAGGGAGTCTTAGCCTCGTCCAGCACAAGACTAAAACTCCCTCGGGGGCTACAGGGGGACCCCCGGGGAACCCCTCCCCTTTCTTTTTTCAAAACTTTTTTCAAAGGAAAAAAAGTTCTCCTGCGCACATTTGAATTGATCGTTTAAGTTGCGAAGGTCGGCGCACGCACAAATCCCAAGTGAGATAACCGAAGTCAAAGCGGACCGCCCCTAGTGGCACCCGTATGGACCGCCCCGGTGGCATCCACGCTCAACATCTCACGAAGCGGAGAAAGCAAGCGACCTGGCCACACAATAAACGAGAAATTGAAGAAACGCAGCTTAAACATAAATGCACCTGCCGAGGTCACCAATCTCGGGCAGCGCCATTGTTTACATACATCTCTCTCACAAACTTAACTTTGTCATACAAGGAGAGATCGAGGCAGCGTGAGCCTCGTCCACTGCGCCCTCGATCGGCCGATGAAGAGGCGTCGGCCACAGGCGACATCCTCGACGATGGCTTCCCCGAGGGTGGCGTTGGACCCGTCGGCGCATCCTCGGAGATGGCATCCAAAGCATCTCCGTATCCGCCTCATAGTTTGACTCTATGGGGGAATATGGAGGGCACACCTCGTCCTCAAAGCGCGAGGCCAGCCGAGTTGCAGCATCGTCCACGAAGTTATACAACTCCTGGGTCTTGGCGGCATCGGCGGCATCCTTCCCGGCGGGGTCGGCCACGTCCTCGTCATCGAGCCGAGGAAGAAGCCCCCGCGACGTTGCTCGTACCACGGGCTGCATCGGGAAGTGCGAAGCGTAACACCGCCATACACGTCCGCACGCCGCACGGAAGGCATTCCGGAGCTCGGGACCTAAGGAAGCCACCCACGGCGCTCAGGCGGGTGCGAGCCGAGGGTCCAACCTCCAGGTTGTCCGCCCCAAAGCGACGGATGAAGTCAGACAGGGCCTCCTCCAGCTCCTGGTATGACTTCTGCTCTTGTTCTAGCCCCCGACGGCGTAGCCAAGGTCTCCACGGCCTCGGTCGGGATCTTCTCCGCCTCGGGCGACAGACACCAAAGCAACGTCGGCCAAAACAAAGGGATCAAAGACAAAAGACCTACCGGAAGGAAAGAACGCACCTTGGCACTTCACCGCGGCCAAAGATCACGCCGTGCTCGTCCGCGAGCGACTTATGGAGCTGCTCCTTCTCCTTTTCGAGGGTCTCCCCTCGGACACCAACCCCCGATCACGGGTGTTCGAGGCGTCGCACATCTCCGCCGCTTCCTCGCCTCTTCCCGGGATCTGTCCCGCTCGCCATTGGCCTCCTCCGGGGCCTGGAGGGATCGCTTCCGAGCATCCTCAAAGTCCCTGGCTCATCGAGCCATTTTCGGCTACCACCTTGGCGGCCTCGGACTGGCCTTGACGAGAGCTCGGCCTCCGAGCCTGTCGAGACTCCCTCTCCTCGGCAAGGGCGGTAAGCCGACGCCCTCGCTTTGGGCCTCGATCAATTTCACCCGCGTCGCCCGAGAGCCCGGTCCGTTCCCGAGACATTCGGGCGAAGGAGCTCGGACTTCTCAGGCGATCGCGCCGGAGATTCTCGCGGCAAAGACACCACCAATTATGGCACATACATAAAGAAAATGCGGCGGAGAATGGCAGCCAAGACACTCACCGCATCGGCCTCGGCGAGACGACCGGTTATGGTGTCACCCATCTTCGCAAGGCCGTCGGCGACCCACCGGCGGATCTGCTCATGAGTCCTCCACGCCCGGGACCTCGGGGCGGTCATCGATCACCACGGCGGCCGGACCCCGGGCGCATCACCGAGGTCAAGGGGGACCGCCCCAACGAAGTCGGATCGGGAGGAAGCATTTTATCCACCGCCTACCTCGCGGCTCGGGAAACCCGCACCGATAAAAGTCCGAGAGGTCACCGGTCTGCCGACCGCTGGCACGGACCTCACCAGCGCCGAAGACGACGCTTCGCCGAAGCGCGCGTCCAACCCGGGCGCATGGAGCAACGGAAGTCAGGATTGTACGCCTCATGAGCCCCGGATCGGTGGGAGCCGACACAAGTGAAGACCTCCGTGTCTCCGCCGCCTCGAAGAGCTCCTCCCGAGAGAACTCTGGACGAAGGGGCTTGGCTCCTCGAGGAGGGTAGCTGCGTCATGGGACCCCTCAACGGCGCGCTACCGCTTCCGACGCCGGGCTGGCGTCACGCAGCCCCGCCCCGAGCTCTTCGAGTCGATCACCATAATTTGGGTGGACGGCCGGCCATCACCGCCAAGGGCTTGCCCCACCTCGGAAGGGAAGTCTCGGCTGTCCGGCCAGCCCAACCCCTCCCGAGGCTCGGGGGCTGGCACCATGGGGGCCCAACGCGGATGGGGTGACGTCTTGACGAGATGGCCCCCTCCTCGAGCCCCGGCCGGGGCCCGAGCAGACGGCCTTTAGGGCCTTCTTGGGGTGCAAGACCGAGTAGGGGCCCCCGCTTCCCAGAAGTCAAAACACGTCGAGAAAGAAGCCAAAAGATACCAGGAGAAAAGCCAAATCGCGGAAGCACGAAAGGGACTTACGGGGCCCGAGGGATCGCCTTGGGCGGGGCCGAGGCACGGGAAGGTCGCAACCCGGGCGTTGCACTAGACGCACGGGCGGTCTCCTCCACGGTTCTTGTACGTACGGGAGCCGGTTCGGGACGGGGTGTCACCGGCTCCTCACCCCGAGCCACGCCTGCGGCTGGAGTGCCCACGCCGGCGACGGCTCTTCCCGCCGAAAGCCCGGCCTTGTAGCGCCGAGGTACCCACATCGGGTAAAACCCTCGGGCCACTAGTGGTCCCGAGGCCCGGCCGGGAAGGACCCTCGCTCGGTCCGTCCCTACCTCCGACGCCCGGGCTCGGGCTCATAACTGAGCCCCGAGTAAGTCTAAGAACCCCTGTGGCTCGATCCCGACGAGCCTCCCCGATCATCGTCCGACGAGTTCACGACGAACTCGTCCTTCTCCTCATCCTCGTCCTCCTCAGTGGTCGAGGTGTCGGGCGACTGGCCCCGCCTCTGTTGCTCGGCCCGACGGTTGGCCCGGGCCACGTTCCTCTTCTTCTCCTCCTTCTTTAGCGCCAGTGCTCTCTGCTGCTCGTTCCGAGCACGGTTCGCCGCCCGGCGCGCGGCATCCAGATTGGGCACGGGCGGAGGGGAATCGTGATAATTCAAACGACCCTGCAAGAAGATGGAATAAGAACCACCGCGGTGGCAACGTGGCGGCAACAAGACAATACAAGAACGCTGAAACCAAAAGGCGCTTACCAAAGAGATGTACCCACGGGCGGGGCGCATTGGGATCTCCGGGATCTCGGACGGGGCATTGGACCCCAATGCCTCCTTCACCCTCTTGGCCAGGCCATCGGTGGAAAGCAGAAGGGATGACATCCGAGACTCTTCAAGACCGGCAGCCGAGGAGGTCATCTGATTCATGAGCAAAGGGCGGGCCATCAATGGCAACACCTGACGCCGATGAAAAGCAGCGACCATGGCTACTGCGTTCACACCCCCATCTCGGAGCCGCAGGATCGCGCCCTCGAGCCCTCCAACCGGGGATGATCCGCCGAGGGGGGACCCCAGTTCCACTTATTCGGACGCTGTTTAAGGACACGCCCGGTGTATGCGGGAAGCGCGTTCCCATCGTTTCGAGGTAGAACCACCGATCCCGCCACCCCTTGTTAGAAGAGGTAAGCTTGGAAAGGATGTACCCATCAGCTCGGTTCGCCTTGTCCGGCTCCGATCAGACTTGCAGGCGCAACCACCAACGCGCAACGCCCTCCGTGCCCCTCCCTTCACCACCGAGGCAAGGTGAGATCTGCCTTGAAGAACCACGGCCAAAGGTCCCGGCGCGGCTCGATCCCCGTGAATCCCTCACAGAGGGTAACAAAGATAGCCGCCGAGAGATCGAGTTCGGGGCAGATGGTGGAGCACGACGTCGTAATGATGAAGAATCGCTCGAATAAACCGGCCCGCCGGCATCCCGAACCCGCGCCGGTGAAGATCCATCGGGCTCACCACGTAGCCATTAGGAGGGTTAGGCTCCTCGTCGGTCCAAAGGCGGCGCAATCCACTCGCCGCTGGCGGCATCGGTGCGGGGCGAAGAAGCCCTTCCTTGACGAGGCGCTGAAGCTTCTCATCCGTCGCCGTCGTTCTCGGCCACGGCTCGGCGTCAAGCACCTCCCTCGCGCCGTCACCACCACCAGATTGCGCCATGGACGAGCGGGAGGACGAAGAGAAAAGCAACGGCGGCAACACCGTTCACACGAGCCCAAAGCAAGTGGATCTTTTCCTTAATTTCTCCCAAACTTTCTTTCTATCTCCTAATTGCTGCGGCCGAAAGCAAGAAGGCGATGGCAAGAACAAAGAAGCAACTATCCGCGCCCGACCCCGTATTTATAGGGGACGGGAAGGCAAACCGCCGCCTAGGCAAACGAACCGACTTTTGGAATGAACGGCCCATGATGAAAGCGGGAACCGCTCATCCAACGGCACGGCAGCGTGGTAGGGCCGTCAAGAGCATTAATGCACCTTGACGGTGCTCTCGATACCGCCCACGATAAAAGCCCGCGAGCCACGTCCCATCTGGATTTGGAGCAGGCACGTCACCTCGCGGCGGCGAGGCGCCCTCGTCTCCCAATCGAGGGGTAAAACCGTCCGGCCGTTCATATCCGGCGGGCGCCCGACCCTAAGGGGGCAAAAAAGTCAGTCCGATGACGGTTCTCACCTTCGGCGGGAACCAAACGAGCCTCGGGCTGGCGCGTCAACATGCACCCTACGATCCGAGAGGTTGCGGGCGGGCCCGCATGGGTTTTCTGATCGCCTGGGATAACCCGAACCAGGGACAGGATGGAAATGCACAACCGGCTATACCGGGCCCTCCCGGGCCCGTGGATTTCTGAGCGTGTTTAAGACCAGCGGGTTTGCTTATAGAGATGTCCCATCCGTGGGAGGCCTACGAGGCCCTCGGGGTTGACCCGTCAAACCCCGGGATCCGCTAAGCGGTCCGAGGGTTCTCATGGGGTGAATCCTAGATCACACAGCCGACCCTTGCTCCGGCAAGGGCACGGGCACCGCTTAAAGCCCGACCCGATTACAACGTTCAAGCGGAGCGCACCATGGTCGCTTTCGGGGCACCGAGGTGTGTCTCCCCTCCTCCTCCCTTTCGGGAGGGCGACAGAGGAGCGTATAATCAAAGTCAAGGAAGCTTTGGGTCGACCTTGCGCACATAAGCGTGGGCCTCGGGCTGCCCACACAAAAACAAAATGACTCGCACAAACAAGCGCAATTTAAGAGTTGTTTCGGCCTTGCCGGCGTCTGCGAGGTATAAAAGACCTCGAAGGAATCCGCCATTCCATTCGAGGCCTCGGGGAACTACACCCAACGGAAAGCGCTTTCAAGCACCCATTGTAGACGAACCACCCCGAGAAAAACAAGGCGGCGGAACGGCATAACCCCGGCGAGTCCACACTCCTTTCGGGGGGGCTCGGGGCTACTGTCGAGGGGGACCTAAATATTGGGCCCCGAGACATTCTCCAACGGCGAGAATACGCTTACGGCCCATCGGGGCCCAAGAAAAACTCACTGCTATCATCCCGCTTGGAAGGGCGGCCCGGCCAGACGCGATGGACCAGGCCAAAGGGCCACGACGCAGCGTACATGAAGACGAGTCGGGCCCCTGAGCGGCCGCGCACGGAGTCGCCACGATGAAAAGGAGCCCAATATGCTCACAAAGGACAAGGTCGAGACCTTTACAAGACGAAGAACCCCGGGCGCACCACGTCATCACCAACCCGACCTAGGGCTCGGACTCGGCCCCAATCTCCGTCTCGCCCGAGGTTGGCTTAGCTCACCCCGACCTCGGACGAGACATCTCCGCCTCGCCCGAGGGGTGGCCTAGCTCACCACCCTCGGGGCGCAAAATCCCGCCTCGCCCGAGGGAGACCCGGCTCTCTATCCTCGGGCAAGGTAGCCCAACCAACTCACCCGGGGTCGCTAACCCTCGGGCATGGGAGGTTCCGTCGAAGGAAGGGAAAACTTTGCATTCAATGCGGTTACCACAGCCCAGACGAGGCGCGGGGCCATCGATTACGCCCGATCAAATCGACACGCCAAATCGTCTCCCAATCCGGTGATGGGACACAAAGTGAACGGTGGCGTATTACGCCCGCCCGGCCGACGGGGAACCGGGGCGACACTTGTTCATTCCCCGAAACACCGCCAAGGCGCCACGTTGGGCGGACCACCGGGCTCATGACACGCCCCGCGACCGGCATTCACCGGGACCGGCCCTCGCCATGCGAGGCTGTGAGGGGCGCCTCCACGGTATCCTCGGGGGCTGCACAGGGGAACGGCACGTCCGCCGTCGGATCGATCGGCGTGTCTTCATCAAACGACGACCAAGCCGGCCAACCCTCGGCGGTGCACATGCGGCGGGCATAGCCTCGGGAATTAGCCACCTAGGCATCCACATATGTAAACATTACTTCCCTCTTCCTACTATAAAAGGGGAGTAATGCCCCATTAGAGGGGATCCGGATTTCGCATCCACACGAGCAAGAAACGAAAAACCACCACCATCACCACCACTACCACGAGCGTGGGGGCTTGAGACCAACAACTCTCCCCCCGCACCGCTTGTAACCCCTACTACAAGCTCTCCATTTGAGCGAGGTAGCACGAGCGAGGACACCACCCGCTGGACGTAGGGCCCCGTTGGCTCGAACCGGGATAAATCCACCGTGTCCCGTGTCCATCTTGCGCTACGCCATCGAGGGAGGGGGCACGCGGCCTATAAATTCTTTATTGCCGGCACCGAGGCACCCCGGTTCTCGGGCGCCGGCGGATACCATTGCAATGCGAGAACCTCCTAATTACGGGCCCACCGCACTTTTGTCATTGTCTCAAAGACCTCGGCAATTGTGTGCGGATACACCGATAACTTAAGAAGCCCTGTTGATAACTCATACCGGGATCAACAAAGGAGTAGCTACAACATTACAACATTTGTTATAAAAATATAGATCGAGAGTACGGAAGAATAATAACATTAATTTTACAAAATGTGAGTAAGTTACATTTGAGTAAACTTAACTTAATTAATTTTCTTGGAGTAGACTAGAAGACAACGAGATCATGTCGAGCCCACCGACATAACAGCAGTTAACAAAGACGAGTCAACACACGCAGCAAGGGTTAACAAACCCCGAGTACACAATGTACTCCGCAAGACTTACCCGACAAAAGAAAAGACTCCAAGGATATCTTTGGCTTAAGGGAAGTAGAGCTAGAAAAGGGAGTTCTGAGAAAAGCTTACTACAAGTGGATCCTTACTTTTAATATTTTTAGCATCAATTTTGTTGAAGCATAAATAAGCTAGATTTGCTCTGTTCTATCTCAAACACTTTTTAATCAACACAACTCAACTTATCTACGTATCTCTTTTCCTTTCATAACCAAGAGAAACCTTGTTTCTTCAATTACTACGATGAATGGGAGGAAGAACGGGTCTCCATATCCGAGAAGCAACGGCGATCCGCGAATCGATTCAAACCCGGTGGGGATCCCTAACCACACGACATATGTAGCACTTAAGCTTGCATATATCAACCCTCACTCGTTCGTCCAAAAAACGGGATTTGGGTCCATCGCCACCGAGAGCAACGCGTACTCCACCTCCCTACCCGCCCTAATGGCGGTTTGACCAAGTAGGGTGGGTACATGCTACTCCCGCCATCTCTCCACTCCCGGTCGCGGTTGTCCGTTCGATTTGGCACACCCCGAGATCAGACTTATCGAGGCATGTGGCTAGTTAGGGTTGGCTCGACCTGAGAGGTGACAACCAGGCGGCCGTGCCTTTGCCGAAGGCCTCAGCGCACTAGCGTTCAAAAGTCCCGAACTTAACAATCCAAACAGCGGACGGTCCTTATCGACCAACACGGGACAAGCACAGCTAGGTATCCCGCCGGCTTTCAACCTACGCCCCGTCCGATCTCAAATTCAATACTACCATATTTATCCTCATGAACCACCATCAGGGTGTTCTTTTTTTTCCATAGCCAGGAGGAACAAAGATAAAACCTATATCTCGCGAACGATGAAGCCATCATTCGACTTCTACCGACATCTAAGCATTACTAAGCATTTAGAAAAACGACCTACTCATACTAGTAGGATAACATAGGAATAAGCGAAGATCAAGGTAATCATGCAAACAGCGGTATCAACCAACTCCTACTAACTTAATGCACATTGCACTAGACTTAAGGTGAATAAAATATTTATAAAACGAGAGAAGGGTTTATGCTCCGGGGCTTGCCGTATTGCGAGGGGAAAAGTTAGATTCTTAACGAGATCATCCGAGTCATACTTGACATCGACACCAGCGGTGGATGGATCTTCCTCGAAGCTTCGACCATCAAGAACCACCTCACTCTCATATACTCTACATGTAGATGATGATGCATGCTTTAGCATGATGAAGTATAAATATGATGCTTGATGGATGCATGAAATGATAGACACTTGAGTACAACTTTCCTTCACGATAAAGTTGCAACCCAACAAAACCAACTTGTTAAACTACTCTATAAGATATCATCACCATTGCCTAAGGAGTTCTCAAGGACCATTTGATTGTGGTATGATCCAAGTTTCATAAAACAACCCAAAAGTCACACAAAAACCTAAGTTATTTGACACTAAACAATATATAAACCACATGAAATAATAGAACTTAAGATAGAAAATAATTTAAACATTTCAAAACAACTCCAAACTTTTTTATACAAGTAGGACACATCATAAAACAGTACCAAATAAATTTTTATGAATTTTTGAAATATATTTTATTTTCTAAAAATCATGGAAGATGCATTTTTCAATTAAAATTTGTAATTTTAAATCATGCAAGAACTACTCAAAATCAAAGTTTCAAATTTTTCATGGATACACATACTCATGAGAAAGCTCTACAAAAATTTTTAGAATTTTTGAAGCTATTTTCAATTTCTATGAATTTTACAAAACCAGACACTATTCATAATAAAGGAAATTGAATAAAACATTGAATAAAGGAAAAAGGCACATGGGCCGAAACCAGTCCAACACCATGCGTATGCATCTGTTCGATTGGCCCGATTCACTGTTCACCATGGGCGGATTATTTTTATTTTGACCCATGATTTGATTCGGCCCATCATTATTCCTTTTGGGCGGCCTACTTGCTCAGCGTCCGGCAAGCATCGCGGGCTTTGCCACTGTGGGCGTGGGCCACGGCATGGTCACCCGGCGGTGGGCTGCAAGGTGGCGGCGCCGGGCGTTCCGGCCGCTGCACGCGGTAGAGTGGAAAGGAAAAGGACGAGCAAGGGCAAGAGCTCACCGTGAACTTTGAACAAGGCTTGGTTGCGTCAAGGGCAAGGCGGAGATGGGTCACCGGGCGATGACGGCGGGCGGCGGCGGCTCGAACATGGCGTTCCCGCCGATTGTGGGTGATTGAGTTCAAAAGATTGCGCGGGTGAGCATCACGGCGTGAGTTGAGTATAAAACAAGGGTCGGGAGAGAAATAACCGCACGGAGTGGCGATTTGACGGTGAGGCGGATCTCACCGGAGTTCCGCCGCGCGCGAGGAAGAAAGCCGCCGGCGGCGACTCGTGATGCGAGGCCGCACAAGCGAGCTCCAAAGAAGTGCAAGGGCGTTGCGGGCGATGGTGGCAAGGTGGTGTGGCCCGAGGCGGAGCAACGGCAAAAACGGCCCGGCGGCGGAGGTCGACGGCGGGCGGTGGAAGAAAGAAAGAAAAGAAGAAAACGGCGACCCGCCGGCGTATTTATAGAACAGAGGGATGGTGAGGGTGGAGGAGTCGCCAAGCTCTCCAACTGGTCGGATTCGCGTGAGGGCGGCGGTGGGGCGGCGCAAAGATTGGCGCCCGCGGTGGCGGCCTACCATAGGGCCAAACCCATTCCCCCTAAACATCGTAGTCGCCCGATTTCAAACCCTAATTTCAAAATTACTCAAAAATTTGAACTAAACTCAAAAATCTCCAAAACAAAGTTTGCTTAAAATTTTGAGATCTACAAATTTCATAATTGAAACATTTTCAAATTCGGCCTCGAAATTGAACTTTTTTGAAATGGGATCAAAAAGGAGGAATTTTGAATTCAAAATTACTTTTTAAAATCATGTAGAAACTTGAAAAACTTTGTACATATCTTTTGTTCATCTCAACAAGATCTACAAACTAGCTTTTGGAAGTTTTTGTCAAATTTTGCTTAGATTTTGAAATAAAGAAAAGGGGGTAAATAAAGTTTGTCGGAATTCAAAATTACTTTAAAATTTTGAACTAAACTTTGAAAACTCAAAATACCAACTTTGTTCAACTTTGAAATATCTACCTTTTTGCTTTAATAACGATACCCAAAATCTTGATAAATTTTGAATAAAAAGTACGAAGGGGACAAACTAGGGTTTCAAATGGGGTTTTCCAGGACAAGGGGGGTAACTTCCGAATCGATTCTTTCCGCATCTTTTCGACCGACAACGTAACCAAACATAACTAAACTTATTTTTGTCTAAACCATGGCTTAAGCGGTAAGTAACACTGGGGTGTTACACTTGCCGCGGGTGATCCTTCAAGCACGGGATTGAGTATCGTGGAAACACGCATGAGTCTCCCACATAAGTTCATACGAGCGCTTGTTCGGTGGCCTCGTCTTCACCTTCTCCGCCCATCCGAGTTCGATGGGGCCATGATCCCATGCCGCCAGAGGTAAGATGGTGGATCGATGCTAGCGGGAAGCGAGTACACCGGGCCCGCACAAGCTAGGGGGCGGTCCGGCCCGACGCGGGCAAGAGGCACCTCTCCGCCACCCGCTTCTCGCACGTCCACCGACGTCCCGCGGCCAAGGTCGAGAGGCCGCACACGCCGACCGCCTCACGGAACCGAAATTTGGCTCCGGCTTCTCTCCTGCGTCCCTTCATGCTCGATCGCGAAGAACTTCATTGAAATCACCGATGCACATCCATGGCGGTGGTGACGTCGCCCGGATGAACTTTAACATATCCCATGTCTTGTGGCGTTAGGTACACTGTGCCTCACCATAAACACAAGTGAGTCTCGGGGATCACCCCCACTCTCGGTAATAATTGTGTCTATGTGATACCGGGAGTAGGGTAAAATTTCCACTGGTTTCTTTATTCCAAAAATGCCAAGGCCTCCACTACATACCGAACTACTCACGGCAAATGCATAATCAAAACCAAGAGTATTTTTAAGGTCTTCTACCCGTGCACGGTGCACTTGAGTCTCAAGAACACATAGCACGGTCGGGCAAACTTCTTCGCCAAATCGCGAAGCTCCTTGGATCGTCGCGGCATTGCCCAAGCCGCGGCAGTTCGGCTCGAACAACTCATTGCTCGGCGGACCTCCTCGCTGGAGACCGCCGATTCTTGATCTTTTTTGTTTCCCTCCGCCGTTTTCTTCGCCTTTTTTTTTTGTCTCTAGGGGACAATTCCATTGAATTGTATTTTTATTGATCAATTAGAATTGACTTCTAGAAACGTATAATTGTCTCGTGGGCGGAGACCGATGCGACTTGAGGTGGTGC
The DNA here is from genome assembly GCA_015847255.1 of Hyparrhenia diplandra. Lineage (NCBI taxonomy): Eukaryota > Viridiplantae > Streptophyta > Magnoliopsida > Poales > Poaceae > Hyparrhenia > Hyparrhenia diplandra. The sequence goes on from JADLZK010008297.1 coordinate 57,754, forward strand.
CGACGGCGTCGCTGGCGTGAGAGAAGGCGACGAGCGTCAGCGGCACCCGAGGCTCCCGAGACTGAGCAGACCGCGTCCGGTGTCCACGGTCCGGCTGAGGCGCGGAACTCTGGAGCTGCAGAGACGAAGGCGGCGGCGTTGGGAGCCGCCGACGCCGGGCGCGACGGACGAGATGAGCGAGGACGACGAGCGGAGACGAACAACTCCGAGTCGCCGCGAGGGCACCAGAGCCGCGGCGGCAACGGCGAGGTGGAGAAGGACGCAGCGACGGCGGACGTACCGACAACCACGACGGGGATGAGCTCGCCGTGTACAAGGTCGACGTCGACGAGGACGGGACCCAGGACGACAGCGGCCACCAGAGACCAACTCGAGTCGCCCCTGGGGACGCCGAGACGAAGGACGAGACCGGCGGGCTCGCCGACAAGGACGGATGGGGCGAATCGCCCTTGAATCGCCCGGGGCTGGTTCGATGCCTTCTCCTCGAAGCTTCGGATGACAATCAAATATTATTTGGTTAAAGCTTATCACTACGCCAGTGGAAAGCATGCTGTGCTGCTTCTTGCACGAAGACTGAGAAAGAAAGAGAAGCCAGCCCAGGCCCAGTTTCCGTCCAGGTGAAAATCCAGCCCATGTAGGAGCAACGCCAACTTGTACCCACTCGACTGGGACCGCCCATGAATACCATTTTCTTTCTTCTAAAAAAAAAAAAATGAATACCATTTCCTCCAATCTCATAACGCATCTAATAACAAATGGGCCATAATAATAAATATATTCCTATGTCAGCCCGTAAAGAATCTCAGATCACGAGCCTCACGTGTATGCAGGCGTGCAGTATGCTTCCCTCTAGGCGTGGAGTATTACTAAATTTGTTTGAGTTATAAGGCGTTTGATTTTTTAACCCTAAATATGACCGCTCACTTTATTATTTAAAAGTTATGTAAAATATCACGTATCTTATTTATAAGACGTTTGATTTTTTAACCCTAAATAAATATGACCGCTCACTTTATTATTTAAAAGTTATGTAAAATATCAAGTATCTTATTTATAAGGCGTTTGATTTTATAACCATAAATTTGACCGCTCACTTTATTATTAAAAAGTTATGTAAAATATCACGTATTTTATTGTGGATTAACTTCAATTAATAAATGTTCTTGGACGACTTATAAATTATAAGAGGTGGACATGAATCTTTTGATGGATGAACATGTGTTGTGGGCTACAGGGCAACTCACTATATACTCCTATATGGGTTGCTCACTGTGTGGGCTATATGAGGTGCGTGGTTGCTCGCTACTCTTGGGCGTTGGCTGGCTAGCTATGTGTGTGATGTTGCTCGATTTACGAGTGTGGCAGCGGTTGTGGAGGATAAGTCTGTTGAACACTTCTAAGATATAACTCAAGTGAATATATCATTCCAAAGTTCTAAGGTTGCATACTAGTCTAAAATAATATAGCATTTGCCTAGTTGATGGGCATAAAATGGAACAACTAAATTTGTGTCCAACAGGGAGGATGGGTAAATTAGTTTAGTGATATCGGTTAGCCAAAATTATCAGAGTACGATCAATAAGAATATGAAAGAGATTTAAAATCTATGGATAGTGTCATTATCATGAACTAAGTTTTGATGCTATATATAACATATAAGATTACATGTTTTATCTAATGACATATACAAACATATTTCTATGATAGTGGGATCCTTACAAAGGAAACCATCAAAAAAATGGTACGATCCTACAATGAATTTAAGGTGTCAATATAATTTCCGTAAAATGGATAATTGTAAGCCTAGTCAAAACTTTTAGCCTTATAAATTTATAATATGTATGGAATTTCACAGGTAAAATTTTTAAAGGTTATGGGTTAAATAGAACAATGCCACATATAGTTTTAGACCCCTCTGCCAACCATACCAATTTAGACTGTCTATCAACCATACCATTATAGACACGTTCGTCGCATAAGTTGGATGGTGGTCCAGTGAAGCCTTGTTTGTATAACGTTATACTTACCTCAATCAATATATATTGAGAGTATCCAAACAAGACCCATGATATGTAGAAGTTTAGTAGGTGACATGTATGTATTTACACGAAGTGCATAGTGAAAAAAGATATAGACAAATAGAAAGAGGAAGAGATATAGATAGAATATATAGATGTATAAATATAAAGATTATACATTCTTACAGATATAATAAAGATAGATAGAGAGATTTATTTACCTCACCATAAACACGGTTTTAAATCCCATTTCCAATTTCCAAAAGAACCGGGTAACGCCAGTTAAATACGGCTGCCACGCGGGCAGCCCACCCGCTCCAGCCGGTATCCCACCCGTTGGCATTCAAATATTGCCCAAGCGGCAGGCGAGTCAGCGGTACGGACGGCCCCGATGCGTCCGATCCTCCCGGTGGCCATCTCCCGCCGTCCATCCCCGTCCCCTCCCACCCACACCAACACGCCAAGCAAAGCAAGGCAGGGCTGCGCAACTGGAAGCATCCATTCCATCTCTCTCTCTCTCAATCGCCCACTCCGCCTTCTCTCCCCAAATTTGAAACCTCCGAGGCGGACGCGAGGCGAAGGCGTGCGTCGGTGTTCGATCGAGACGGCCGCCTTTGCGACGGCGCCCCTGCCTCCCGCTCCGCCGCCTCTCGCCGCGCGCCGCGCGTCGCGGGGGTTGCACGCACTTGGGCGGCGCGCGCAGGATCGGGCGCGGGGTTGGATGCGGCTCCGGCTTCGGGCGAGGACGGAGGTGCTCGCTGGTCGCGTCGGCCACGTCGGGACGGTGGGTGAGGTGAGGTCAGATCCCATCCCACGGCGTTTCCCTTTATTTCTCTCCTGGTAGGATGAAGGATGCATGATCTGGGGTTGGTTCCTTTTGCTCGGAAGAAGGAGGGGGTCGTGAGTTCGTCGGATGGCTTGCTCATCGGCGCTGCGATGAGCGTTGGGTGGGTCGACGGGGCCGCGGATTTCCCGGATCTCAAGGGAGATCCTGCAAATATGATGATAGCCTAGATTTTAAGAGAGGGATCTCGAGGTAGCATATCTCAGGGAGCGGAGGGGAGGAGTGGGTGGGTGGGAGGGTAGCATGTTGTTGTAGAAATGCCGGACTAGGTTCTGATGCCTGGCTTCTGATTTTCTTGTCAATCTAGGGATTATTTTGATTATGTTGTTGTGCCTGTGATAATCCCACAGTATGATGATAAATTATTTCCTTCTTGTAGTAATCATGCCGAGTGACAAAGCAAAAGCTCCAAAGAAGGGTGGAGAGGATCCTGGAATCCCGCCAGCTCCTTGTGAAGGGAAATTAGCCATGAGCCACAGAGACAACGGTCGCTCAATGGGTAAATGCCTCATAGCTTCTTTCTTTTTTTTTCTTTAATTACATGTAAATTAGCACTCACAGTATGCTGTACTAATTTTTTTCTTGTGGTTATCTTATCTGCCCTTTACCTTCACTCAGGAGGACCACTGGTCCGACCCGGCGTTCGACCAAAGGAAACTGGACACCCGAAGAGGTATGCCAAACAAACCTTAATGCTTGCGTGTACAAATTCCTTTTGCTTGGTTTATTTACTGATACTGAATGTCTAGTATGGTGTGTGCTTGCTATTCAAATGTAGGATGCTATATTGTCGCGTGCTGTTCAGACATACCAAGGAAAAACTGGAAAAAAGATAGGTACTATTTATGGATCAATGCTATATGTGCAAGATGAAGCAGCGTATTTGCTTGCTTTACTCACTTTCATATCATTCATCATTTCTATTTCTATTGAGCTTCTGTCTCTGTTTGGGAGTTCTGTATACGCATACAGAAATAACTATATAAATCTATGCTCAGTATTATCTTTAGCTTGCAACGAGGCAACAGCTTCTAAGCTGTGTATTCTTCAAATCTCACTTCTATACGTTCTCACTAAAAAGAGAGAAATTTTTCGTTGCATTAACTTATGCCTTCGTTTTTCCACTTCTGTCAATAAGAAACTCTCTCTGCCTCTTTCCTTAAGTCCAAGCCTTGACAAATGCCTTCTACTTTTCAGCGGAATGTTTTCCAGACAGAACCGATGTACAATGTTTGCACAGGTGGCAAAAGGTTCTAAATCCTGAATTGGTCAAAGGGCCATGGTCCAAAGAAGTGAGCATCCTATTGTATTTTCCATTTTGTTTTTATTGATTATTAATATTGAGCCCTTCCCCAACTTGCTTGGGATAAAATGGCTTTGTCTTTGTTTAGTAGGCATCTTATGATCACTTATTCAACACAATATATTAACATCAACCTGTTCTATTTCTGTTTATAGGAAGACGAAGTCATAGTTCAGATGGTAAACAAATATGGGCCAAAGAAATGGTCGGCCATTGCTCAAGCTTTGCCTGGACGCATAGGAAAGCAATGCCGGGAACGGTATGCCACAGCAAGTTTCTTGTTTGCTTTAAGTTTCATCAAGCTTTCTAAGGAAAACATTTTCCCCTTTGCAACTGTAGTCTATACTTCGTGTTCAATAAAGAAATGGCAAATTTTAGCTCATGAGTGCTGCTTTGACCTCTGATGTATTTTCACAGGATTATTGGCACTAGCTGTTTTGCAAGCCAATAACAGCAATGCCTCACTAGAAGCATCACTAAACATTAACTTTTAAAACTGTATATAAAAATGCAATCTTAGTTAACCAGCTCACTTTTTGATATTACAAACATGTCTTGTTAACACACTATGTTCTAGGCATCATAAAGTATGCCTTTGTAAATTCACTCCATTATGGGTACTAATAATATGTTAATTGTAGTTGCTCTAACCATGGACGCTTATCTGATTCAGGTGGCACAATCATCTCAACCCCTGCATAAACAAGGAGGCATGGACGCAAGAAGAGGAGATTACTCTTATTCATGCTCATCGGATGTATGGAAATAAATGGGCTGAACTGACGAAATTTTTACCTGGAAGGTAACTATATGTTTTCGTTAAAATCCACCTGTAAAGCTTTACATATGATTGTAAAACGATACCTAATTTTCCAGGAACTATTTTTTATCTTTGATTAATGTCATACTGTGCACTGACAATTTAGAAACCAATATGTGTCAGTTAAAACTGGAAATTGACATGTATGCTTCTGTATCAAGTAATAGTGGTGAACTTTTACAGCAAGCAAAGAGGGCACACTATTATCTGCTTATGCTTTACTGCCAATTGATAAACACAATGCTATTCTCAGTTTACAACCAAATATAGTTGGGCTAAATGTTAATATTGCATAAATCACTCTCGTTGTTAGTCAATGGACTACTTTAGATTACCAAAATCATTGAATTTGTAATTTCTATTTCCCCTACAGGACGGATAATGCAATTAAAAATCACTGGAACAGTTCAGTAAAGAAAAAGGTTGATTCGTACATATCCTCTGGCTTACTTTCACAAGTCCCATGCCTCCATCTGATTGAATGTCCTGCACAATGCGACTCTTTATCGGCTATGGACCAACTAAACAACGGTGATAATGTTTGTAATGCTCAGAACACTAGCATGGCCTTGAGTTCCGATTTACAAGTAAATGTGGATTCCAACATGAGAGAAGCACAAGACTCTCACTCGTCCTTGTGTCAGGGGGCGTGCTATCCTTCCACAGATGCTGTAGGACCTGATTTGCCTGCTGAGAACCATCATGTTTCTTCATCTTTTTCTCAAAGAACGGACCTGCAGATGGATATGGTCGAAGGATCAGGAAATTCTATGTTTGCAGACGATCAAACTCTTTGTAGCACATCAAATCAAGAAAAGTCTATGGTGCCATTTGTTGTTGCACAGGAAATGCCTGTCTCTGTGCTATCAAGCATTTCTAGCGCTGAGCAGAAACTGCAATTGATCTCTGATGCTGAAAGTTTGAAATCCGAACTTTGGAAAGATGTTTCTTTGCAAACTCTTATTTCAGGAGATACAGTTGACCCTGGTGCTTCTTCAAGATTAAATCACCCAGATTCTTCTAGAATGGACACCACTTCTTTGACACAGGCCTACCCATTACACACATCAACTCTATCCAGTGTGATTGAAACCGTGTATGAACCGATGGTGTTGGAGACAATCTCTCCCCTTTTATATGTTCGGATGGTTTGTCTGTCGCACCGAAAAATAGTTCTGAGCCAAGAGAAATGCCAGATTGTGAAGCAGAGATGGTCATATACTCCAACAATTCTTTTGATGATGCTGACAAATCTGCTAAACCTGGCAGCAGTGATGACAGGCCAGAGGCTTTGACAATGACTGAGAGCATTACAAACTGCAGGGATCAACAGTTGACAGATGTCGAAGAACCTGTGGCCACTACAGCAAAAGAGCAGTTATCGAAAGACATTGAGACTGTGACAGATGGAAAGAAGGGCGAGGGAGCTCTGTTCTACGAACCTCCTCGATTCCCTACTTTGGATGTCCCATTTATCAGTTGTGATCTTGTAACTTCTGCTGATCTGCAAGAATTTAGTCCCCTTGGGATTAGGCAGTGGATGCGGTCCACCATGAATGTCACCACTCCTTTAAGATTATGGGGCTCTCCAACACATGATGAAAGCCCAGATGTGCTAAAGAGTGCTGCTGAAAGCTTCCCATGCACACCATCAATAATGAAGAAAAGACAGAGAAGTCTATTGTCCCCCTACTCCAGATAAACGAATTGAGAAGAAATCTGGGATTGCAAATGGAGTGACAGATATCTCCTATATGATCACGGCCACATGTTCCATGAATGCCACCAATGATGGAAACATTGTTACTGAATCAGTTGTGTGTGCTACTGCTGAGCAAACATCTGATATCAACAAGGAAAACTCTGATGGAGCATCTGAACATGCCAAAGATGCACAAAATGCAGGGAACAAACAACTCATGGATGAGCAACGTTCCTCACCAAATGTTGCGAATCCTAACACTGATCTGCAAGACAACATAGTAAGTACATTTAAAGACATTATTTGGTGATACTAAGCCAGTTGGTAGTAACCATGCTCCTATAAAAGAAAAGATTGTAGCCATATTTCAGTCTTACATAGATTGATACTAGCCATATTTTCTGAGTTACATAGATTGGGCATTGGGGCCTCCAGAAATGCATCTTGATGACATGCCAACTGGCTAAGTAATTTTTCCACTTGATTTCTTCTTACCGGTATTTTTTTTAATGCAGCAACCTGTACGAATTCTTATTGAGCACAATAGCAATGACTTTATCGCCGCTGATCATGGTGCAAAGCCATCCTGTAAGGAAGTAATCTGTTCAAAATCAAAACCTACAGAACTACTTGTTGAAAAATCATCACCATGTATCAACACGGATTACGAATATGTGAACTTGTAAGATACTGGTCTCACTAGTGTTCTGTTTGAATTATCTGTTCCCTTTGTTAGTTAATCAGTTCAGGGTTCAGTGTATATGAAACTAAGCTGTGGCAGGTTCTTTTTGTCAATATTTCTTCTGAATTGCTGCTTTTGCTAGATTGGCTGATACCCCAGGTGTCAAAAGAGGACTCGAATCCCCATCTGCATGGAAGTCTCCTTGGTATATCGATATGCACATGCACTTTCAGGTAAATCCATTCCTTTTCCTTCATATTCTTTTTTATTTTCTGGCTGCCATTGTCTCATAAATAGATAAACCTTTGGCAGTCAGCATATAATCTGGGAGAACATGCTATTAACTATAGAGTTTGATTGGATATGGGAATTCGATCCATTTTCTAGTTTTAATTGAAACTTTAAGTAAACTACAAAAGTTCCTATGTATCTTAGTTTTGAACTGTGCAAGAGAAACATCTTTTTTTTTAATGTTTTTTTGGTTAACATATTTATTTGTGTCCATATGCTCCTTCCAGGGTTTTGTCAGCCCAGCAGACAGGACTTATGACGCGTTAGGATTAGTGAAGCATTTAAGTATGCACAGTGCTGCTGCTGCAGTGGAGGCCTGTGAGGTGCTAGCAAGTGGCAACAGGACTTCTGATAAGGAAAATAAGGATAATACGGATGGCAAGGAGCCAGTGACAAGGAAATCACAGACTAAAATCATGGTGCGTAGCATCAACTGGTTATAGTTTAGTAATTTGACTAGCAAGAAACAATGTTTCCTGGAAACCATAGTTAACTGTTTGTCATTTTTAGCAATTTCGATTTTAATGTTCATAGCTATCTATCTGAATTATCCTATTACAAATGTGGATAAGCAATTTCAAGCCTTAGTGGTGGGATTGCAAATATGACGTTTTATCTTTGAAAAGATCATGCATTCTAATTCCAGTTAATATTGCAGGCTGAGGCCCGAGTCCTGGATTTCGACGAATCTTCCACACCTGCACGAACAGCAGATAAGAAACTTGGCAGCTGTCTAGGGAGATCTGTTAGCTCACCCATTCTTCCCTCCCCCAACCTGAGGAGTTTCCGATAGGTAGAGTTTTGAGAGATACAGCAGATATATGGTATAATTATACATTAGCCGTATGTACATGTATATGTTCCTAGAGCGCATCGTTATTTCGTTACTCTGTGTTGTAACCATTTGTCAGCGTACAGTCTCATCCCAGAAACTAGCTCCCAAAAAATACCAGTGAACTGTTGAAACTTCTCTACCTATCATTTAATTAAAATTATTAATGATTATTTGGATGTCTCCTGGAGTTTCATATTTGTGCATGAAACATGGTGATTGTGACGTGGTCTCCGGAGTCCAGCAGGCAGACCAGTCGGATAATGCCTTTCGTTCCAACTTGGTACATCCATTTTACCACGCATCTCATCAAGTTATAATTTGGAATAGAAATAGCAAGTTTTGAAACAACAATTAGGCCTGTTCATGGCCACCTAACCCAACGTTTGATCAATTTAGTAGACACAGTTGAGTCTTGCCTTTCACAAGATTTATGTTTAAGTTTCGCATTTCATCAGTTCGATTCTTGCCTTTCAAAAGATTAATGTTGAAGATTCGCATTTCATCACGAGAAAAAAAATTGGCAGGTGTTTTGACTTTGGGTTGACGAAAGTCAGTTTTGTGCTGATGTGACGCATCTAAAATTCCCATTGGTACAATATTATTCAGCTTGGCACCGATCCTTATTAGCTGGACATGCTGGCACAACTCAATTTGCATGTCACTCAGGGATAGGATATGAGACATTTATGAGACATTCAGGCGACTCAGCAACCCAAATAAGTACTCAATAAGTATCAAGACTCAACTAATGGCCTCAACAGGCTTCAAAGTCGACTTCAGCAAAAAGGAAAAAAATGATGGGTTTTCATCCAAGTCGCATGGAGTACAAAAGGCACAAACATAACTTGCTAATGACATCCATCATAAAGACCTCTTCCTATATTAGCAAAAAGGAAGCAGTGGCATTTCTCTCCATGATCGCAATCAGGTTCAGTCAAGCTGTACTTTCTCCAGTTCACCAATCATTTCCTCAAACTGCCGCAAAGGGGGAACAAGTCATATTTGACAGCAGCAACAAAGAAAATATTCAAAAGGGATTGGGGTCTCCGAGAGGAGTAATCTGACAGAAACTGGGATGTGTGAATACCTTCAAAATTTGTCTCAAAAGTAATCACCATGACGCTTGGTAGGTTTGGACTCCACAACATGAATAACATCCTGCATAATTGCACGTCATATATGTATGTAAAGTCTAGTGAGTAGCAGGTATTGTAGATACAGCAAGAACAAGCTGCAGGCATGAGAAAGTGACAAATAATCCCAAAGACTACAATATAAACAGCAAAAAAAAGGCTAAAATCCTGAATTGAGAATATTCCCACATATTAACAGAAGCTTTCTAACTGCCTACATGTGAGCAAAGGTTAAGCAAGCAGCATTACCTCAACAATGTAGAAGTCAAAGTCTGCACTCGATACTATCTTTCCGTCACTGTCAACTGCATGCATTTTGTGCTTGTATGTCATCAGGATTGACCTGTCCAAGTATTTAAGCTTATTTATCATACACAAAACCACCAAAGGAATAAGCAACATAAGTGTAAATTACAGTGTACAGACCTTAGTGTTGCTTCATCCATATCCATATATTGGGCAAGTTTGCTAATGGTTATTGTGGAATATAGCTTCAGATAGCTCCTGATCCCAGAAAGCAACTGCTGCTGCTTTACTTCATAGAGAAACAACTTCAACTGAAGACGGTATGCATCCTGTTGCAGCAATCACGAAACTTTTAGAACCCTGTGGTAGGCTACAGCCTATAGATGAAGGGAAGAACATACTAGTAATAGTATGGAAGTAGTAACAGCGTAGTGAAGGGGTATAGATAAATCACATCCTGTAAAAGAAGACTACAAAAGTATAACAATTGCGGTAGGCCATAGGCTAAAGTAAAGGGTGGCTAGGTAAAAAGTTGGTGTGAGATATGTGTTTGGTTCTCCGGCCAGTAATGCGTTGTGACCTGTGCTTTCCAGAATTTCTTTGCTAACAGAAGCTAGCCTATTCATCTTGCTTGTGGAAGCAAGGTTAGGCTTGCTTGGTAAAGCAAGGCTAGGCGAAGCTAGCTGCATTACCAAACATGCCCAAAATTTACAGTCTGGCAATGAACCAGAAAGACCCTATAATAGTATAATAAAAAAAACAAAATATACTGATGAGGCAAACATACAGCAACATTATGAGGCAAAATTACCTGGTTATAATTTGTTAGCGGCTGGTCCAGAACTGGAGGCGATGGTGTAATGAACTTGGGGCAGGCATACGAAAATAGCTCATCATAAGCAGCGTATGCTTCATCATCGTACCTCTGCATCTTTGTCATCTTGTCATTATACTTTTCTTTGAGCTGGGTGCTAACATTTTCATCAATGAGCTTGTTCTGTGGGCACAAAGATAGGCAAATTGCCAACAATGCATACATCTGCTCATTTTTTCTTCAGTATCTGATCATACTGAGGGGACTTCTGATGGTACTGCTTGTACTTGAGGATATACAGAAGAATCTTGTTGAATTCACGAGTGGCTTCAACATACCTAGATTTAGTGCAGATGTCAGATTCCAACCCAAGAAAGCATGTATAAATCTCGGGGGCAATTAAATTTACTGGTTCAAATGTCTAGTTGCTTAGATGGACAATTGTATTGTAACTATGGTCATAAACAAAGTATATATATCATTGCTTAGGTAGCTATGCAGATCAACTAAAGTAGCTGATGATGTTATTGCTCTGATTACCAGAGGTAATATAATAAACCTTGAAAGTGTTGCACCAGTATGTAATATAAACCTTCAAAATGTTGCAACCTTATAATGCGTAACACCAATCCCTTTAATTAGTCAACTAAGCTATATGTGCTGAACTCAATGCACTAGGTCCCAAACATCCATAGGCCAAGCATAAGCATAGTGATCAGAAAAGTAGGCTTGCCACACCTGCGCATCATAAGGTTTGCGAAGCCGTAGTGGTAGATGGTGGAGATGTGGCTCCCGATGACAATGGTGTAGACCCCTTGCTGGTTGAGGTCGATGGGCGCAAGGCACTTGAGGCCAGTGTGGTAATCCCCGAGGAGGCAGTGTATCCTGAGGAGGCCAATCATGCTGTAGTAGCCGAGCACCTTGAGCACATTGCTGCCGCCCTCGTAGTCATAGCCATCGGTGGCGGTGAACTGCTCCAGGCCCTCCTTCTCCCTCTCGAGGATCTGCGTGATCATGGACTTCTCGACCAGCGCCTGCAGGTAGTTGAGGACCCCGTAGACGTTCCAGGCCTGCATGTACATTTGATTTAGTAGTCATTCACTGACACTTGTTTGGGGCAAGAAACCGGCAAAACCAGCAAGTAAAGAAACGTAGCAATAATTTGGAAGTACCTTGTCGAACTGCTTGAGCTGGTTGAGCTCGTCCTCCGTCTTGGTCTTGAGCTTGGCGCGGTACTGGCAGAAGCTCTGGAACTGGTAGACGAACTCGTCGACCATGTCCCAGAGCCACTGGTTGGGCAGCTGCATGTTGACGACGCCGTGGAGGACGACGCTGAAGAGGTCGCAGTAGTTTGACCACGACTCTGCGCGGTGCGCGGCGGTGAGCGGGGAGAGGCGGGCGTGGGCGTGGCGGTACCAGAGCTCGCGGTAGAGGAGGAGGAAGACGTGGTCGCCATCGCAGTAGGGCGCGACGGCCTCCGCCGAGGGCCAGGGCGCGTCGCGGAAGAGGCGGTCGGAGAGGCGCTGGAAGCCGCCCTCGTACATCTGGTGGATCTCGTACACGTTCTTGTCCCGGATGTGGCGGTACAGGTGCACCACGAACGTCTTGACGGAGTCCGGCACGTAGTTGGGGTCGTACGCGTCCGCCGCCGCGTGCGGCGGACCCGACGGCGGCAGGCCGTCCTCGCGGTCGTAGGGGCGGCCGCCATGGTTCGGGGACTCGGGAGGGGTTAGGGTTTCGTGGTGCGGCGGCGCGGGGTGGGACGGAGGAAGAGGACGCGAGATGGGGAAGGGGTTTGCTTTGCTGCCTCCCAGTGTCTGTGTATGGGGGGTTTTGCGGGCCGCTTGCTACGTGGGCCCTCGGGTGGTGAAGTTTGCATGCATGGGCCTATTTACAGGAGCTTTTGGCGGATTGGGCCGGCCTGCGTGGCTGTTCCCGTTGCGCTTTAGTGGGCTGGGTTTGTGTTGGCGCGAGGGAAGTGAGGGCCGGTGGGGCGGCTGCCGGGTCGCCGTCGCGGCGTCCTCACGGGCACCGGCGTCCGGTTCAGATTCGGTGGCACGCACGGCACGGACGGACGGACGAACCCAACGGATCCCCACTGGAAAGAGGGGAGGGAATCCTTCGCCGCATCCGCATCGGACTGACAGCTCACGACGCTGCGAAAGCAGCCAGCCAGATCCGTCGGTTCCAACGAAGCATCCATCAACGCCCGCCACCGCGCTGCGCACCGGCATCTCCCTCCATCTCTATCTCCGATCCGCTGCAGCCAGCGCGCAGGCACGTTCTCCATCTCTCCGGCAGCCCGGCGCGCGGCGGCCAGCAGCGTCACCGAGCGGGCCACTGTGCGTGCTGCAGTCCCTAATTTTCGCTGCAACCACAAAAACAAAACAATCCAGAGAGGGCGGGGGCAGAAAAGGAAAAGGGGAGACAGAGGTGCGCCAACCTGCGTGGTGCGGGTGGTTTCGAGCACGGGCGAGCGCTCGCTGCCGATCCCAATCCTGCCAGCAGCGGCCGCCCCGCCCGCCGGCCGTTCCCCCCCACCCGCCATGGCGGGCTCCATGGTGGACCGCGCCACCAGCGACATGCTCATCGGCCCGGACTGGGCTAAGAACATGGAGATCTGCGACATCTGCAACCGCGACCCCGGGTATGGACCCCTGCTTCTCCATCTGCCCTGATCCGTCTCACTCAGATTCAGGTTGCTCCGCTACCGGGTGTCCGGGTTCCCTCGCCCTCCGGCGAGATTCCATGCTTACCGCCGATAGAGGTCGATCGCGCCTGCGATCAAATGTGCTTTTATGCCGTCTGATTCCCGACGCGCGCCCTTCTCGGAGTTAGGTTCCAGTTAGAGGGGCTCCAGCCTGCTTGAATTCTCAACTATCCACCACGGGTGTCTCTGCCAGGAGAGATCATCATTTCTGACTATGCAATTTATCTGCCTTGCTCAACCTGTTACTAGTCTTCGATCGTACAGTAGAGGGGGATTCATAAGCTCATCATTGTTCAATCATAATTGGGCAATCCCTCGTTTGCCCATTAGTGCTCCACATGCTCCATTTGTTGATTACAGGTCATAATTGGGCAATCCCTGGTTTCGCCAGTACAGGTGCTGTAACCTTGTTTTCCAGATCAATCACAGCTTGCTGCATGTATGAGAGAAAATATCCACAAATGATTTTACAAATGGCTTAAAAAAATTTCAGCAGTGTGCTAGACCAGTGGGGATACGGGAAGATGCTGTAAACTGTCTCCATATTTTTCAATCCAAATGTTTTGATTCAACTTATGGCAATACATTTGTGCTTCTGATTCTGCTGGCAATTGGTTCAAACTAATGAATGCAATTTGATTTTCATTTGATTCATGGCTGGGAATTGGGACTGAATATCAAATATTCTACTGGACCCAAATGATATAGCTTACACTTGGTTCTTCATGTTCATTTCATTTCCCCTGAACAGAAGTTGATTGTCCATGCCCATACATTCATTTCATTTCATTTCATTTGCTTTGCTCTTCTGTCGTTTGGTTATCAGATGTTGATTGTCCATGTCCATACTTGTAACAGGCAATCGAAAGATGTCGTCAAGGCACTGAAGAAACGGATTGGCCACAAGAATCCAAAAGTCCAACTTCTTGCACTAACTGTAAGCCTACCTGCTGACGTGTCATTTACTTTTATGTCTTAAAGTGTGGTAAGCTATTGGTAACTGTCGAAGACTTCTTTGTTGTTTCGTATTATGCTTCCACAAAATCGACCACCTGATTTTCTGGTACTGGTAACTGTTGAAGATTTTTTTTTTGTCCTTTTGTATCCTGCTTCCACAGATCAAACACGTGATCCTCTTCTAAGTTATGTGTTCTATGTTCAGCCATGTTCCAATTTTTGTTTCTGTCGTTAGTCTTATGTTTCATTGCATATGCAGTTACTCATGCAATCATACCCATGGATCCTGTGATGCTATCAGCATAACTGAGCATAGTGAAGATCTTGCAGATTAGTTTTTACTATTTAGTCTATTCTTCAGACTCTGATAACTTTAACTTGCACGTTTTGTTTCCTTGTTAAAACTACCAAAGAAACACTGACACCCAATAAATTTGGAATTGTCGAAGCTCAATACCTCTGTTATCTTTTTTTTCTTAAAGTTTATAGAGGTCCAGGATATTTATTTTATATGGCGCTGAACGTTTAGTGAATAATTTTTCATAATGATTTTTTAATAGTTTGCTATTACAAAAATATTAGCTTTGTCTTGCTGATGATATCTCTCTATTTCAGCTGTTGGAAACTGTTATAAAAAACTGTGGGGATATACTTCACATGCATGTCGCAGAGAGAGATGTATTACATGAGATGGTGAAGATAGTGAAGAAAAAGGTTTGATATGCTTCATGCTTGCAAAACTGTAGTTCTTATTCTAATAAACTGCTGGTTTCTGATGGCGTTTTGTTTTCATGTTACAGTCTGATCCTCGTGTTAAAGAGAAGGTATTAGTGCTGATAGATACATGGCAAGAAGCATTTGGGGGACCACGTGCAAGATATCCACAATACTATGCAGCATATCATGAGTTGGCGGTATAATTTTGAAGCTCGACTCAGTTTATTGCCTTCAACATTTTCAATTAGCTCATTTGGTTTGTGGTGTATTTGACAAGATTATGATCTTATATTTCTGCTCGGCAGCGTGCTGGAGCTGAATTCCCCAAGAGACTTGAAAAACCTGCACCTTTGTTTAATGGTCAATCTCAAGCAGCCAGGAATATGCGTAGTCCCGACCAACAGGATGAAGCAGAATCTTCTGCTGCCAATGATTTTCCTGCTTTGAGGGTGTTTTTTTCCATTTTCATTTTGTGTCGGTGTGTTTTTTTCTATCTGTTCTCTTCACTTAAATAGGTTAGCATTTAATTCTTTCACTACTGTCTTTTACTATCATATGATATATGAAACAGTAGAAAACTGTGTGCAGTATTGTGATATGTCTAGTTTTAGATTGGGGTTTAATCTCATGTTATATGACAGGCTTGGGACTGTATTATCATACAATAGTTTTTTTTTCAACTTGCTTGGGACTGACAAGCTTGATTGTTGTTGGTTGTTGTTGTATCATATTTTCTAGTTTCTGCTTTGATGATCTATCATCAACATACTTCATATGCTCAAGATAGCACTGGCATTAAAAAAAAAAAAACTTCCCAAGCTGTTAGCGGTAGTATTTGCACTCGCTCAGTATATCCAGATGATCGCTTTTGGCTTAATCTGACCTTAATACATTATAACTAGTTTTTATCCTCTTGTAGTCGTTTTATTGGATAGAGGGCTAGTTGGTACATTGAGAAGAGATACAGTTGTGTGTATGCCACTGGCTATCGAGTTTAGGATAGCATACAAGCAAAGCAGCAAATGCCCAATAGAACATACAAATTTCCCTTGAGAATAGTAAATCTGGTTTGTTTTCATGACTGCATTTTTACTGAATGAATGCATATATTTTCAGCATGTCAGAGATTCAGAATGCTCGTGGTATCATGGATGTACTTGCTGAGATGCTGAATGCTTTAGACCCTGGAAACAGAGAGGTATCAAAGTAGCCTTAGCATGCCTCCTTTTTTTTGTTGAAGCTTGCTGCATAGAAACATTGACCTCCTTCCTGTATAAACTATAAAGTTCGAACCAACATTCTTATGGATTTATTTATATACAAAAGAATCTTCCATCTTGTTTTGTTTTGATAAATTTGTGCCAACTGCTGACCAGTTTTAGTTTTAGAAGTGACCTTCTAATTTTTAACAGCATGCCATACTATGGATTATGGAACATCTTTGTGCATTAAACGTTATGTATAGGATCCTACCATAACCTTGTACTGAGTCATAGACAGTGTGTATATAGTAAGAAGAGCTGATACTGATGCACACTGATAATTGTTAGCATGCCTACCTTCAGTTTTATGTCTATGAACATCCTTATGTGGTTGAGTTTACGTGCTGGGACTCCACTGTGATTTATAATTTACTTGGTTTACTCCCAGTATTTATGTCATGCTCAAGCAATAGTGCCTTACTATATTCTTAATAGCCTCTTAATTTGTTAAGGTTTATTGATTATGATTTTTACATGCTATGCACATAGGGACTAAGGCAGGAGGTAATTGTGGAACTCGTGGATCAATGCCGCACTTACAAGCAGAGAGTTGTGCAGCTAGTTAATTCTACCACGTGAGTGCAGTTTTTTTTTTTTCTGAACTTCATTTTAATACTTGGGAGTTCTCTTAGTGCGATATACCTTATGCTAGTGTGGATGTGCTCTAAAATCGGCACAGATGACCTCCGTAGTTAGTTTTGTCAGTTCTTTCTTGGCCCAGTGAACAATAGCAGTGAGATGCAGATATCAGTGATGCAAGGATAACCAGGCAATAGCTGTGAACATGGTATAATGTTGCTTGCTATATTCTGCAGGGGACGAGGAACTTATGTCGCAGGGGCTTGCACTGAATGATGATTTGCAGCGTGTTCTAGCAAAACATGATGCAATAGCAGCAGGCATTGCAGTTCGAGTGGAGAAAAAACCAAAGTCTTTGCAAGCACTTGTAGAGACTGAAGATTCGACAAACCAGGACTCCAAAAAGGAGCAGGGACTCATAGATATTGAGGAACCCACAAGCCAAGATGCTGCAAAAGAACCAAATCAGAGGTTTGTTTCCATCACCGTTGCATATGCTTAATTCTCATAATGTCTAGAATTATGTTAATAATACATGCATATATGGTTTTTTGTTCGTACATGCTCGAAAAACAAGTTAAAAAGTAGTGTTTGATGATCATTTTGGGTTCAGCAAGTAATAATAATAGTGTAATATGCCAACCTTCGCAGCTAGGCAGTCCAACATTTTGTTCATATATGCTATATAGAAATAGACATACTTGTAATTTACTGTTCTTTCTATTTAATTGTTTTTCGACATGACTTCTCTAATTACCCTCTTTTATGATGTTATCTGTCTCATAACAGTACAAGTGACCAATCTCCTTTTGAGCAATTAGCTCTTCCAGCACCACCAGTGTCAAATGGCGCAGCAACCTCAGCACCAAAATCTGATCTTGGCATTGATCTTCTGAGCTGGGATGATACCCCTGCCCCTGCCCCTGCTACAGCACAAAATTCACTTGCTCTTGTTCCTGTCACAGATCCTCTTGCTGACTCTACTTCATCAAATCAAAATGCGCTAGCAATTGTCGACACATTTTCACAAAACGGCACCGCTAACAGCACTGTTCAACCAGCTGACCCTTTTGGTCTCAATCTAAGTCCTGCTATTCCAGGATCACATCCATACAACACTCCAACTCAGCAGCCTTTCCAGTCACAACAGCCTCCACAGCAGGCAGCACTCTATCCGAATGGGGGTGCTGTGAACCCTGGAACGTCTTACAATCAGGCATCACAGTTTAACAATGTTAGTTCTGGGTGGAATGGTCAAGGTGCCAACCCGGCGGTGCCCCCACCAGAGCAAGCACTGAATTACGGTATGGCAAGAATTCTCGTCTCTACATCATTTCTGTCTTCAACCAGAGCTCTCTGTATTCATATGAATCCTCTTTTTTCTCCGAAGAAAAAAAATGTGATGATAGTATCCAAACTTTGTAGATGATCAAAGTGGAAACCTTCCTCCACCTCCTTGGGAGGCTCAGCCAGCGGCAGGCAATGAAGTGCCAAACAGCCAATTGGGAGGCATGCAACCTCTTCCAGGGCCAGCTGGCCAGATCGGCGGCATGCAGCAGCCACTGCAATCACAAGTTAACCACATGGGAGTTCCACAAAGCCAGCCAATGTACAGTAACCAAGCAGGAGTCGGGCTGCCTCAACAAGCGATGCAACCCAGTCAAGTCGCAGCGACACAGATGCAGCCAGGCTTCGGAAACCAGCAGTTCGGTTCACTACCACCGACATCCATGATGGGCATGCAATTTGGTGGCATGCAGCCTCCGCAAATGTATGGCGGATCGCAGCCAGTCATGATGTACCCGCAACAAATGCCAGTCGTGCAGTACGGAGCAATGCCACAGCAGCAGCCGATGTATGGTGGTCGGTTGGCAGGGTACATGCAGCATCCTGCTGTGGCTGCTGCACACTACTACAACAACCAAGGGACAGCGGGAATGTATGGGTACCCTGGTGCTAATGGGCTGTCTCAGAGCATGTATGGCCTCTCGGTGCAGGACAACTCGTCCATGGGGATGAGCTCGTCGTACCAGACTACGGCGGTGCCACCCTCCACGGGGCAACCAATGAAGCCGACCAAGCCTGAAGACAAGCTTTTCGGTGACCTGCTGAGCATTGCCAAGACGAAGAAAGCTTCATGAGATGAGCAGGAGCGGGAGCGGGAGCATCGGCTTGGGTCTCCCCTATTTTTGTGATTTTTCATGTTGTTTGATCTTACAGTTGTAACATTATCAGAATGTATAAGCTTTGGGGTCCTTTTTTTATATATATATTCCCACGCTGTGATCCTATTGATCCCATTTGGATTCGTTATACCGTGTGCGTGTACTGATGACGCGCAGAGGAAACGTTGGCCGTAAATGATGATTCAATAAAGGGTGTGCGGTACATACTTACGATATTGTTCTTTTAGGAATGTGTTACCTTACTTTTAAAAAAAGAAGTAAGAAATATATAGGGGTGGTAAAGAGCCCTCCAATTTTAGCTTAGCAAATTTAAGGATTGGGCTCAAATTTAAGGATTGGGCTCAAATAGGTGCAATGGCAAAGGCCATTGGTTTAGCTCCCCGGAGTTCAAATCAGGTGCGACACTTTATTACGGATTTATTTGGGATTTCCAACACTGCATTAAGTGGTAGGCGACGTCCCCCGTCGATAGCGGCGCCGATGGTGACTTCGAACTTCAAGATTTTGCGGCTCGATCCCTTGAAGGTGCTCATAGGGGTAGGGTTTTGCGTCGACGTGTGTTCATAGGGGGGTGAGTGTGTGTGCGTGTTGAGCGTCTGTGTTGTACTTGTGTAATCTCAAAAATACTATTATTTTTTAGCTAAAATTTATTAGGGCCAAGCTGAATTGTGAAGGAGGTATTAGGGTTATGATCCATTACCACCCTTATGTATATAGTGAAGCATGATGTATTCCGTTTATAAAATAGGTGGATTTCACGCGCGTGCTGCCATGGGTACCGATGAGGAATATAAACGAGTTAGAATGTTAGCTAATAAGAATTAGGAGATGTATATGTTTGGTGTTGGTAATGTAATATATGTTAGCGGATGATTTTTAGCATTCTATATAAACAACTAAATATGTGTTAGACATAATGGCATGTGCTAGTGGATGCTGACGTGGGCACTTTGAATGAAAAGATAGTCGGATTTTCTAGTGGATGATGAGTATGTACCATTTCTTTCCAAAGTGGACAAAGAAAGTGTTATGCATTGGGTCAAGTCGTTGGATTCTCAATCACCAAATTTCTTGTGTGACACTTTCGACAAAACCATTTTCTCCATCATTTTACTATATTTGGCCAGGCTCTAAAGGCTTTCCTCGGTCTGATAGATCCATTTGTTTTTCCCGATTAATAAAACCAATTAGACAAGATAAACAACTGCTTAGACTTTCTCCTCCCCACCGATGATGGTACCACTTCTTTCTCGCTGGCACCCACGCGACCTCTTCCTTCTTGTTGGCACCCTCGCCACAATGCATTGCCCCGCCCAGCCTTCTTGATCCGGCGCAGTGGCGACCCCAAGACCTTTTCTAGGAGGGGATAAGGCGTTGGATCAATCGATCAACCCCCCTTCTTGCGGCGAGGTCATTGCATGAGGGCACGGTGGTGGCAGAGGGCGCCCTAGGAGCCTCTTTGGGAGAAGAAAGGTGGATGCAGAGCTTCTCTTGCAAGTATACTCTTAAATGCCACACTTTCAGATATTTTGCTTCTAATCAAAGCTAGATGTGGTGGAAATCCATATTTGATTGTAAACGTGATCGAGAGAAAGTTGTCCTAAATAACCTTAGTTTGGTGCGGGAAGTTTTCTCTTTGGGGTCGGGCAACTGTAGATTAGAGGTTTCCTTGTGTACCCATCAATCTGTCACGTCTGAAGGGGAAAATGAAAAAGGAATTTTTTTTACTTCCCCTTTTGTGAGATTCGACATATCCAAACTCTTGTCAGCGGCTAACAATGCCTATGTGTGGTCCCTTGGGATCCCTACCATACTTGCATGATGTGGGCCCCTTTTGGGACCCGAGCCATACCTTAGACTATCTCCAACAAGATAGGTCCAAACTAGAGGCCCATTCTATAGTTTGGGTCATCCAAATCAAAAGGTCACGCACTCAAAACTCAGCGTTCTCCAACATGCTACACAAAAGCACCCTCTCGTCACTCTCTCCTCTCTTCACCCTTCCCTCTCTCCCTCTCTACCCAGGCGCCGCCGCTCCCTCTCCCCTCCATTGTTGAGCACGGCCCCCTCCCTCCGGATCCAACCCGCGGTAGCATCCCTCCCTCCCGGATCCGGTGGTCACGGCGAGGGCGAGCCGGATCGGCGGTCGGTGGCGAGGAGGAGCTCAAATCCGCAATCGAAGGGTCCCCGCCACGTTCTTGCCTAGCTTTGCCGGTCGCGCCTTGCCACCGACCTGCCCTCCTTGCCCCGCTTCCCTCCTTGCCCCGCCACGGATCCTTCTTGGCAGCCCCACGCGACGCCTCACGAGATCCCCATCACGGGCCCCGCCATGTTGTCGTTGTCCGCGGAGCACCCCACGCCGATGCCTCACGGATCTCCAATGCGGGCCCCTTCCTTGATGTCGTCATCCATGGAGCGCGCCATTTCGATGCCTCGCTAGATCCCCATCGTGGGCCGCCTTGTCATCATCGTCTGCGAACCACCCCATGCTGACGCCTCCTACAGGCCCACCACAACGATGCCATATTCCATTGGAGGATGATTTTAGATAAGGACATATTTTGCGTTTGGGTCACGCTTTGCCTTCGCTATTGGAGACCGTGGTATTAGCTAGCTCACGGGTAGGCCCGATTGGATCGATCAAGTGTAGTGCACTACAGTGGGAAGGGGGCTATGAGGTCTAGCTTATCACGCCAAAGGAGGCAGCAGAGCTTCCATAGCCCTAGTGCCGTAGTAGTGCATGCATGCATGAAGTTGCACATGGGCCCCATGCATGATTATATAAAAAGTGTCTTGTTTTTTTTTTGCTCACATTGTCTCCTCTCTCTCTCTCTTGCTTTCTCTATCCTCATCCTCGTGCGACCCGATGGAAACATACCCTCCTCTCCCTCACCCTCACCCACCGTTTCCCCTGAACAATTAATCCTACCATGGATCCATAGATCGAGCAAGGAGATGAGTAGATCAGGCTAGATGGCGTAGGATCCGAGCGTAGACGGAGCATCCTATGTGCAGACTTGGGGGATGTGACCTTCCCTGGGGTGACGGAGAGGAGCTCCTCTCTACGGATGCGTCGTTCAGTTCTCGTCGGTCGGGACGGGAAATGCTTGGGGACGAGGTGTGGCGGCGATCTTTGGGCCGATGAGGCACCAAGTGGGAGGCACGATAGCTAGTGGGTGCAAGTGCTGGTGTGTTGTCGGCTCCGCCATCCCCATCCACCAACTAGGAGCTCGTCGGTGAGGGTGCACTCGGCTCAAGCGGCGCGGAGCTCCAGCTCATTGAGGAGCTCCACGGGGCATGATTTGGGTGTGGGAGTGCCACGTTGAGCCCAAGCTAGACATTTTTCGGTGCGACTCATCTACATAGGCTGGTTTTGACTCTAAAAGCCATGGTATGGATGCTCTATTGTTCGTGGTTCAATGAGAGTCGTCCATGGTTCGATTTTGAAACAGAACTATGGTCCCCTATTTTGATGTCACATAAAATGCAATCTTTCCGTGGATTCTTGCAGATACTACAAGTGGGCAACAATGTTAGCACTAATATCATATCTTCATTTGTTGTCATGGACATGCATGGAAGCTAATCATGTTTGCTCATCTCATCTCTACCTTATATATTTGGTAGCTGATGATGCATACTTGCTTGTTTTTTTACATGGTACGTCTAAGAATTCATTAATTCGACATCTAGATTGTATGCATTGGCCTTCTTGTAATTTGTTGGGATGTTTATATGACTCATTATGTTGTGTTTATATTATATGAATCAAGATGACGTACCACATAGGATGTTTGTTATGTTGGGAAGTATATAGCCATGCCTAGCTCCTAGTTTCTTACTAGTTATACATCTTTCTACACCCTATAGTCTCGATGAACCAAGATGGATGTATATGACAAGTCATGTGATGCTTTGCTTCTTTTTTAGGGATGCATGAGGTGTTTGGTTTGCATTGGTTCCAAGATTACAAGATCGACGTGACAAAGTTGTGTGCTACACACTCTACTTCATTTTGCCCTCTAGCAAGTCGAAACAATGCTCTTGCTCATAGAACTGAGTAGATGATCTACGACATCTATCTAGTTGCTGAACGATGAGAGACCAAGTAGAGCTCGAGTGCGACCATGTCTCCCTTAGGTAATCATTTTTCATACTTTCGGCAAGTCGGCAAGTTTCCTTAGCTAGGTTTCATAGTGTTAGTTCTCTTTTTTTTTTTTTTGTTACGCAACTAGCGTTTTTGCTTGTACTTTCCCTACCTCATTTTGTTCATGTGTAATGGATGTTTTTCATTCCTCAATGCAAAAGGGGTCAACCCAATTCAATAGGGAAAATACTTCTCGACGTGACATGCCTTGTCGCAAAGCGCGAGCAAAACCTAGTGGCTAGTGCGCCACACACACGTGTTGGAGGTTGAAGAAGGCGAGGAATAGAGCGCGCCACGCGACCACACGCACGCACGCCTTGCCGAACACACACACACACGCATGCACGCAAGACACACACACACACACACACACACGTGTTGCTCTTGGACCTCAACGTGAGTTGCTCGGACACCGGTTCACAAGAAACCATTGCCGGTGACATTAAACCAAGTGAGCCAAAAACTTTGATTTCTAGAAGTTAATGAAACATTAAGCTAGAAGTTAATGAAACATTAAGCCATGTGACACAATGGGTATGATTAGCAGCCGATATGTAATTAACGGAAGCATAACAATCTAAAGAATGATAATTGCTAGCTAATCTCCTAATTAGTGTTGTCATATCTTATGCCACACATCTCTTTGCCTTTCATCCTCTCATAGAAAAGAATATAAGGCTTTCACTTGAGAACTTCTAAAGTGACTTCTCTGATATTATTATCGCTTGCACAAAACCATGCGAAAGAGCAGCAACTTTGTTGTTGGTGATTTCCAATCTTCCTTGCTCTGACATAGGCAACATAGTGTCCCACACTCATGAATGGTCCACCATGAGTGTCCCACATTCATATAAAAGAATATAAGGCTTGCACTTGAAAACTTTTTCTAAAGTGACTTCTCTAATATTATTATCGCCCGCACAAAAACCATGCAAAAAGAGCAACAACTTTGTTGTTGGTGATTTCCAATCTTCCTTGCTCGACATAGGCAACATAGTGTCCCCTTGCTCGACATAGGCAACATAGTGTCCCACACTCATGAATGGTCCACCACAAGTGTCCCACATTCATAGAAAAGAATATAAGGCTTGCACTTGAGAACTTTTTCTAAAGTGAGTTCTCGATATTATTATTGCTCGCACAAAACCATGAAAAGAGCAATGGCTTTGTTGTTGGTGATTTCCAATCTTTCTTGCTCTAACATAGGCAACATAGTGTCCCGCACTCATGAATGGTCCACCACGAGTGTCCCACATTCATATAAAAGAATATAAGGCTTGCACTTGAAAACTTATTCTAAAGTGACTTCTCTGATATTATTATCGCTCGCACAAAACCATGCGAAAGAGAAACAACTTTGTTGTTGGTTTTCCGATCTTCCTTGCTCGACATAGGCAACATAGTGTCCCACACTCATGAATGTTCCACCACGAGTGTCCCACATTCATAGAAAAGAATATAAGGCTTGCACTTGAGAACTTCTACTAAAGTGACTTCTCGATATTATTATCGCTCGCACAAAACCATGCGAAAGAGCAATGCTTTTGTTGTTGGTGATTTCCAATCTTCCTTGCTCGACATAAGCAACACAGTGTCCCACATTCATGAATGGTCCACCACGAGTGTCCCACATTCTTGAATGGTCCACCACGGTGCTCTACGACACCAACTAGACGATAGATGGAGTTGTTTTTGTCCTCATTACTGAATATTGAGAAAACAATAAAATGTTAAAATCAAATGTATGGATATACTTATTGTAAAGTGTTATCAACCATTGCATTTCTTGATCATATATCCAAATATTTTAACATTGTTCACAAAGAAACCTCTACAAATAAGTACCCCTTTCAAGTAACTAAGGAGTTATATTTAACAAAAAGGTTGTTTTAAAAAGAATGCTAGACTTATTTGTATCACGTGCACACAGAACCATATCAAACAACCACCTTAACAACAAATAAAATCCAACTAGAAATGTCATTTTAAAAGGTACCACACACAAAGATTAGTGGCCGGATCTCGATGTCGGTTACTTTGACGTCGGTTCGAGAGGACACCATGGCTAGCTAGCGACATCTCCCTCTCATCCTCTAGTTGATGTAGATGCAGCTCCGCCTCTACCTCCACCACGAGAAACAAAAACGGTGCCTTTATCGTCCATCCCACATGGTACGTCCTCGATCGACATGCCTGGCCACAAAGTGCATGTAGAACCTGGTGGTGAGATACACACAAATGTTTGATACACCATGAGCACCTAACAAAAACACATAAGGTGATAACAAGGGGTAAAAGAGATCTCACTTTGAACTCGGGTTCTCAGACCTCGATGTTTGAAGCCATCAGAAGCGGCGCCACTATGTCCACATGGCGTGTCCTCGACGACGACGTGCCTCACCATAAATTACATGCAGAACCTAATGGCGAGCAACGCACACATCCGATACACCATGAGCACCTAACAAAAATGCATAAGGTAGAAGCAAGGGCTTAAAGAGATCTCACCGCTCAACTCCGGATCGTAGACATCAACATCAGCTGTTTATATGCCTTCATGGGAAACCATTGCTAGTGACACCTCCATCTATTGTTGTTGTTGCTCCACCTCTGCCTCTGCCACCGCCACCGGAAATGATGCCTCTTGTTTGACTATCCCATGTGGCGCGTCCTCGACGATGACGCACCTCACCGCAGAAATTGCATAAGGCGGTAGCAAGGAGCGAAAGAGATCTTACTTGGAACTCTAGCTCCTGGACCTTGACGTTAGCTACTCGGGCATCGGTTCATGGGATAACATGGCTAGCAACACCTCAGCCACATCCTTCAGATGTTGTTGTAGCTGCTCTACCTCTCGTTCTGCCACCACCGCTAGATATGGCGCGTCTATGTCGACCCTCCCACGTGGCATGTCCTTAACGATGATGCGTCTTGCCACAAAGTGCATGCATATCCTGGTGGCACGCGGTGCACACACACATCTGATACACCATGGGTACTTGACAAAACACACAAGTTGACAAGGGGCGAAAGAGATCTCACTGCAGACCTCCAACTCCTAGACCTCGATGTCACCCGCTTAGATGCCGGTTCATAGGACGCCGTAGCTAGCGACACCTTCCACTCATCCTCAGCTATTGTTGTTGCCGCTCCACCTTTGCCTTAGGTACCACCATAAAAAATGATGCGTCTATGTCGACCATGCCACATTGCACGGACGACATCCGTAAAGTGCACACACATCTGATACACCATGAGCACTTAACAAACACACACAAGGCGACAACATGGGGCGGAAGTGATCTCATCATTGAACTTCCACACCTAGACCTCGACGTCAGCTGCTTGGACGCTGGTTTATAGGACACCGTGACTAGCGACACCTCCCTATCATCCTTCGACAACTATTGTTGCTGGTCTGCCTCTACCTTCACCACTACCACCAGAAATGGTCCCTCTGGGTTGATCATCCCACGTGGCGCGTCCTCGACAATGACGCTCCTCGCCACAAAGCTCATGCAGAACCTGGTGGCGAGAGACACACACATCTGATACACCATGAGCACCTGACAAACACACACAAGGCGACAACAAGGGGTGAATGTAATGTCACTTCGAACTCTGGACCCCAAACCTCAACGTCAGCTACAGTTCATGGGACACCATGGCCATCGACCCCTCCCTCTCATCCTTCAACTGTTGTTGCAGCTGCTTTGCCTCTACCTTCGGCATCATTGTCAGAAATGGTGCCTCTATGTCGGCCATCCCTTGTGGCATGTCCTCAATGATGATATGCCTTGCCACGAAGTGCATGTTGATCCTGGTGGCAAGCGATGCACACACACATCTGATACACCATGAGCACTTAACAAAATGCGTAATGCAAAAGCAAGGGTAGAAAGAGATCTCACCACTGAACTCTGGCTCCCAGACCTCAATGTTAGCTGTTAGGAAGCTATTCCACGGGACACCACGGCCATCAACACCTCCATCGCATCCTCCTATTGTTGTTGTTGTTGTTGCTGCTGCTGTTGTGCCTCAGCCTCCGCCACTGCCACTAGAAACAATGCCTCTATGTTGACCATCCCACGTGGTCTGTCCTTGATGATAACACTTCTGGTTTTTGTGGGCATCCCTCCACTCCCCACATTCTAGTCACTCTCTCCAATCTAATATTTGTATCCGCTGTCGCACATCTGCAGCAATCTCTATTGATTTGCATGCACCGATCAATTGAACCCAAAAGCTTAAGTTGATGGGGTGAGGTAGGCAATTCAATTACTCTTCAAAAACCCCCCTCAGGTGGTGGCTCCCTTAGCCTCAAAAGTTTAATAGGAGCGAGCAAGAATTATTTTATTTTATTGTGCTGGCTAGGATTCTAACTCGAGCCCTCTAGCTTTTTAATCATATTGAGTTGCATGCACCAGCTTGGTCAGCTCAAAAGCTTAAGCTAATTCAAATAGGTGGGCAACTCCCTTATACTTCAACAATCTCAAACCCATCACAAGTCGTACTTCCTCCACCAGCACTAGAAGTTGCCCCCCAAATGCATCACAAGTTGAAATGGACAGGTTTCTTTCTTTATTTATTACACACTTACAAAATGAAATCCATGAGTGCAACTGCCAATCCCAAACATACCCTTGGTTTACTCTCTTGAGGTTTGTTATCTTGAGAACAAACTCTTTGGCTTTGAATGGCAATGGGTTGCCTGCCATGAATAGATTTTTTCATCATAAACAGGAAGCCACTTGCCCAAAAGTTGCTTTTACAAGTTAACAAGCTCGATGATGATCCATTTGTTTCTTTCCCATATGGTCGATTTCGGAGTCCTATATATACCAAAATGGAGTCCTATATGGCACCTAGTGATATGAAATCCGGCTACCTATATATAAAACACACACCCGGTGATACAAATCTTGATCCATACTCACACGTCCATGTCCGATATGAAGTCCTATCCTATTTCCTACGTGACCCTACCTACCATTTCCTACATGACTTTGTAGCCCACATGTTGTGTCTTCCAAATTTCTGAATTCTATCTATCCTTGACAAACATGTCCTACCCGAACTTGCCAACGAGTGAAGTCCATGACAAAGTCAGCGTCGGGCATCATGGAGTATATGCACGACTACCGGATGACCGACCCACCGCTGTCCATGAGTGAAACTAACCTATCCACAACTTCTTGATGTTTTCGTTAAGTTGCTTTTGGATATTGACCCCCATTTAGAGAACAAATATTTGATGATTTGTGTATGCATATATCATTAGTTTTATTGGTGCTTGATGTTTTTGTTAGTAGTTATGTTGTATCAATCCTCTTTAGAAGAAGGATTCGAAACTTTGCTCTCTTCAGATTTTCTAAAACCAGCAACAAAATGAATGAGAGAACATGAAGCGAGGATTCTCAAATTGAAACTCAATGATTTTGCTAAAGATAAAGGTACCGATCATCAATCAAGGGGTGTCAAGAACAATTTGAACCACGCGATGAGAACATTGAGAACAATACTATATATTGAAGTATGCTAAGGTCTCATGATTTGCCTCAAAAATGGAATATGAAGGCACTATATGATAGATGATCCAAGCAAAGGTATGGATAACCTAGCAAAATATGAAGAATGTGGATAATCTGAGAGAAAAATAGATTATGAAAAATCCTGATTTTTTACCTAGTTTCCATGATCATTGAGAACAATACTATATATTGGGGGGACCAAATGGAATATCGTGGCAAAGGTATGAATAACCTACATAATATGAAAATATATTATTACATTTATTACTGTTGTACCTAGTTTCCTTAATCCCCAAAGTTTCTACCTTATATGATTTGTTTTTCCTTTTCTCTTTATGACCTTTGTGTCTATGAATTTTGCATACTCTATTGTGTGCCCCGCTAGAATTTTGGTTCATTTTGTGACATTTGAGTTCACCAGTTTGCTCGTTGCCATCTGAACTTGTTATTTGTGTTTATACCACTTTGGAACTTGTGTGTAGGGCTATAGGCAGCTTGGCACACAATTCTAGTGTCATACACACAAATAGCAAGTGAGTAAAGCAAATGAATCCCAAATGAAACACACTTTTTTTTGTATATAATAAGCTAATGTGATATTATGTCCTCAGATTTGTGGAGCTCTCCTAATAATATTGATGTATCTGCAAATATATTGATGAATGATGTCTCCATGGATGTTAGTGATTTACGATGATGTTCCTCAAATGATATCAAGCATAGAAGAAAATGGCACACAGAATCCACAATCCAAAACCTTGTGTGGTGCCAAATGAAGATGATAATAGAACAACTCAAGATGTTCCTAATGATGACTTCCTAAACCAACATTTGGGCACATAGGCTCTAACAAATATCTATGCTCAAAAGGAACCAAGTCCGCAGCCAGGTTCCATGCCAAGCATCTTTGAAAAGAAATGTTGGATCTGTTGGTGAGAAGGCTTTAGTGTTTAAGCCCATAGATGGAAACGAAATATGAAACCTCAATTAGTACCATATTGATAGTTGATGTGGAGGTAGGGGTTCTCTTCCCAATATAGGTGTATCAATCCTCTTCTATCTGAAGCACCGCTAGCCTACACCGGTGACTGGGAGAGTAGGCGGTCTTTGCAATCTCTCGCGTGTTGATGGTGCCATCAACAGTTGGTCCTCTTAAGGTATCATATTCTAACCATAACTTATGGATTATTTTATTCATTCATAGTTAGAGATGGCAATGGGGCCCCAATCCCCGATACCCCATGGGGACTTGTTATTTGAATTTGTTTATGTGGGGATGATTTGTGTTTAAGAACATTGTGAACCACACGAGTAGACAAGGATGATGGAGGATCTTCTCTAATAAACTAGATGAAAAAACACTAATAATAAGAAAATCGAGCACAAAAAGGACCCAGGATACAGGGCTATAGGCAGTTTGTGTTGGGGACACAATTCTAGTGTGGGAATAGCACACAAAATAACAAATAGCAAAATATGTAGAATGTGGATAAGTTGCGCCAAAATGAATGAGAGTAAAGATTCTCAAATGAAAATCAATGATTTTTCTAAAATGAAACACACTTTTTTTATCTTTATTCTTGTTTCTCAAATGGAATATGAAGGATAAATGGATATTGTGAAAAAATATTCAGTTTTACTCATCATCACAGATTTCTCTTTTTGGTAAACACAAGATCAAGAGGCCTCTGTAAGCAGACATTTATACTCAAGAATAAGAAGGGAAAAGCGAAGATGCATGAGAAACATATGGTGATAGATGACATCCCTATGAACATTTTTGAACTTTACTCTTGCCTGGATAAATGAATGGATATTATAAAAATTCAGTTTTACTCATCATGAGAGACAGTTGATGACTTTGACAGATTATACCCAAAAAATAAGAAGGGAAAAGTCTTTGGAAAACAATCATACTGGACCCATGAGATTGTATTTGGAAAACAAATTAATTGTGCAATTGACTGTGCAAATTACTGCCAAGGATAGTCACAGTGATACACCAACAGAGCATGCCACTAATTTCTAGAAATCTTTAGCATCATCTAGCACAGAGGCTCCCAATGTGAATACGCAAGATTTACATACACAGGAGCAATATGGGGAAGAAGGTAATGTGGGTTCTTTCAAGGCATCTTCAAGGAACTCACCAACATCATCATATGGTTTTCAATTCAGAAACCGACTTCAAGAAGTTGATCCAGGTCCCATTCATGTGAATGAATCTTCTAGTAAGTATGCAGCTTACCCTCTAGTAATTGCAGCCATAGACCGGTGCATGAAGGAAGCAGGTAGCCAGGTTCAACCGACTGTTCCAAACACATCACTAACTATGGAGGCTGGTAGAAGTGTTGCAAGCACATCATCAACTATGGAGACTGGTAGAAGTGTTGCAATCACATCATTAATTATGGAGGTTGTACGGTTGAAGGATCACTGGACATTCTGGCCATTACCCAAACAAACATATGGCTGCAACACATCTTCTTAGGCTGGTGGATCCGTCAATGGCGTGAGTCTTCGCAAACTATCAAAGAGCTAACATGCGTCAGATGGAACTTCAAACACAAAATCTCAGTGCAGCATGATCAGTACAATGCGTCACCCAGCACATCATATGGAAACAACCTAATTGAAAAGGTTCCACTGACATTGCAAGACTTGTTTTGGCATCAGGTC
Organism: Hyparrhenia diplandra; assembly: GCA_015847255.1. NCBI lineage: Eukaryota > Viridiplantae > Streptophyta > Magnoliopsida > Poales > Poaceae > Hyparrhenia > Hyparrhenia diplandra. The sequence goes on from JADLZK010008297.1 coordinate 89,210, forward strand.
TAGCAAAACTTGCACAGACCTTTGTGCCATGATCCTCGAGTTGGTGTGCTTGGTTCATTGCTGCAGCAAGACATTTCAAATTGGTCTGGTAACTGTGGGCACAGTCTGGATACAACCTAGGTGTGTCTAAAGGGACAACATGGCTTGTTAATATGGACAAACAGAGGAACGTATGAGACCTTGAACTCAGGAATGTTCTCAGCAGGATGGAATGCCCTCCCGGTTGGGTTTTGCTGGTACCTCTGCTCCGAACCCAAAACATCGATCGCCAAGGCATGGTACCAGTCGACCTTGGTCCAGTGGCAAAGGGAAAATGGTGCGTTCTTTGGATAAGCTTGTGAAAAAGGATATCTGCATTACTAATAGAAACCCAGTTGATAGTGTTGCTCAGTATAGTGCCCAATCTTGCTTACATGTATGTATCTTTTGAATGTCGGATCCAGTTCATAGGTAACCCATCGTCAACAATTCAACCACACAAATTGTTGTTAGCTTGGTCCTGTTCCCTGTTTTTCCCATTGCTTGATAGGTTACAAACTCTGCTTCTTAAAATTTTAAAAAAAAAACTCTGCTTCTTGAATTGTGTTCCCTGATGTAGTTTCCTAATAATATTTGTTTACAGCCTATGGTTCCTCCAAAGTCAGAGAAAAGGACTCATCCACTTCAAACACAAATTTACATTAAAATCATAAAACGTTGATGCATGTATTTCTTGATCACTAGCTCCTGTAAACTTAGTATTCTGTGGTAAGGTTCAGAACCTGCAAATTCAATGGCCTTCATTCCTTGATGTGGTGCTTCTTTGGAATGCAGTAACAGTTTAATCTTTTCTTGCTACGTTAGGTTGTTCATAGGGTGTCTTGATGGTGTTCTCCTTACTACAGCTGCTCCTAGTTGAAATATTAATTGCCCACAAAAGGCTTCCATCCAGCTCGAAATCATCAGTACATGACAAGCGGGAAACACCAGGTTTCGTCAATTGTAATTAGATAGAAGCTTTTATAATCTCTTTGCATCTTTGTTGACAGCTATGGTACACATGAATGTAAATTCATGTAAGTATTATGTTTGGTTCCATGGACTAGAGACTAAATAAGACTAAAAATTAGTTCGCAGTCTCTCCCAAGAGTCTAGTGAAATAGGACTAAATAAGACTAAAAATTAGTCGCTAGTCCTCGTATTTAGTAGTTTAGGGTCCCTAGTCGGAACCAAACATGCCCTCAGTACTACTGCTCGTTCGTACGAGTAGTAGAAAACGCAGCAGCCAGGATTCAGAAGTCAATTGCAGGCTGAATCGTTAGCCGCCGCCCACGCGATGGCCTTTAAAAGGAAGGAAGGGACGCCCGGTCAAACAAGTCAGGCAGGTGCAGGTAGCAGCCAGCAGCATTCGTCGGCTCAGAGCCCAAGCCCACCGTGACACGAACAGGACACGGCATGGGCGGGGCCCCGGCGGCAGAGCCCCCGGCGTGGATGGCCGCCGCCGCGCGCGCGCGTGGCTGGAGAACGCCGGCATCACGCCGGGGACGCCCCGGACAGGGCCTTCAACGCGTTGCCGCTCTCTGGCGTGCGCGTGTCCCTCGCCGAGCGCGGCCGCGCGCTCTGCTCCCTCCGCGTGCCGCCCCAACTCACGGTGCGTGCCTCTCCCACTGTCCCTAGCTCCCTGCTCTGCTTCCTTTTCTTGTAGCTCAGGACCAGCCAAAGCTCTGGCGTGACAAGTTCTTGGCTCTGATCCACTGGTCAGGACGCGGAGGGAACTGGCACACGGGCGCCATCGCGGCGGCGGCGGACGACGTGTGCGCCGCGGCCATCATGTCCGTCGAGGGCATCATCAAGGTCTCCGTCCACTACGACATCTCCTACTTCGCACCGGCCAAGCTCCATGTGCGTACACACTACCTCCTACCTACTACTGTCTTCTCATCTCCCCCAGTTTCGCCCCTCATTCCCCCCACAGTTTCTGTGCCTTCGATTCAGTGATTACACTAAGGTTTTGTTAGTCATTAGCGTTTGCTACCAGGCGTGTCGTGGTCTAAGTCGCGGTAAAAATCGGACTTATTCAGTGATTAAAAGAAACAAGAGGTTGTAGCGTCGGACCTTCAAAAATATCTGGCGTGCTCTGGTCGCTTGGCCATCCACTTCTGTCCAGGACGCGGCGGGAACTCCGGCGTGCGGCGTAAAAAAATCACGACCGATTACGGCATTCGGCCGAGATTTTCCTAATTCGAACCGATTTTGTTTTTCGGGTTGGTTTTTGAAAAGTCCTGACGTTTTGAAAAGCGATGTTTGGGAGCGTTTTGGCGTTTCATAAAAGGATACGACCACCCCAGGTTCATGACGTGTCGTTCTTCAACATATCTCTCAACTTTTTATCTCTTCCAAACCCTAAACCGGGCGATCCTAGGACAAATGCGTCCTAGGGTCTTCGGAGGTGCTTTAACACCAAGCTCACGTCATTAGAAAAAGAAACAAGCGGTGTTGTGCTACTAGGTTGTTTAGCAATCGTGGGCGTTCAAGGCCCTTCGGTGTGTTTGGCTAGCCCTAAATTCGCGACGTGTCGTCTTCTTCGATGAGGTGGGCGATGAATGGCACGTCACTGCCTAGCAATAAGTAGAGCACATCATTGATGCCAGTCCAGCCTATGCTGTAATGTGATTGCAACAAGCTCCATGGATAAGCCACACCCATTAATTTCGTACTACTCGTTGCATTCATGCATTCTTTTTTAGCCATCATATTGGGTTTGTTTTCTGAAGTGGAGTATGATCTAGGTCACTGTGTTTGGCTAGAACAGATACTTCTAAAACCAGAGCAGATTATTGGGGGTTTATGCAGATCCAAGTCTCTCATTTTTTTATTCTGATGAAATTGCTCCTCTGAAATGTTTTGATAAAAGATTAAACCTGTTTTTGAGAGAAGATTAAACCTGTTGTCATTGTTAAGAGCGACATCTTTCTTTTTCATGACGCGCCTTCCACAGAAACTCGGTCTATAAATATGTGTGGACTAGATTACCCATATTGCATTGTCCAATTTGGTGAGCCTGGTCTTTCAAGTAAAGCCGCTTTAATTTCCTGCGCATCTAAGCACATGGTTAGCATTAGCTGCACATTTTTTTCGTGCTAATGAGATGGGTAGAGAACCAGAATATGCTTCATTCTTTGGGCACCTTCTCTTGTCTTCAGCATTTGTTCTTCAAGGTATTGGGCAGGAGGTCTGTCTTGACGGTTCTTCGCTAATATTCCATAGTATTTTTTAAATTTTTTTATAACCATTCTGTGGATGTAATTTTGGCTAATGTTCAGCACAAGAAAGCAAACCTGTAAGGTAGCAGGAATAGGATTTAGGCCTTTCTATTCTGTCACGTGTAGACACGCTTCTTTTTGAAGTTTGTTCCCCAGAAGCAACCCTGTTACTACCTACCTAGGAATAGGATAACAGGGCAGTGGTTAGGTTTCCCTCCATGGAAATTTCCAAACAACCCAAGTTTGTTGAGGAATCCAAAGCATTTCAGAAATCCACTGTCGTTCTGTACCTTTTCAAATTATATGCTCGATCTCACCGTTATCACCGTGACAGGTTTGAGTAGTGCTACTGGTTCATTTTCTCTGATGAACATAGAGGTAGTATTCAGTTCAGACTCTCTGCATATATTCAGAAAACAGCACTGCACCCTTGCAGAAACGTTTTCAGTCTGTATTTATGTTTTTTATGGCGCCAATTACAGAAGCCATGAAGTTTTTTTTTTTTTTTTGTTTCAAAGGATCTGAAATGTTGTCTGCCCAGGAGGAAGTGGAGATGGACGGGCGGGTGGTGGAGCAGAAAGGACGGATGACGGCGGTGACGGTGGAGATCCGGAAGAAGGAGTCCGGCGAGCTGGTGGCCATCGGGAGGCAGTGGATGACGGCCTCCAGGCCCAAAGGCTCTCAGAGCAAGATCTGAAGCTTCCTTCAAATTAACCAGTTCCTTGAAAATTAATCAGCAACATCTCAAGCTTCCTTGAAAATTCAGTTCCAGATGTTACCGGCGTTGATGGCCCCTTTAAATTAATCATCATCATGCGTTGGCAAAAGATGAAAATTTTCATCTGTCCTGCGTTAATCCCAGCTCTGCTCTGCGTCGCTTTCTGTTGCTTTGCTATCAAAGTTTTTTAATGGATTTTGTTCGATAGCCATCGCGTTTTTTTTTATTTTATACATTGTTTATTAGCCATGGCCATTCAAAAGCAACTTCGCCTAATCTTCGCATGGCCATTAGAAAACGCGGCGAGATGGAAGAAGGTCGTGCTCGTACTAGCAAGCAGCGATCCCAGCCTCCAAACGCACGGTTTGCCGCTGCCGGCGGCGTCGTGGACATGGGCGACGGGCGACGGCGAGACGCGGGCGCTGCGGCAGGTGGCCGTGGCGAGGAAGTGGCTGGAGGACCCGCGCGTGGGGTACGACGGCGGCATCGACGCCCACGCGGCCGGCGGCAGCCAGGAGCTCAGCCGCTTGGCGCTGGCCGGCGCGCGCGTCTCCGTCGCCGAGCCCGGCCGCGTCGTCTGCTCGCTCCGCGTGCGCGCTACCGTCGCCGTGCGTGCCGGCCATCGACCCCCAACTCCTGAATTCCCGCACCGTTGACTTTGTCTAGGAGCTTCGGCATCTGAGCCTGCTTGCTGGCTTTGCCGTGGGTATGCAGGACGCGGAGGGGAGGTGGCACGCCGGGGCGATCGCGGCGGCGGTGGACTGCGTGGTCTCGGCGGTGGTCCACACGGTGGTGGGCGCGCCCACGGCCACCGTCCACTACAGCTTGTCCTACTTCTCGCCGGCCGATCGCGACGTACGTCCAGATTAATTAACCTTCCATTTTTTTTCTTTCTTTCTGGAGCTGGAACGCTCACCGCTAGCTCTGGACGGCGGTCTCCATTCCAGCAGACGGAGGTGGAGGTGGATGGGCGAGTGGTGAGCCGGAAGGGGAAGCTGACGGCCGTGACGGTGGAGGTGCGCAAGAAAAGAGTCCGGCGAGCTGGTTGCCGTTGGGAGGCAGTGGGTGACCCCTACCTGGCCAACCAAGGCCAACAAAACCAGCAAGCTCTGAACAAGGGGAATTTCTTTTTGTAATATAATTCGCTGTCAGGCTTGTTATCTTGGAAATTCGATCTTTGAGAAGAAGATGGAAATTGTCTTGGTAGCTACTATTCTTGGACTGAATCATCGAGCTCCGGTCGTTGGTGCCGAGATCAGAGTGTCTCCGCTGGATGCGTTGCGTGAGTGTTCACGAGTGGTGCCGCGGCATTGTCTGGGCTCTGGATCTTGCATTGCATCGTGGGCCGTTGGTCACCGCTTGCTGTTTGCCTATTTATGTCGCGAAAACAGAAGAGTAGAGGGTCATCGAAAGGCGGTAGGATGCCCGCGCCAAAATTCTCTCGTCTTCTTTGGGGTGGCGTGCGTGTGCAGGTGATCGCTCTCGGCTCCGGCGAGCACCGCGGCTCCGGCGGTGGCCAAACTAGTTTGCTACTCGGAGGAAGACTTGGGAGTACAAGAAGGAGAGGGAACCACACGCGATGGATCCTTGACATGGCGCCACCACTCACATGACTCGCGCATGTTCGGAGAGAGCCGAATGTGGGGCCGCCATGTGGTTGGTTGCGCCGGTGTCAAGCATCTATTAATCCATCGTCGTGTGTAGTTGTCTTCTTTCTTGTCTTTAAGGTAACACACAACACACAAAAGATAAGATTATCTTTCTACTTGTACGATGTTGTGTAAGTTCATGTGAAAAAATGCTATGCAAGCTGGTGGATGGGAACCTGTGCGAGCGCAAGTATGGCTTATATATGCAACCGTATTGCAAGTAATCTTTGATTGATCATCGACATATATATATCAACATTTTTCAAATTTTGAAGATGTGGTGCATTGAAAAGTCCCCACAACCTGGTCCAAGACTTTGTTTCCACTCTTAATCTTTAGCCTATTTACAGTTTTGGCAGGAAGTATATTCTATACAACCTCATATAGTATAGTGTCATTTAATCTCGAGAAGTTTGCATGAGCTTGATCGTTTAGGTTCAAAGCGTATCCATAATCGACAAAAGAATGAGTGGTGTCAAAGACTATGAGTTGTGTGGCGTTATAAAAAACTTGAGACCTAGGAGTTAGGAGGATGTGCACTAACCTGAAGACCTTGAATATCTTGGAAGCAAGACCAGAAGAGTAAGAGCTCGCTTTTCGTTCTCATCAACTAAAAAAAAAGAAAACCAACAATTAAGATAGAACCATAGTAAACCGCGGGCAAAAAGGATTAACCGTGTATCAGAACCCGTGGATGAGCCCGTCAAGCCCATCCGCTAGGCGCTACTGCTGCTCACGGATCCACAGCGCCGCTCGCCGGATCCATACAACCACTCACTGGATCCGCTCGTTGCTCGCCGATTCGGCCACCGCACGCGTGGATTCGGCCATTGTAGTCAGACCGAAGGAGGAAGAGGAGGCACCAGGCCGGATCTAGAGACGGAGGAGGCCCTAACTGCTGACTAGCAGCCAGTGCCACCAGATTTGCCACTGCCATGTTGCCGCGCCATCCTCCCCGGAGAGAGGGCGGGTCGCATCGCCATGCGCCGCCATTGGAGGGTTGAGGGAGGGAGGAGGCCGGTGGGGGGGGGGGGGAGGTTGTCGCGCTCATGAGGGAGAGGAGAGAGAGAGAGAGAGGAGGAGGAGGAGGAGGGGAGCGGAGGAGTCGGGGAGTCGGTGGGTGGGTGAGTGATGAAACCCTAACTTCCCTTCTATATATATTTGACGGTGTGTGTTGGGTCGGTTTGGGCTTTTGCCTTTGCTACTGGGCTTAGACACAATTAATCGAGGCTCGGCTCAGTTAATTGGGCTATTCCTGGAGGTGGGCCCTTTGATAATAACCACTATAGTTAATAGATTTTGTGAGGTGGGATCTTTTAACCGCCTCGGTTAATAAAATGAGTGTCTTGGTTAATCGAGGCTTTAGCCGTGGCGGGTTAAGATTTTGAAAACGCTTCCTAAAATATTTGTTGTAGTAGTGTTCGACTCATATGGACAACCATTGTTGTTAAAGTTACTCATGTGAATCAAACGATGCAAACTATAATAGGAAATGTGAAGAGAAAGTAAATGGTCATCGTCTCAACATTGGCTTGCACTTGCAGGGGTTATGATCCTTGGCATCGTGGCTGGCTTTGGTAGTTAGAAATGGCTATAAGTTGGGGAAGTAGAGAGGCGGAAGGAGTCGTTACAACTTAGGGGTGGGATGACATGTCGTGTGATCGCCAGGGCGTCTAGGGGCGGGACGGCTGCCGGTTGGAAAATAGTCGCCGCCCGTAGCATACCCGCAGCAGAAGCGGCGCATCGATGGAGAGCAGCGGCGTGCTAGCGCGGGGATTACTGTGCCCATGCAATCAGTGGTGAGTCCATGGTTGTGCACGCAGCTCCTAGGAGTAGGAGGGACGGACGGGGTGGAAACTAGATGGATGGGTGGGATTGGCATAGATACCTAGGGTTTGTCTTATTTTTTTTTTTCCAACCGGGATACCCATTTCTATTACTCGTAACGGAAATACACAACATTCAAAGAGTTTTATAGAAGCAAAAGGGAGCATGGCCAGCGGAAAAAAACACACTTTTTTTTTTTTTTGCGACACTTTGCTCAACATATAGCCAAAGTGGAACCGACAGCTACTTGTTCAACTAGGGTTTGCCTTATTTGGGCTGGGCTTGTTTGATAATTAGGCTGGGCTGGATTTCTAGATTACCTTGGTGTATTCTAAGTTCAAGGTTCAAGTGATAAAGACTCATAATCGCCTAAAACAGCTACGGAGTGAATGATAGTATTATTGTAATATGATGTTTTGGTTATATTAATTCGTCTCATAATGTTATGTATTTAGATCACAATTAATTTTTTAGCTGGTTATTATAGTCATAGTATAGTCACGAAACAGGTCGATATTTACACTTAGCAGGGTCGTGCAAAATCGTGCCAGGTGTGGGGAATTACAAAGAAGAATCGCCATATGTCACTGGTATGTCCACATTTTATTCACCATCCTCTCTCTGATCAGCTTCACTTCACGCCTCCTCTACACGGTACACCCAACTGTTCTTCTGCGTCCTGCAGTCAAGTCAATCCCCACGCCTGCAGCAGAAAACCAGAAAAAATCCCAATGTGAGAACCGACACTGCTGGTTAGTTCATTTAGTTGCCTGCGAATGCAAGAATTAACCGTGTGCACCGGACCTGGATCCTGCCGTCGGACGTCCCGACGACGAGGACGTCGCCGTCGGCGTCGACAGCCATGCACTGGACGCGGGACCCGGGGCCGCCGGCCTGCAGCGTGCCGATCCTGGCGAGCTTCTCCCTGGACCAGATCTCCACGGTGGCGTTCCTGGCGGCGACGTAGACGAGGTCGGCGCTGACGACCAGCGACCGCGCCTCCGCCGCCGTCGACATGGAGCCGACGAGGCCGTAGTTGGCGCAGCTCCACACCTTGACGGACGCGCCGCCGTCCACGGACGACGACGGGACGCTGCCGGTGTAGAGCAGCCCGTCGTGGACCTGCAGGGCGTACACCGGGCTCGCCTTGCCCAGGATCCTCTTGTTGCCGGACTGGATCACGCCCAGCGTGCCACTCGCCAGATCGATCTCCTGCCAGTACAGTACGTGCCATCGACCACGGTCAGTACAGACACTAGTGTTTTTTGCTCATTCGGTCCATGAGGATTTTCGGCGACGACAGACCTGAATGCTGCCGTCGTTGCAGCCGCAGAAGAGCTTGCCGTGCACCAGCGCCATGGACCTCACGTACTTGTTTGGGGTTCAGGAGCTTGGAGTTGCCGCTGTTCCAGCTCAGCACCTTGACGCCTGCGCCCTGCGGCACGAAGCAGGCCACGGCGTTGGCGACGGCAAGGCTCTGCACGGGGTCTCTCGTGTCATGGACCTCCACGCACCGGAGCCCGCCGTCCCGGAACTGCCACACCTGCTTGCTCACAACAGCAACAGGTCAGATCAGATGTGTACAAGTCTGAATGTTTTCGTGTGGCGTCGTACGTACCCTTATACTTCTGTCCAGTGACCCACTGAAAATCTTCTCCTCCGAGTGCAGTACTGACAAGCTGGTGATGGCCTTGCTGTGCTCCTGGGACTCGTGGACAAGCCGAAGGATGTTTTCGCTCCCTTCCCATACCTTGAGGGTGCCGTCAGAGTGGCCGGAGAAGATGTAGTTCTTGAGGTACACGACGGACGTCACCTCGCCGTTTGCGCTGCAGTCTACCTGGTTGATCTCCTTGTGGCTCCACATGTCCTGCAATGGGGGAATTCAGTAATAAATTTGACGGCTGCAGTGTATATATAGGAGCTGAAAAATTGGGGATGCAGGATCGAGAGGCATTACGACGCTGGATTCCTGGCCGTCTGACAGCAGCTTGAGCATCTCGAACGCGAGGCCGGACGATTTCTTGAGATCCCTCAGCGTCTTGAGCACGTCCTTGATGTACGTCGTGATGTCGTGCATCCCCTCTGCAAAGAAATCGCATTGCGATCGATGTTCAGTTCAGAAGAATTTGTGTGCACAAGAGAAGTCGGCCGAAACCCACCGCGGTCGTTCATGAAGCTCCTAAGCGCGACCATGGCGAGCACCCTGTCGCTGCCGTGCTTGGCGGAGCGGAGCACGACGACGAACTGGCGGAGCAGGCAGACCCGGGCGGCCCCGAGGACGCCCGTGTCGGGGAGGAGGGAGAGCATGTACACGAGCCAGGTGGCGCACACGAGGCTCGTCGTGAAGAGCTCCGCGCTCTTGCTCCTCAGGCACTCGGAGAGGGCCTCGAACACCAGGCCGAACTCGTGGCTCACCACCGCGTACGCCGCCTTCCTCTCCCACTCCGACACCGCCTTGCCTTCCTCCTGCATGCGCTCGAGATCATCATTTTTTAGTCATGGCGAACGTGCGCTCGAGATCGAATTCAGCGGCGTCGAGTCGATCGGCCTATACCATTTCGTCCTCGGCGTCTGCGCGAGCGTCCTGCGACTGGCGGTACCGTTCCTTGACCCTGGCCAGCTTGAGCAGCGTGGACCGGGCGAGCGGCCTCCCCGACGACGAGAACTTCCCCGGCAGGAACATGATGGTCTCGGCGGCCAGGAGCTGGCACCGCGGGAAGTCGGCGTTCTTGAGGCACTGGATGAGGCAGTCCAGGGCTTCCTCGCGGTACATGCTGATCTTCCTCGGCTCCACCAGGAGATCCAGCTGGAGGAGCAGCCCCGCCACGACAGGGCTGTGCTCCGGCGGCGCCGACTGCAGGTACACCAGCAGCGTGTGCATCATGCTGAATGAGCCGCCGTCCTTGATCGTGCGGAGAAGACGCTCCGCCGCCGATCGCCTGATCATCATTCCTCCATGAGATAGATAGATACATCAACAATGCAAGTTCCATGATAAGAACGAACGATGGTACGTACTTTTTCAGCTTGAGCAGCTCGTAGAGGAAGCGCACGATGTCGATCTTGTCGGCTTCGCCCACGGCGTGGAAGGCGTCGAGGACGGCGCCGAGGGACGCCTTCTCGGCGATGACGCTCCGGCAGTGACCGTCCTCCCAGATGCACCTGAGGAGGATCCGCATGGCGGCCAGCCTCTCCTCCACCGGCTCGGCCTCCAGGCTCGCCGCGAGGCTCCGAATGAACCTCTCGGACAGCAGCGCGGACCTGGGCACCGGCGACGTGGAGCTGTCCGCCGCGCCGGCGGCCTCGACGAGGATCTGGCTGAGGAGGATGACCGACGCGGCCTTGGGGCTGACGCACATCTTGAGCGGGTCCTCGTCGCCGCCGCGGCGGATGGTGGCGACGAGCGCCTCCGCGAGGTCCATCTCGACGAGCTGCTCGGGCGCGGGCGCGAGCAGGCAGATGAGCACGGCGGCCTCCGGCAGTCCCTTCTTGAAGAGCGCGGCGAGGCAGTCGACGTCGGAGTCGACCCTGGTGAGCGTCTGCACGACGGCGTCGTCCCGGGACGCCAGCTCGGCGAGGAGGAAGACGGTGACACGCAGCACCTGCGCGCTGACGGAGTTGAAGAGGATCTCCACGAAGCCGTTGACGACGGCGGGCCTGGCGAGCGCGGCGAGAATGGCGGGCTCGGTCTCGGCGCCGGCGGCGGTGGCGTCACGCCAGAGGCGCTCGATCTTGAGCACCGAGCGCTCGGACTGCGCCAGGTCCTCGGACGTGCAGAGGCAGGACACGGCGGCGCGGAGCTCGGCCACGGCGCTCTCGAGCGAGGCCTGCGCGATGACGCTGGTGGGCGACGGCGCGCTGGCGCTGGTGTTGGCGTCCGGGGACGGCGACGAGGTGGCGGCCGGCTTGACGAACGGCGTCGGCGTCGGCGGCGTCGCGGGGCTGTCGCCCGCCATGCCGGTCGTGGGCGTGGGCGACGGCGAGCGCCGCGGCGGCTGCTGCTGGTCCCGCCACGCGCCGATGAGGCGCTTGAGGACGTAGTTGGTCTTGGGCAGGTGCGCGCCGTGGAGGCGCTGGCGGGTGATGGGGCAGGTGGCGTTGCCGCGGTCCAGCCACTCCTGGATGGCGCGTCGCTCGTACGTCTGCCCGGTCTCGAGCGTCACCGGGTCGTCGAACACCTGGCTCGTGATCGGGCACACGAAGTCCTTGGGCGTCGGCAGCGGCCCCGCCGTGTCGTCGTTGCTGCCGTTGCGCGCTGGGGAGCTGCTGCTGCTATATGTATGGGTACGTGTTAGTGAAATCAGTCGCCTTGAGAGCATCGTCAGCAGCTGTGATGGCGGCGGCGGCGGCGGCTTGCGGCTTACCTCGCTGGCTCCGGAGACAGCCGGCCGGCGTCCGCGCGCGGGCGTGGCTGCTTGGAGGACGCTGGCGGCGCCGCGATCTTTTCCTACGAGACAAGGCAAGCAGCATTGGCAACTCAAATCAAATGAAAACCGCGCGCTGGAGCTGTCAAGCTTGGCATTGGTTTGATCGAGCAGATAGATTCCCTTGTCAACGCACGCACGTTCCTAGGATTGACCAATTCACTGCATACATGCGTGTTCAAATGCCAAAGTTTGCAGCTTCTTGTAGCAGAGAGAGGGGACGAATCACACTCGAATATTCAAGTGGCAACTCTCCTGCGATGATGCCGATGAATTTTAGACAAAAAAAAAAAAATCTGAGACGTACTAGTTCCAGTAATTACATATTGTACACATAATTTTATTTTAATTGTTCCTATAAGGTGCCTATTTTTTTTAATATTATTTAGAGAACATATAGTTTTTCATTGCTTGACTATATAATTGTTTTTTAAAATTGGTCCTTTTTTTATGCCGAAATTGGTCTTTTTTTTTTTTTTTAGAATTTAAAATTACCATGCAATTGGAAGATTAAAATACGCACGCACACTCAAAGTTAAATGAACACACACAAACGAACAATGAGACCTCAAAATATGAGCACTTCCAAATGATCAAAAAATTGGCAGATCTGGAGATTACTAGTCACCAGTAATTACATATCGCACACATAATTTTATTTTAACCACTCCTATAAATCTCAGGAAAATCTTTTTTAAATTATCTAGAGAACATATAGATTTGAACCCATTGGGTGACTATAATTGTTTTTTACCATTGGTCCTACAAGCCAATGATTGTGTAAGATTGTTGAATCAAAATTCCTACATCGGAAAGATAATAATTGTCGATGTAGTTCAAAAAAAATGGTTTACGTGGGCTGGAACTAGTCAATAGGAAATCACAGATATCTACTAGGCCCCAAAGGGATCACCAAGAGAAGGAGGAGCCCAGGCAAGGGCCCAGGATAGCTGGGCCCTGGGTCCGCCTATGATAATAAAATAGTTTTATGCTAAGTGCACTGTCGATGAATTTTAATGATCTGGCACGGTAGTTATATTTTTTAACTTATTTTGTAGCAAGTGGAGTGATTGTTTTTCTACATCGGTAGGTGATCCAACTCTTCTGAAGACCTCAAGGCCGGCGTTGACACTGGTATATTTTGCAAGCACGGTACAATACGACCCCATTTAAGTAACACATAAAAATCCTTGGTTAATATCACTTGGATGGAACAATAACTTGGATGGAACAACCAACTCATATACCGATGATGTTACTCAAATGGTTTAATTGGATGAATCCTCATGTTTTAAAAAATTACTCAATGGTTTCTCTAATCATGTTCTCTAAACATTTGTTAGGCAAAAGGGTCCTGAACCTACATTTAAGATTAGTTTGTCCAATCTTAAATTGCTGCCATGTTACCTTAAAAGAAAATGAAAATCAACAGAAAACAACCGACAGCACAATTTTAGCGCAATCCTCCATCCATGCTTCTTGTTTTCCTTGTGTTGACTGAAAAAGAACTGACCTAGAATCTCCAAACTCTAATCATGCACTGAGATGCTACTAAACAAATTAACAAGTAGTACTAGTAAACTCTTGCGTCTCGATGGACGCCAATATAATGCAAGTTGCAGAGCACGCACCTCTTTGCTGGCATAGAGCTCCGAGGAAGACTCCTCCATGCTCATGCTGTCGTCTGATGGCGCGGCCGGCGACCGGTGGTCCGCTCGGATCCTTGACGCCGGGCTCCCTCTGACCATCGCCGGCGCTTGCTGCTGCTGCTGCTGCGGCACTATGAGGTGCGGCGGCACGCGCTGCGGGTACAAGCTCGGCGGCCTCATGAGGTCCCTCCTGCCCCTGATGCTGCTCTGCCGCCGCGGGTAAAGATCGCCCTCCATCTCCGCCCACATCGGCTGCAACAGGTGATCCACCATCAGGACGTCATGTGTGCTTGCTTAAGAATGGGGTTGATGTACAATAATTGAGCCTTGTGTTGCGGTATTACATTGTCCCGTATGTCGCTCTGCGAGCTGGCAGTGGACTCGTCGTTCTCCGGCGCGGCGTCCTCGTCGCCGCGGATGTCTTCATCGGCCCCGACGCCGAACACGAGCTCCGGAGGAGGAGGCGACGGCGAGACCGCCGTCGATGATGGCTCGCCGGCCTCGAGGATCTTCTTGAGGTAGAGCGCGTACGCCCTGCAGTTGGCGTCGAGCACCTTCTCGTACTCCCGCTCCAGCGCTCGCATCTCCTGCGCTTGCGCCCCGCTCATGAGCGACAGCACCCGCATCGCCGACACCGCCGTGGCCTCGTCCGATCTGTTGTCCTCGTTCTTGGCCGCGGCGGCGGCGGCGGCCGAGGCGCGGCGCGCGGCGAAGTGGCGCATGACGGGGAGCAGCCGCGGCGCGAAGAGCGCCTCGAAGGCGGCGGGCGCGAGCTCGTGCCGCGCCAGCGCGGGGTCCAGCGCGACGAGGTCGAGCACGGCGGCCGCGGCCGACGCCCCGCCGCCGCGGCGCGCGGTGCGCGCCAGCGCGAGGAGGAGGCAGGAGAGCGGCGTGGCGGCCGGCAGCGACCGCAGCAGGCGCTCCGCGGCGCGGAGCGACGACGGGGACGGGGACGGGGAGCCCAGAGGCCGCGGTGTCGAGCGCGTCCGACACGAGGGACAGCGCCTGGAGCGTGGCGGCCGGGTGCTGCTGCCCGCCGCCGCCGTCCGCCCGGCCGCGGCCGCCGAGAGGAGGTGCCGCCGGAGGAGCGGGTCGGCGATGAGCTCGGCGAGGAAGGCGGTGGTGTGGGACACGATCGCGGAGTAGGTCGGCATCGGCCCGGCCATCGCGTCGCGCTCCGGCAGTGGGGGCGCTGCGGCTGCGGGTGCACGGCGACGGGGACGGGTTTGTTCTGAGGTGAAGGTGGACTTGGCAAGCAGGTCCGCGAGGCGGGAAATGACCGGAACAGGCACGGGTAGGCCCCGGTCAGTGTGAGGAGAAGCAGGGGCAGAACGGGTACTTGTGCTCCGTTGTGGGTTTAAATTATGGCGGGAGAGGAGACTGACTGGGTTCCCGGCCGGCAACGGCCGGCCGCCCGGCGGCGTGACGCGTGGAGAGAGACGGGCGCTGGTTGGCCGTGTTGGGAAAGTCAGATCCTGAGAAAGGGTTGGAGAGCAGAGTGTGTCCCACAGATCCTTCAATCCTTGTGCAAGAACAGCAATGGATATGGCTGAGGTTGGGGATTTAAATAATAGCACTTGTTTTAATTTATATGAAAGTAGTTAGTATTTATATGTTGGAGAAAATAGCATGGGCCAATGGCGAGTGGATCGTAGCTTCCCAAACACAAGCTAAAGGCCAAGCGAAAGGAGACCTATCCAGCCCCTTCATTCCAAGAGAAATTTGAAAAGCTGATTAAAAAATTTGCAAAGATTTTCTAATTATTACCAGAGAAATTTGTGACGTTGGGTTTTACGATATATGCACAAAAAAAAAAACTCTACTCTTGGTAGCCAAATAGCCGTCGGAACTTTTGGCTTTAGCAGTGTTAAAAAAAAATTAGGTTCCAACATGGTTAAAAAATTGGCTTATCAGCATTCGACAGGTCGCCAGCGGCGATGGTATCCGGCCCGATACTTTCTCTCCATACTGCTGGCTCCGCCGCTGGATATGGCTGTAATATCCAAAAGATAATACTCTATTGTTGTTGCTAGTTTCATACCATTGAGACGTAGTCCCTCCGTCCTAAAAATAAATGTCATTAGCATGGGCCAATGTCAACATTTTCAAAATGTCGACAATCATATATTAAAATATATAAATATTATGTTAAGTAATTAGTATCATCGGAAAGATCTTTCAAGTCTAGTTTTTTAAAAAAATTATTTAAATATTTAAAAAAGCACGTATTCTACAAACCTAGTCAAAGTTGAGAAATTTTGACCCACATTTCCCATAACGCTTTCTTTTTCAGGAGTATGACACTATACAATCATATTGGTAAACTAAACAGCAATTGGAGCTCTGTTTTAATTTTTTCTGGTGAAACCCAAAAACTGCAGTTGCCTAGCATAAAAAAGTGAAAAGCATTCCTGTGGCATAGGGAGATTGGTACATCAAATAAGAATGGGAAAAATCATAAAAATGTTGTTATTACCAGTTAGCAGCATAACATGACAAATTAAGATGGTACTTGGTAAAAAATTCAGTGTACATAGATCATCCGGTGCAGGACCGGATCATCCAGCCCAAAGTTGAGAAGCTGACCCGAGGATATTTTGGCTGGGTGATGTTGCCGAAGGGGGACCGGATCATCCGGTCCAGCGCCCCCGAGCCGGCCAAGGTAATTTTGCTGGTAAAATGGGATATATCCGGTAGGGACCGGATCATCCTTCCAGTCCCCACGGGACAGCAGACAATTTGAGTGGAATTTTTGGCTTGCAGTGACAAAGTCTCATATGTATATGGATTATTTATGAGCATTTTAGCTGACTTATTCGCGTCCCATTGATAGTACGATGTTCCTATACTCCATTTCAAAAATAAAAAGAATTGAACTTCCACTGAGCAATGAGAATTCCTTCTTTTTCAATCAACTAGAATCCACCTTTTTTGAATTTGTTTTTCTATGTTTTACCCCTACACATTTCTCAATAAACACATTAGTTTCTTCATTTTCCGTGTCATTATCACCAAAACCCACTTAGGGGGCCATATGCATACAGTATGACATATTGTACGTATATCAGCATTTTAGAATGCCATTTAAGTCGTATTGGGGTTGCATGCTAGTTTGATCCCTTGGGATATATACATATATATACCCATCGTTCGGCCATTTGAGGTTGCTGGCGTCAAGGAGAGCTACTATACATACAAGTAGACGACTAAGCCACCACTTATGCTTAAAGATCATACAAATTAAAGATCTCTTATTGTTCATTTGGTTCCCACGGGACTAGGGATTAGGGACTAAGTTTTAGTCTCATTTAGTCCCAAAATTATCAAACATGAGGACTAGGGACTAATTTTTATCCCAGTTAATCCCTATTTTAATAGACTTTGGGAGAGACTATGCAGTTGGTCGGAACCCAGTACGGCAGTCCATCGAAAGGATGCGTGTTGTTTAGTTAGTGATCATGGTTAATTGCTTAGGATGGGCTATGAGTTTGGAAAGAGGATTGGAGTTATGTTTTCCTTTGTTCTAATATTTTATAAAACGTACTGGGAGGAGAAGGGGATAGGGTTAGGGTTGGCATAGTGACGCCGCGGATAGGGGAACTAGCGGGTGGGTTTGATAGAATGGACGAGGGTTAGCTAGGGAACCTTTTTTATGGGACTAATTGATCTTTTTGCCATGCATGTTAGAAAAAATTGTGCCCTCTGCAAATGTTGCCCGATAAGGACAAATGTTGGCCCAACTTTTTTTGACTTGAATTGCGGGCTCTAAACACAGCCCTAGTAGAGTAGTATAGTCGATGGGTACTTTTCTCCATGGTTTGTCACCTCGATCTCCTGCTGTCCTCTGCTCCCTGCCAGGGCAGTTCCACTTCCCGTCACCACGCAAAGATGGAGTATGGATGGGTGTGCATGGTTTCCTCCATCCCCATGCCCCAGCTGCCAAGCTGAGTTGAAGAGTGATGACAGATTAATGGATGATTCCGGCCGGCTTTTTCTACCAGCGACAGTACAACGGTGAGGTTGGAATGGAACCCCGGGTCGAATTCTAATCTACCAGTATGTAGTAAAATGGAAAAAAAAGTCTAGTTGATCATCCTAAAATCAAAATAAAATCTTAGTGCTACATTGTACTACGATCAATGAAATTGATAAAAATATATTCCTAGTCATGTGGATCCCCACATTAATTCTAGCATTTGAAACTAGAAGATTTTCAAAAGTATAAAGCCTACTGGTAGAAATTAAATTGCTCCATCATTCAGCAAAGCTAAGCTACTATACAGTTTGTGAATTGGACTGACGGTATGCAGTTCAAATTTTATTGCACACAATTTGACTTGTCAATCTATATGCGTAAAGTTAAAGCAGGTTTGAATTCGCGGCAGGGGTAGTAAAAGATACTACCTTTTCTCTTTTCGACGACTTGGACGACATCTCTCGCGAGTCGCGACTCCATGAGGGGCTAGGGGAGAGATGGATGGCTATGATATGCTGCTGCATGCAAGCAGTTTGATCGCTGAACGACGGCAAAACATAACATGCACGGACGCCTGCTGCATGCAAAGGCTCTCGATGGCTATGATGATGCCCATGGGATGCAAATGCTATGATGATGACCATGGCATGCGAGTTTGGTCGCCAAAACATGCACGCACACTGATTCCTTTAGGGTTTTTTCACCCAGACCCAGACATGTGTACTCCTACGTTGGAATAGAGACAGTAGTTCGGGGGTAGTTCTAGTCCTGCATGCATACTTGTTGGGATCTAACTTTGATTTCTATAACTTTCATCCCAAACTTTGAATTGCAGCACATTTATAGTAGCTTCGGAAGAAAGTTGTCATCAAGAGGAAGTCATGAAGGCCATTAAGCGAAGAATCAACAAAAGCAGTAACAAAGGCTCAAGAGATCAGGCTTTATACGAAGTTAGAAATATTTTTTGCCGGAGACTACAATGAACTAGAAGGAACAGAAGTTTATTGCGAAGACAAAGAAAACAACTTTTTCGAGAGATTAGCATGTAAACATTCATATAAGAACTTTTGTAATTTTTTTTGTACGAAGTTTTTCACCCCTATAAAGACCCCCGACATTCTTTGTAAATGCCATGTTGAATGGCCACTTTATAAAACATATCATCATCAATAAAGTGTTTCTAGTCACTCACCCAACAATACTCCTACGGTTTGAGTAGCTAATAGTACGTACGTACTTCCATTCCATACAGTACATGTATGTATGCATAGTATAAACTTCAAGGAGTAGAAAAAGTAGTAGATATTTCTGTTGGATCCACTAATTAACCTAACTAGAGTACAAATTTAACCAGAGTTTCTGCCTCTTCCTCTATAAAGGAGGACCGAGGAGGAGGAGGACCTCATTCCATACTACTTCCATCACTCTATCCTCACCCGCCTACTGCCCTACACTCTCCGATTGCATCTCTCCACCAAGCCTCTTGCATGGCTTGAAAAAAAAAATAAATTAGGGGAGGCAATGGGTGGCAATTTCAAGTATCGTAGAAGAACTCTATGGTCACTCTATCTAGGATTTGCAAACAACTCCATGGTTTCACAAATTCGTTTGTCAACTCTATCGATCTAAAATTTTCTTGTGTCATCTCTTTTCACACTTTAATGTTCTTGCAACTCCAATAGGATAATCTTTTGTAGGCGTAATGAGCTCATCAAAGCAATTTTTCGTGAGATCAATAATTTTAGCCCTTCTATTACTATACCTGTTATTGAGAGCTTTGGTGTAAATAGTTTTGTTATTTTGTTTTTTATAGTTGTGTATATATATATACCTGAGTTTATTTTATCAATTATTATTATTATTATCTATTTTAGATCTATAGAGACAATGATTTGCTCTTGTTCTTTGAGGGAAAGATGCAGATTTCTTGTGGGTCACTTCTTCACACGGATTTGGAGGCTCGAGCTCCCATAAACCGTGAGGTGTATTTTTTATACCATGCATTATTTGACTATATTTTTCATTTTTCGTATACTAACAAATAAATGGTTTTAGGCTTTCGTCAAGATCGGGCAGGATCTAAAGACGGTTGAATTGGAGTGACAGGAGGGCTTACTCAAGGCAGAGACACTAGACAGAGTCGTCGCATCCCTCAAAGCACTATGTGCGACATGGCTGGGATTGAGAGAAAGTGATCTAAGCCACTCAACACTAGTACACCTACTCCGTGCACTTTTTGTGTGAAAGATGAGCCCGACTACTTCATGGTAATGAAGTACCATGTGGAAAGAGAGGTGCTAAGAGAGATGATCATCTTTGTGGTGAAAGTGGCTCCATTTCCTAGGACTTTTGAGGAATCATATAACTAGTTTTCTATTGAGTAGTTGCATCAACAGGACTTTGGTCCGTTCAGTGTTTGCTTCAGTAGTATTCTAGGTCCTGTGTGACTGTCTGTCATAGGGCGATGTCGCCCATGTATCACCTAGAACTATGTGTTTTGGCCATTTCTATTTAGGGACCCGTTGGCTTTGTTGCCTCCGATATATGATGTGTAAGGATTATGACTTTGATTTTAGCATATTCTAGTGGATGTTAGTGTCCTAGATGGCTCAACAAAACTACTCGATATTGTGCTGGAATTAACGTATGTGGTTTGAACAAGGAGGGAAAGTGTAGGGAATCTAAATGCCTTTTCAGGAGCAACCACTGTATTGTATGCATGCCTTGAGGAAATGAAGATCCAATTTGGACCAGATCACGATACACTACGCTTGGCCCCGAAATGGCAGAGAATTATATATGCAGTCCTCCCGGCTGTGGGTACGGCGCTGCTGTAGAACATTGCTTTCATATTACCTTCTCGACGAAGATTACCATGCTACAAGAGAATATATCATGGTCCATCACCGGTCGGGGTCTATGGGCCGCAATCTGATGGGAACAAGATTGCCATTCTATAGGAGATTCATGGTTAGGCTAGGAGACTTCATCTTATCTATCATGTGCAGGACAAGAATATGCCATTTTACTCTTACAAGTTCTCTCCATTTTTGTATTACTTTCAAGTTCTCTCCATTTTGCTTCCCAGATCGATCCCTACTACACTACTAATTTGTGCCGCGGGCCGCCGTCATCGGCACTACTAATTTGTGCCAACTACTAAAGTAGATGCTAATACTAATTTGGGCCTAGCCCTAGTAGGGCAAAAAAAACTTCCCATCATGCATACATGCTAAAAATAAACATGAAAGGATCAGCACCATGAACTTAATTAATATGGACACTTTATGTTGTCATTTATCTTTGAAAAAAAAAGTGTTTGCAAAAGCAAACTATAGATTTGACACGAGGCATTCTTATAGCAGACCGAGTAGATCGAGTCACCGGACATCATCTAGCTAGTGTTGACGGTCACCAACGACAAATTAAATACCGTCAACACAACACCAAAAACAACCTAGAAATAGGAATTTCAACTAACATATTCCAAAGTTTTGGTGTTTATTTGGACTTGCAGTACAAACTCATGGATGATCACTTTGGGCCAAAAAGACAAAGAAAAAGAAATAAAATCAACAAATAGAAAAAGGCCCAAAGGAGCAAATGGCAAGCCCAAACAGAATCGCAACAAAACGTCGAAACCGGGCCGGGCCCATCCACCTTACAACTTTTCGAGCAAGGAAGCCCGCCGCCGAAGCCGGGCGAGGCGGCAGTGGTGCGCTACAAGACCACCACAGTGCGGCCGCACTCCCGGGCCGAGGCGATTCGAGCCCAGCTCGGAGGCGGTTTGTTACCTTCAAAACCGGGTGAAACCGGCGTGGGATGGTGGTCTTGGGCGTACATGGAAGGTTTTCCTAGGTCGGTTTGGGTGTTTTTAGCACTTAGGTCCCTCCCCCTTGTGTATAAATAGACCCCCTCTCTCCCTCTCATCAAGCAATAAAAATTCAAAGGAGAAACCAAGTCCACTTGTGCAAGAAAGTAGAATTAGATCTTCTTCTTCTTCTACTTCTTCTATTCTATCTTCTAATTCTAGAGAGTGAGAGAGGGAAAGGCTAGAAAGAAGCTTGGTTCTTTCTACGGAGTTGCGGTTAAGCCCCTCGGTGTTCCTTGGTTCCTAGGAGGGCCAGTGCGGACTTTCGGATTTTCCCGGCTTGTACCTACCTCAGCAAAGCTACTTACGCTTTGCAAAGGCCTTGATCTTGTGATTATCTTGCGCCTATTTAATTTCCATCGTATATTTCTCACTGTTGTAGACTTAGGGATTGGTAGATCGTTTTACGTTAGTTCTTGGTGGAGGAACTCTTTGACGGGAACCTTGGCCAACATCAAGAGCTGTGACCAATAGTGCAAACGTGGTGTTTGGACTAGCGTTCACCTACCTTTTGTGGCACATCCGCGGTTGAGGGGGTAGGCGGCTTGGTCGTGACAAAGCCTTGTCCGTCCCCTTGAAATCCCCGCGTTAGGGTGTGGCGCAGTGCTAATTGCCGGACTCTACCCATTTGGGAGCGGGGCGGTGCCCGGCGAGTAGACAACAGACTATAGGAATCCTTTGCACTGAAAACTTAGCCTATAGATACCTCGCTACTCTTAGAAAACAAACCCTTGCCTTAGGTTGACATAGACCGAAAAGCCAACAACAGCGACCGTCCCTGTGAAAATACGATACCCCTCGCTTACCACGGGTGAAGTGCTACAGCGGTATTTCCGCCGCGCTTGCGGATTTCTCGTGTGCGTAAGAAACACCAACAGCTAAGCTGTCCCCGGACAAAGGCGGATGCCTACCATTGGCCCCGAGGACCGAAAGTGACGAAGACAAGCCGAGAGTTGCTCATTTCTCCTCCTCTCTTCTCCTTTCCATGGAGATCGAACCCTTTCCATAAAAATCGGCCCAAATTTCCATGCTTCTTGCTCCTCCTCTCCTCCTGTCCTTTGCCCTTCTTGGTCCGCCGCCGCAACAATTCATAAGATCTCTTCCAAATTTCCTAGCACCAACGAAACCCTACCCGTGGAAGGTGGTAATAGCGCCGCCCTGCATGCTCGGTGAACTCGAGAGCTTGCTCTATAGGTCCCATTCTGATGCCGACGACAAATGCAAAGCCGCCGAGCAGATTATCACCTCATCCTCTCCCAATCCGAACTTCATGATCGCGCTGCTAGATCTCGCCGCGTCTATGAGCCACAGAGATGAAGCCCACATTAACACCTCTATCCTCTTCTCCAGTGTTCTTCATCATCATTTGGCCCTCCTCCGACGTCGATGGCTACCTCCAACGCATCGACCAGGCTAGTTTATAACGCAATGTTGCATCCCATCCTCATATGGTATCTATACTAGTGAGGAGGCGCGCCGGCCCTTATGCTGGTGGAACTGGGTAAAATGAGATGACTTTTCAATCCCTACATAGTTTATACGTTGAAGACCCTATCACATGAAACCGTGATCCTCAATGCATAGTTTGTAATAGTAGTTTATATAGATAAAGACTTGAATAAGGAAGAACTCTACATAGTATATATTACCAAGAATGGCACTTCTTCCTAGGAGGCAACCCCTCCTTTGTAGCTCTTTTCTACTCCAATTCTACTAAGCATTTATCTAACGAGTGAGAGGTGGAGGTAGAAAGTGAGAGGTGTAGCTCATGTGTGGTGTGTGAGAGTAAGAGTCACCCCCTCCTTATATAGGAGTGAAATGGTCGGTTTTTGTGGGGTGTAAATGCCTGAGCTACGCAGCGCACCGCCCTCCTAGGCATCCACCACGCCAAAGCTGGGCCCGTTTGGCAGCCACCTTGACGCAGCACGCCCCTGGCTGCGCCCGCCGATCACGTTTTGCCGACGTGACCGATGGTCGGGCACAGGCCTTGGCCCAAGTGGTAGCTCGTGCAACCTTGTCTCGGTTGGGCCTTTTGCCATTGGGTTGGTTGGTTTTGCAAGTTTACGCTTTTCGAATGGCACCCTATTGTTATTCTTCCACTTGTGTTTGGGTACATAATCCTGCAAAGTCATAATTCTCCAATATAACTGGAAATAGGTTAGTAGCAAAGGTATATCTGTGTAAATATGCATAGTTCACTCCTTTTTTGTGATATACTAGCGGTATAAATATGTCAATATTGACCGCCAACAACCATCCAAATGGCAAGATCCAATTTCACATGCAGGCCAAGCCATTGGCCTCCTAATATAGAGGAGGCTCTTGCAATAGCCCTATAGTTGTACGATAACACTTCTAGAAGTACAAGGGATTGAAGATCACAAAGTTGCTTCAATTTAAATGTTTATTTGGTTCTGAGTATTCAAAGTTGTGGGAGTATATTACTGACATTTTGGTACTAATGAAATTCCTACATGCTGGTACCTCAATAGAGCTATATCAGGGATGGGTTTTCAGCTCACATGGTAGGGTTGGAAGTTAATCTGAAATTTAGCGTGTGTTTAGTCTTGTACAGGAACCTGAGATTGTCGAAATTCTAGGGTTTAAAGTCAAACCTTAGTGCAGGGTTCACCTTTGATTTGGATTATCTGGTAGTTAAAGGTTTTGCTCAGCTGTGGTCGTCTTGTATAATGGTGTCACCGGCGCGAATGTAATCCTAATAACTTTTGGGGGTGTGAGTGTGTGTGTGTGTTGTGTGGGGTGTTGTTTGGGCTCTTGCCCTTTACTCTCTTCTTTAGTATAATGAAGCGAAGTTCTCCTATGTTTTCGAGAGAGAAAAAGGTACAACGATGCGTTATGTTTTGGCTAACTTTGGTTCAAATATTTGAACTGAAAGTTCCAATAAAGTTCCATGCTACCCTAAGATAGTGAACCAGACAAGGTGGAATTGTAATTGAATTTGCTAGACTTTTCATTATTTGGACATGTTAACCATTGACTGTGTCAATTCTAAAGTAGCAAAAAACTTGAACTGGATCCTGATAGTGAACCAGCAAGGGTGGAATTATGATTGAAGTTGCTAGACTTTTAGTTGGACAGGTTAATCTTTGTCTGCCAATTCTAAAAGAATGACCCCTATAAAGACAAGACCCACTAGGGGAGTTCTCTTAGCACGCAGGCATGCCACATAGGCAATCCAATCCATCAGTTTCTGTTTCAGTTTGTGGTTAGATTAGGCGACATCACTTATCTCCCCGTCCACTCATCCGCCGGCGGCCTCCTCGCATGCAGGATTGAATACCCGTCGTTGTCCTGTCTCCCCTGTCTGGCTTCTCAAACCACACATGCCTATAAATCGGCCCGTCTTTGATCGCTTCCACCACCACTGGACCTCTGCTGCTGCCGGCTTGAAGTAGGGGCAGCTGAACTGCAGAAGTGTGTTTCTCGGCGGAGACTGAAGAGGAACCGAGTGATGTCCTGGGAGCCGCGGTGTCCTGTCCGGTGTACTCGGCATCGGGGAGGAACTGCAGGGATCCGTCGCGGCGTGGAATCGAGGAGGGGAGGCTTTGGGGGTGGACGGGGGCGGCGTCGTGGAGGGCGCAGAGGGCGGCGCGGCGCGAAGGAGGGAGCAGCGTGGGGGAGGGCGAAGAGTAGCGGCACGGGGAGGGCTCGGAGAAGTGGCGACGTTGGAAGGGAGCAGCGTGGGGGGAGGGGCGCGGAGGAGCGGCGGCGCCGTGGAATCGCGAACTCGCGACCCGCAAGGTGCGGGCGTGGGGCGGAGGTTGTGGCCGGGTGGGACTTGGGGTGCGGGAGATAAAGGTTAGTTTATTTTTTCCTTTTATTTCCACCCTGTCTAAACACGCCTGTCCATATGGCCATGATGAAAAAATTTAGAACAGTGGATCCTAGGGGAAAAAATTGGCCGAGTGGTGACCTTGATCTAGGATCTGACGGAGACTACTGTACTATGAGCTATCTTTCTCTCGGTTAGAAAAAAATCAATGGAACTAGAAGAAAAAATATTGTAATAGTTTTTTACAACAATTCTCTAAATTTTTTTATATATACCAAAAAATTAGACATGGCTCTGACAACTAAGGAAAAGAAATCTAACCAATTAAAATTCTTTCTTCATATCCGTGTAACGCGGAGAGTTCTTCTATCTAGTTCTAAAAAGAACGAAGAACCTGGAAATGGTAAAAATGCAAAGGTCGAGTACATCTTGCTCCTCGTTACGCCAGAGGTTCTAATTGTACCTGGAAGCTTATACAAATTAATTAAATTAGTACTCCGTACTATGGAAACGTTGAAACTTATTTTAACCTTTTGTTTGCACGTTAACTGTTCTAGATGAACGATCTTTGAATCCACGAGCTTGGTTTGCGAAGCCAGTCAGCCGTTCTACGGCAGCAGCCAGGGCCATGGCGTCGGCTCCATGACCAGGGCCATCGGATCGCTGATGCACGGCGGCGGCGGCGGCGGTGGGCAGCAGACGGAGCACCGGCGGCCGGACGACATCCGCGTCGTGGATTACCTCGGCGTCGAGGGGCCCGTCGTCCCTGCGGCCTGGCCAGCGTGCAGGGATAAGCCCAACTGCGCAAACAGGCTTGCCGTATGCAGAGCCTGAAAACATTATCTGCGCTCTTCCTCCATGGGCCGTGGCAAAAATATTAAAAAGGGCGGCCGCTTTGATGGAAGAAGTTTTATAAGTAGGAACAAAAAGAAAAAGGAATGTTACAAGTTTTTTTAAAAAATGGAGGTAGAGATGCTTTAAAAAGGAACAGAAATGATTTACAAATTTTTTGAATTAGAGGTAGAGACAACTTATAATTTGTAAACGAGGGAATAGTATTTATAAGCATTTTGGTAAAATTAAAATCTTATTTAAGTGTATGGATGCGAATTAAAATGGAAACCGTAGTATCCATGTCTTGTGCGCACCAATGTATCTGCGCCAGGATTGTCAATATCCGCATCGACCTCTAGTGTGGGGACCTCCCCACAGTCTTTTTCTTTTGTTCAAAAAAAAAAAAAAAAAAACATCTGCATCAATCGCGCTGTCAACAACAAAGAAGGATCCGAGAACATGAACACACGAACACTGCAGGAAACCCGCTATATGCTGAGTATCTGGCGGTTTGACGATGCAATCTTTTTCGGGCTTTCGGTAAACAACATCTTTGCTAAGTGCTACCAAAAGGACACTCAAGTATAAACGCTAAGTAAATAATAGGTTTGTTGAGTGTCGGTCTAAAAAATGCTCGGCAGACAAATCTTTTGTCATCAGAAAGTTTGTCGGGTTAATTATATATATCTTTGTGGGTGGCACTCGGTAAAGCCTATGCTAAGTGTTTATCGAGCTTAGACCCGGTAGTGGGAGATATATATAAAAACACACATATATGTGCACGACGACCAATTTTATTTATTCAATCGAAAGAGGTTTGCATTTTCCAAAAGCGATACAAGTTATTCGTGCGCGGGAAATTAATAAAAGCTTTTCAGGACGGAATTGCATTGTGCCACCACGTGCACTGCTCAGCGTCGTCGATGATCAGCCTCCCGGCCTGCCTTAGCCCTTAGATTACATACAGGCCGTCGCCCTGCTCCTGCTCGCCACCGCCGCCGAGGAGGGTCACGAACTTGAACATGACGTCGACGGCGTTCTGCGCCGCGATATTGATGAACGTGGCGGCCTCGTTGCTGAGCGAGCCGCCGCCGGCGAGGTCGGAGAGGGAGCGGATGGTGATGAAGGGGACGCCGTGCTGGTGCGCCACGAGCGCCACGGCGGCGCTCTCCATCTCCACGGGGTGCACCCGAAGTGGGAGCGGATGAACTGCCGGTAGCTGGCGTTGTCGGTGTAGATGTTGGCGCTGCAACCCCGGGGCACCCGCGTCACCCGGGGCGCACGGGGCGGCACGTCGTCGCGTTCACGCACGCCGGAAGCTCCAGCCCCTCCAGCTCCCCGGCGAGCTTGTAGTAGCGCTTTGCTGACCGGCACCCAGAACGCGTGCTGCCGCTCCTCCGGCGTGCCGGAGATCGGGAAGATCTCCTCCGGCTGGTACCAAATGCTGTTGAGCGTGTTCGCCGACAGCTCTGGGTTGCCCCTGCCCCACGGTGTAGTCGGAGAAGTTGAGGAAGCCGTACTCCCTCGTGTAGTCGCCGGCGCCCTCCAGCGGCAGCTCGTTCGCCGGCCCGTCGCCGTACCTCTGCCAGTTCAGAGGGACAGATGGGCCCAGGACTCGGCGATCGTGACGTCGCCGATCTGGAGGTCCTCATTGGCGTTGCCGGCGATGCCCCAGTGCACGATGCCTTTCACCCTGAACAGGCTCAGGAGCAACTGGGTGGTGAGCCCTGCATTCAGCTGCAGTGCACGCCAGACCCACCACATCAAAATCATTCATCAGATTGGCCACGTACTAATTTGAGGATTATGATATCAATTTATTTTATCCGACAACATATTTATGCTATGTGGTAAAATAAAGTCGACAGCTCTGCTGTCATATTCGTTTTAGGAAAATGACCGAATAAAATTTCGAATTTATACCATGCTCAGCCCAGTCATGACCATGACAACGTTTTGGCCTCCAATAGTTCCGAAGCGGAATCGTCGCCCTTCATCAAAGAAAAAAATGCCAATAAGAACATTGTATATTAATATATTATATTTATACACACCTTTGTATTCCTCAGGGATGGTATTAGAAGTCGTTTAGGACAAATGATTACGGTCTCCAAAACACAATTTTGACCTCTTATTATTATAAAAATATTTATAGAAATGTGATATATGTATACTTTTATTAAAGTATTTTTAAGACAAATCTACTCATATAATTTTTACATTTATAAAATCAACAATTTAAAAGTTATTAATGATTTATATTTCCGATGTTTGACCCAAACTTGTAAAAACGACTTCTAATAATACCAGGGAGGGGATATCTGTTAATTTCATTATATATCATCAGGGGAAAAACATGTGGGACCTATCTTCGTACTCTCTCCCTCCTTTGATTAGGAAACTGTACTGAACATATATAGTATTTGTCTACCAATCTAGCTTTTTTTAGCACTAAGTTTATATTCAGTAATACAGACATATATTTGTCTGAAATAGTTCTTATTATATTGAACTTAAAATGGGATATGCCAAGGTCAAGCTTTTGTCTTGTATATGATAAGTGCAGCTTGCCAGCTTACTATTATGCAGGTATTGCCAAAGGACAGCCTATTATTCAAGCTTGAACTTGAAGGTGTTTTCCGTGTATAAAAGTACTCCATTATGTAACATAATAGTACGCCAAGGACTGCCTTAGATTACGCCAAGGACGGCCGAGGACATGTTACATAATGGAGTACTTTTATACATGCTTGAAGTATTATGCAGGTATTGCCAAGGACTGCCTTAGATTACATACATGCTTGAACTTGAACTTGAGTATGTGGTACCTTGCCTGTACATACTGATCTAAATATATAGAAGGTACATCATTAAATGCTCTTTAATCTTTCACCATTTGGCATGCCTTTGCTGAAATTGACATTTGTAACATAAAATTACTTCATTTATTTTTATATGTATACGCAAAAAATCAGCTCATCATGAAATAGATTATTAATTCCCTTCGCATGAATTGATTTCATGCAGAACAAATAGACCCTGTTTGGATTTCAGATGATCAAGGATGAAGACAAGATTAAGAAAAGCATTTCATTTCAGAGTTGATTTATAAATTTTATTTTTGGCAAGAAGATTTGTATTTATATATATAAAAACACCATTACACATTGTGCGCTTTTCTTTCTTGTACAGAATCATTTATTAAAATGAATTTATTTATTGAATAAAAATATATATATGTTAGCTAGTTTTACTTGGCCTATTGTTTTGCGCCGGGGCTAATAATGGATGTAATGATGTGTGTATAAGTAAATTGTTAAATCTATCTATCTTGAGGATTCTCACTTCAAGACATATGTATACATACATGTTTATAATAGTGGATTCAGAAATTAAGCAGACGTCATACTTCATTAACACATCGATCCATTGCTAGCTTGCAACTTATTGGTGGCATACTTGTAATGGGTTAATTCGAAGACCTTGTTGGAGGAACAAGAGAATTGGCCGAACGGCTCTCTCAACCTCAGCCGTGTAACTGCGCATGCATGCATATGGAGCTAGAATCGTCGTCTGCCGCCGCTGCTTAGCTATAGGTTACCTTGGACGTCTAGGATGGGGATGTTGTTGCTGGGCTTGAAGTCGGGGGAGTTGAGGACGGGGTCCATTTCGTAGGCGTTGGGCACCACCAGCCCCACGAACGGACCGTCGCGGTCCGCCCGACGGATGGCGTTCCATGTCTTCTTGGAGATGAAACCCTCCGCCACCGTCGCCATGAGCACCACCACCACCACGAGCACCGCCACCACATGCTGGACACCACCAGCCATGGCTGCTGCTGGATGGCCGGGTCGATTGTCTAGTAAGCTAGATAGCTCTGTGTACAGTGTGTGGTTCGCCGAGTGGAACGAGAGCGTGTATGTTGTTTTTGGTTGGTATACTACGTATATATGCTGTGGCCTAGCTATGTGGGCACAGTGCGGATGATGAGAGACCCATATGTATCTATATCTAAGTGCATCTATATCTCTATCTGTACCTAATAATAAAGAGCTAAAAGAAACCCCTTTCCTCTCGGGGCAAAAATATATATATATAGCTCGGGAAGGAAAATGAAGAACCATCAAATTGCAAATGTTTTGCACTTGATATTTTTTTTTTTTGGAGAAAGTTGCTCTAGAAGGTAAGAATATATGCATGCTAGACGTCCACAGTAGTAACGATTATTAGAAGCACGATATATATTTTTTAAAAAAAACATCTGACGTTAGAATCACTTCTAGAAATGCAATATGAGGGCCCAACAAACGGATCGTCCTTGAAAATCATATTACACGGCCAATTGAATGTTACCAAGAGTCCTTTAAAAATGCAATTTCTAGGGACAGAGGTGTTAAGTTGAGCTTCTGGAGTAAAGTCCATTTTCAGGAGCCGTTGGTAACATCCATATGGCTAACCCCACATATTAGAGGAAGAAAAAGGAAGATCTCTTAAGGAACCATCAAAAATTGCAAATTTCAATGGGAAAAATTTTGTTCCTCTTTTTTATTATTAGAGGAACAAAATATATTGTTCCTCTAGAAGGTATATTGTTCCTTATTATTGTTCCTCTAGAAGGTATATTGTTCCTTATTATTGTTCCTCTAGTCTAGAAGGTATATAAGATATAAGAATATCCAAAATCCAATATTCGTTTTCGAAACCTGTGCACTATATGCATATATATGCAAGGCCATATATATGTGTGCAGACGCACAGTAGCATGTGGTGTCTACGGATCGAGAGGTTAGCTAGGCGACACGAGGCGGATCACGCAGATATCTGGCACATTTTATCGCCATGCATGTACCCCGGGCCGATATGCATCATGCACGCACGCTACTAAAATGGTCGCGTCCAAGCAGTAGCCGACGACGTGTGATCCGGTTCGAATTCGACCCGCCGCGACGCGACGCAACGGGTACAGGACCACGTACTAGTGCCACTTGTGTACCAGAGATTTTCAGACACATGGATAGCAAGGAACGTACTTGTCCTAGTAATAGGTGTACTACAGGCCACATGAGGGCGAGAGCGATGGTGAAACTAATTTAATTTAGGTTTTGGTACAGTTAGTTTTCTCAACCGCTTTCCAGAGATGTCACGACCTTTATCTTTGGCAGGATTGCAGCACCGTGGGCACCCGTGAACATCTTGCCAAGTGGGTGTTTCTGTTTGGCCGGTAAAAGGCTAGAGCGCCTTTTGGGAGTCAGTGGAGTCGGAGAAGCTCCACCCCACCCTTGATCCTCTTAATTTTTTTGTTACCAAACAAAAATTCCTCCGTAAGGAGGGAATATATTCCTTCGGGGAACGATCATGTCTCTCAATGGAACATAGGACAAAGTGAAATATCTTATTTGGCCTTTGTCATGTACGTCCCCCAGTTAAATCTATATCTATACCTAAAGTGAAACTGTTAATCTTTCAACTATCATATTTTATTTCCAATAAGACTGTGCACAGCGTTGGAAAACCAGTGCTCAAATCATCTCCCTCCTACTTCAACACCGATGCTTACCATTGCGGGCAGTGCCGAGTTGAGGAAAAAAACCATGCATTAGCTCAAGTAGGTTCCTCGGTGCCGTAACAATAAAAAAATAGTATTTCAACGGCATCGAGGCTCGGCGCTCAGACTCCACCGCCATGAGCACTGGGCGCCGATCGTTGCTGGAAAAGCGAGGAAGGGAAGTCGCTGCTGGAAAACCGAGGAAGGGGAAGTCGCTGCTGGAAGGGGAAGGCGGGCGCCGCCGGTTGCGCTGGCTCCACGCCGAACGTAGGCGAGCACACCTCCACCATAGAGGCCTTTTTGCCGCGAGCGAGCACATGTGCGTGGAGACCGCCAGCCACAGAGGGGCGCGTGGGAGTGCGGAGGAGCGTGCGGAGGACGCGGCGGCCGAGCGAGACAGAGTGGTCGGGGAAGGATATGGGTGGGGAAAGTTTCTGGCGGAGTCCACACACATAGATAAGCACCTGTGCCCCCAGTCTGTGGAAACGGAGGACTCGAACCATCGATGCCTGGTTGGTGGTTATTTTTTTTTTTTTGGCACCGATAACGCTGTGGAGAGTCTAATGCCCTCACGCATCTTTCATTCTCATCCATGGCATGGTGGATTCATGATCTGTGTGCGCTTACAAGTAGACGCATATGTCCTGTAATATAGTATATCCTATGAATTCTAAGGCATGTTAAGAGAGATCATAGAAGACAAGTGTAGCCTCATTAACTGTGGTTGGTTCATAAATGGAAAGTATTTAAAACAAAATATTTGAAGATGAATTTTGAATGTTAGAATGCACTGTATCACAAGACGGCGGAGGAGTATCTCTGCATGGACGGAGAGACCCACCGCCTACGTGCAAACGTATACGTGGCATGACCTATGCTGCTATATATGCATGCTCATCACCTTGGATATACGTATGTACGTACCTTGGACGTCCAAGACGTCGCTGGGCTTGAAGTCGGGTGACCGGAGGACGGGCTCCATCTCATAGGCATTGGGCACCACCAGCCCCACGAACGGCGCGCCGTCGCGGTTCGCCCGGCGGATGGCTCGCCACGTCTTGGCGGAGATGAACCCCTCTGCCGGTGTCGCCGCCGTGGCCAGGAGCATCAGCACCACCACCGCGAGACCCCTGCTGGTGCCGGCACCAGCTGGTGCTGTTGCTGCCATCGTGATTATAGCTAGCTAGCTAGAGAGGTCGATTGATTGAACTCTTCTGATTCCGGCCGGGTTCGCGCGCCACATATATATAGAGAGAGAGATAGGTGTCACGAAATACAGGTACTCCCTACTCTGTCGTCTATAAATGTAAACATTTCTAACAATTGAAATGTGTTTAAAACACAAGCATTTCTACTGTGTAGGCTGGCTGCCAAGTGCCAAGTTGTCATAGATGACGACCGTACAATTATTTTGAACAATTAATTGGGTAAAGTTGTCTAATCCAGATCTGTGTCGATCGGTAGCTGCAACATCATGCATTATTGACTAAATATATACTACTGTAGTAAGCAATAGTGAAGGGGCAATAGTGAAGGGCAGAACTTTCATAAAAAAAAAAACAAGTGAAGGCAGCCAAAGTGCATATAATATTACGATCGTGCAACTCGTGGTGTATATAATAAAATCCATGCAGAACAAGTGCATATTTTCAAGGAGGGTAAGATCGAGCAACTCCAACAACCGTCGTATCTTTGTTGTGTAGGCTATATTTAACACAAAATTGAACTCCAACAGGCCGGTGTGCTATTTGGTTTTCTAAAATAACTAGTCATTTATCCCAGCGTTCTTAATTACATGCTAAATTAGCTTGCATGGTGCCGCAAGCCATCTGTCATCTTTTTACTGGATTTTCTATTTCAGAGGTTGGCTAAAATCACGCATTTCATCTATTTTTACCAACTCTTTTAGAGTTGCTCTAAGAACGTATCTGGTTTTGAATGTTGCTCTTTAGCTCCATCCATATTAAATCGACCTCTCTTGTTGTCTTAAATCAAATTATTTAAACTTAACCAAACATATAGAAAAAAAGACACCAATATTTATTATTACATAAAAAATACTATCAAAGGTTGTTACTATTTCATATAAAGGTAGTTAAGCTTACGATAGTTTGACTTAAGATGACTTTAAGAATTGATTTATTTTGGGTTGAGAGGGAGCAATGATTTTAAGAATTGATTTACTTTGGAACAACCTATACGAGCATATGCATGTGTAATTATAAGAAAACGATCGTGCATATTGTCCACAAGCCCACTACACGGAATCGATCACGCATATTGTCCACAACCCCGCTACACGAATCGATGCATATTGTCCACAACCCCGCTACGGAATCGATCACGCATATTGTCCACAACCCCGCTACACGGAATCGATGCATATTGTCCACAACCCCGCTACACGGAATCGATCAGGCATATTGTCCACAACCCCGCTACACGGAATCGATGCATATTGTCCACAACCCCGCTACACGGAATCGATCACGCATATTGTCCACAACCCCGCTACACGGAATCGATGCATATTGTCCACAACCCCGCTACACGGAATCGATCACGCATATTTTCCACAACCCCGCTACACGGAATCGATCAGGCATATTTTCCACAACCCCGCTACACGGAATCGATCACGCATACTGTCCACAACCCCGCTACACGGAATCGATCCACGCATATCGCCCACAACCCCGCTACACGGAATCTTTCTTTTTGATCAATCAATTTAATTCAATTGATTGATTGATGTAATCCATATGTACTGTTTGGTCGGTGTGTGGTGAAAAAAGTTGCCGGAGGCAGGATGAGTACTGCAGTACTCCCTCCGTCCCATTGAAATTGTCATTTTGGACTCCGTGCCATTTGGTTTGACCATTCCTCTTATTTGAATTTTTTATAAATAGTATTTATTTTAACTTATTTTATCATTGAAGATATTTTAATTATAATTTATTTATTTTCTGATTTGCTAAAAAAATAATTTAAATAAAATGAATCGTCAAACACGAAATTCAAAAAAGTCAAAAACGATAGTCTCCATGGAACGGAGGGAGTAGTAAAGGAAGATAATTAAATAAAAATACGTGAGCAAATTCTGGATAAACAATTTTAAGGTGCAAAAAGGAGGTTCAAATGGTGGTGGTTTAGGTAGAGTGCGAGCGTAGGTACTGTAGTACATGACTACTATTGAAAGTTTAATCACCGCGGGAGCTTTGACCAACCATTTTAATTTTGAGACAATCTGCCCTAATAAGCTGAAACCCTGTCATAAGATCGAAATGGCCCCACGAGAGATGCTCCAGAGGGATGAAGTTCCTTTTTCAACTATATTGAGAGTGACATTGACAATGTGCATGTGCATGCCTTCCCAACTTATTAACTCTTTGGGTGGACCTGTTTGCACCAAACACGAACTACATTTTTTTTATCCACACACGACAAGTAACTGCTGCATCAGCTTTCGTGCAACTCGTGGTGTATATAAAAATACAAAAGTTTAGTTACTATAAAAAGGCAACAGTTTGTTTATCCACACGACAAGTAACTGCCGCATCAGCTTTTCGTGCAACTCGTGGTGTATATAAAAATTCAAAAGTTTAGTTACTATATAAAAAAAGCAACGTCAAGGGGCTCATGGCTCGATGGTAAAGGCCATTGGTTAAGGGGCTCCCACCCGGGTTCAAATCTCAGGGTGCGACACTTTATCCTGGATTTATTTCAGGATTTTTGGCACTATGCATTAAGTGGTAGGCGACGTCCCCGTCGATAGCGAGGCGCCGATGGTGACTCGGAACTTCAAGATTTTGCCATTTCGGTCCTTCGAAGGTGCTCATAGGGGTAGGGTTTGCCACGTGTGTTCATAGGGTGAGTGTGCGTGCGTGTTGAGCGTCTGCGTTGTGCGTGTAATCTCAAAAAAAAAAAAAAAAGCAACATATCAGGTGCAAACCAACCTCTCCGTATAAACCCGCAAACTTCTAATCTAGACCTGGGAGAATGTTGATCCAGGGGCACGGGATTGGGTAATTTTACAATTAACCATCTGCCTTTAATCACATTTTTGCAAAATGTCCCTTCCACCTCCCCGTGCCCCGTTGGATAACATCCTATGACCAGCATTGGAAGTTTATAGATTTGTATGAATAGGTTGGTTTTACACATGATCCGTTGCCATATAAAAATCCATGTGATGCCTCGGTTTCAAATTGTACTTCATTTTATATTTATCTTACTTTAAGTCAATTTTATAACACTTTAACCAAATTATTTATTTGTAGAAAAGATCTAACGACTAGAACACCAAAATTGGCTTCATTAATTAGAGTATTTATGCAATGCAATATATTTTGATAATTCATTTGAAGTTGTAGGATGCAATATAAGCTTTAAAAAGTTTAATTTAGAATAAATCCAAAGCGAATTATATGCATCTGTGTTGAGTTGACAAAAGCGGGTCACGCGTTGTATAGTGCATTTTGTCACGACACTGTAACTAGTTAAGAAATCGGTGTTTGCTTTTTGATGGATCAATCAATCAAGATATTGACTGATGTACACGTGGTCCATATGTACTCCAATGTCTCCATCGGTGGCGCTGATAAAGTCGCTGGACGGAGGCAGCACGAGCAAGTAGTTAATTGAACTTGAACGTATGTTTTACCTTTAGCCTGGATGTTTTTCACACAAAAAAAATTTTTTTTGGT
Source organism: Hyparrhenia diplandra (assembly GCA_015847255.1). Classification (NCBI taxonomy): domain Eukaryota; kingdom Viridiplantae; phylum Streptophyta; class Magnoliopsida; order Poales; family Poaceae; genus Hyparrhenia; species Hyparrhenia diplandra. Next base: position 125,444 of record JADLZK010008297.1, read on the forward strand.
AATCTTATTCAGTCGTAGCAGTAAGCATTCCCAGGGGCTGAGGGAACCGGGAGGCGATGCCTGATAGAGGCGATGGGGGTGACGGGGCGACGAGAGCGATGAGGGTGGCGGTGGAGACGATACTGCGAGATCACCGTCTCCGGTCAGGTCTCCGGCGCGCCGATTTTCTCGGCCTGGGAAGCGGCTTCAACAGAGCTCCGGTACCGGGAGGAACTCTCCCTGATCGAGGAAGCTAGAGGTGCGCGAGTTCACTCACAAACACAGGATCGCTCATCGATCCATGAATACTATCCCTGTAACAATGATTACACCGTCTCACAGAGATCGGGAAATCAAGTTGACAACCCAATCGGGAATAGATCATCCGCTACGATCACGGGAAGTTTTCGGAGATCAGATAAGAACAGAGGAATCAAAGTCTCATTGAATGACTCATTACGGAACAGCAGAGAGATGATAATCGGGGATTCGATTAGGGTTGGTGATTTCGATTGTGACAAAGTCACAATCAAGGACTTCCCATTCGAATTACGTTGGATAAATAAGGATCGAATCGAACAATTCCTCAAAAATCGGGAGGGAATTCGAGCCCTGATTCCAAATCTGTAGCGAATTCAAAAATGTCTCGATGGTTCAGGTCACCCCCCTGGTACAAATTGTACCAGGAATCCTAGGGTCAGGACCACCTCTGGAGACACGTGGTGACCATCTTGGGGGAGGTGAGCGAAAGGGCAACAATATTGCTGGATCGGATCACCGCAGTTCCTCATCCCCAACCCGTGATCCAAGTGCTGGACAACCTCGCATCACAGAAATCCCCAAATCGAAGTTAGGGTTGCGGCTTCCCAATCTAGCCAAATCCATCGGATACCTGTGGAGAGGCGCACCCACCAAATCCTACGTTTCGGCGGTGAAATCATCACCGGCGAGAGTAGTGAAGATGAATCAAGGGGGTGGAGGGGGACGTGGATATGCCAGGGAGGGATTCGAGTAGGGCATCAAGGCGGGGGGCACCGGGCCGGGACTCGCCAGGGGCAACGTCTGGAATAGAGTTGAGAAAAACAAGGGAGGGTATCATGAAGAGGAGGAAGTAGATCATCAACTGGAACAAGGAAAAGCAAAGGAAGTCGTCGCTGGATCAAGCAAGAGTAAAGAGGATAAGATATCCAAGTCAGAAGATCAAGTATCTGAGAAGGAAAACAAGGGTGAGGCCCAGTCTGATCAGCAGATCTTTAAGCAAGGTACAAAACCTAACCCAGTCAATGCTGGTGGTGGCAATATGAGAGGGAACAATACTAACCAGCATAGAAATGCTTGTGAGAATTGTGGGATGTTCAACCATTTGACCGTGGATTGCGTATAGGTTATCGTGTGAGTTTTGTGGATGGTGTACCCATAACACTTACAATCGCGGAAGGTGTGTACCATGGAACACTGGTCCAGAGTTATGTGCCACCCAAGTTGAAGACAAGAGCTTCTTCTTCATTGAGGAAATCATTGATCCACATGCTGCTAATGAGAAGGATACCACTACAATAATATCTATTGTTGAGGGACAGGCTAGTGCTAGACAGATAGAGATGGAGTTTAACTCTTCAATGGGATCTGATACATGGAAATGGAAAGCTAAGCAGCTGGATGAGAACAAATTCACTGTGAGATTTCCTTCTGTCCAAGTGAGAAATCAATGGTGCCACTTTAAGTTCCTTCCAATGGAATGTGCAGAGGCATTAATGAAAGTGGAGCCCTGGAATCATAATATGGGATCTGTGGGTAAACTCCAGCAGGCCTGGTTCAGGATTCATAATATTCCTATTGACCAGAGATCAATTAGAACAATAGCCAAGGTGGGTGGACTGGTTGGGAGAGTGATGGAGGTTGACCCGTAAAACCAGATTCAAGACCGAATTTGTCGGGGCCAAAATTGCTTGTCTTGAAGTGGCTAAGGTACCAAGGACTGCTAGAAGCACATTGGGCCTATATGTATATGACTTCCTATTTGACAGAGAAGTGGAAATTGAAGCAGGTGAAAGAGCTCTCAAGAGTGGTATTAAGGTGGGAAATAACCAGAGCAGGTTCAGCAAATACATGGGAGAAGATGGTGCAGGTCCTAGTCAGAATTCCAATCATGGTAACAGGTCAAATGGAAAGTTTGAAAGGATTGGGGCTGGCTATGATAACTCTCACAGCCAGAGTGATACTGCAGATCAAACTCTGAATGACAGGATTGAATTCATGACTGACCAAATCTGTTTTGGTGCCTTGAGTATGGATGATGATGAGAAGTCTTACAAGGATATTACCAAAAGCACCGAATACATGTCTGACAAAAATGAGAATAGGGAAGTGGATATGGATGAAGATGGTACCAACCCAAAGAAGAATGCTGAGGAATACACACAAGCAATGGAGGAACATGAAGTAATTGAGATTGAAAATACAGATCTCAGATCCGATATTATATCTCCGAAGTGCTTGCCGTGGAGGGACAATCAGAACTACCACCGACAACATATCACCGATATAATCTCTGAGAAGAATGGAAAGGATGGAGATGGCTTCAAGCCTGATGAAGGCATACCTCTAGTGGCCAAAGAAAAGACTGAAATGGAAATGAGGAGGAGTGAGAGGCTGGCTAAAGATATTGCATTAACCACACAAGACAAGAATGAATTAATGGCCAAGAAAAGAAACCTAGAAGGTACTACATCATCCCATCCATCTATATCCAATTTATCTGATACTGAATTTAATTACATTGCTAGTCATATGGGTGTTAGCATAAATGTATCTAGTAGTAACAGTTTTGATGTGTTAAAGGAAATTGAAATTGCTAGGCTCAACCTTTATAATAAGCAGCTGCAAGCTAAATCCAATGTAGGGATTGCTGAAATTGGGTCAGAATCTGACCCCATTACTGAGGATAATAATACTGAACAGTTGCAAATTGGATGGACTAATGATGATTCATCAGATCCTGATGAGTTCATAAAAGTCCAATCCAAACAAAAAAAAAGAGAGAGTAGGAAAGCTCTCAAGATTATCCCTATCAGCAAAAAAGAAAAGAAAAATAAACAGGAAGCTCCTGTGTTAAACAAAAAAAGAGGTAGGCCAAAAAAAACATGAATTTACAAGGATTAATTTGGAATTGTAGGGGTATCCGTAAAAAGGGGACCTCTACCTTTCTGAGAGATCTCATTTTTCAACATCAGTTTCATTTCTTGGGGTTGCAGGAAACTATGGTTGAGATATGTGAAGATAATATTATTAGAAATATTGATCCTAACCAGGATTACATGTGGCTATGGAATCCTTCTGAGGGTAGATCCGAGAGAGTTTTATGACGTGGTGTCTGTCAAGCAAGGAGATTATATGTTACAACTCAACTTGTGGGATAAAAGCCTTAAAACCAAATAGAATCTACTAATTGTGTATGGGGATGCTCAAGAGGATGGGAAGATCCCATTCTTAACTGAAGTTATCCAAGTTACGCTCTCGAAAACAAGGAACCATTGTTCATAGGGGGATTTTAACATAATCAGATTTTCTTTTGAAAAGAACAATGAAATTAATAGCCACAGATTTATAAGAATGTTTAATGCTCGATTGCTCATTATGAACTCAGAGAGAGCTCAACATGGGTGGGGGTCCTTTTACATGGTCCAATAACCAACACCCACGCACTATGGAGAAACTAGATAGAATTCTAGTTACTAGTGGTTGGGAGGACCTCTTCCCTCAGGTAATGGTTAAAAAACTACCCAGGGAGGTGTCCGACCATAACCCACTTATTGTTTCCTCGTGGCTAGACTCAAAAATCTAACTGCATTCAGTTTAGATTTGAGTTGTCTTGGCTAGATAAACCAGAATTTTTTACTAAAGTGTATAGAATTTGGGGAAAACCCTGCAGAGCCAGGTCCCCCTTAGATAGAATTCAACAAAAGTTGAAACTTCTAAAGCAATTCTTTAAGGGATGGGGTCTTAATTGTATTGGGGAACTTAAAGAGATGAGAAGGAAAAATCAGGTTAGACTTCAAGAGTTAGAAGAAATTGAGGAATTAGAAGGCTTAAACCCTGATCAATTGAGGGTTAAAAGCAGATCTATTATGCCAAAGTATGGAATATCTTCTACAAGAAGAATCATACTGGCACAATAGGAGCAATGAAAGATGGTTGAAATTAGGGGACTTAAATACTAGTTATTTTCATAAGTGTGCAAGTGGTAGGAGAAGGAAAACAAATATTTCTAGTTTTGAGGAAGATGATGTGGTCATTGAAGGACAGGAACAACTTGTAAATCATGCCACTGCATACTACAAGGAACTGTTTGGGCCTGGGGATGATCATAATATCAGCCTGGATCCTAATATTTGGGAGGGGTGTGAGTATGTTAGTGAAGCTGACAACACAATCCTTTGCAAACCTTTTTTGGAAGCTAAAATAAATTCTGCTTTGGACCAAATGGAAAAAAATAAAGCCCCCGGGCCCGATAAGTTTCCCATAGAGTTCTATCGAGCTGCTGGGACATAATTAAGCTAGACATCATTGATTTATTCAAGGATTTCCATCTTTGGAAGGGCGAGACATCTCTAGGTTAAATTTTGGCATTATAACTCTACCGCCTAAGGTGAAAAATGCTACTAGGATACAACAATATAGGCTCATTTTCCTTTTAAATTGCATTTACAAGCTCATTACTAAAGTCTTGACCATCGGGATTGAAAACCTTGCCGATAAGCTGATTCATATTAATCGGACAACATTTATGAAAGGAAGAAACATAACTTCGGGATTCTTTGTTTACATGAGATAATTCATGAAGTCAAGAGAAGAAAGGAGATAGGTATTCTTTTAAAATAGATTTCGAGAAAGCCTATGACAAAGTCAACTGGAAGCTCCCTGTTTGACCTGTCTTAAAATGAGGGGTTTTAATGACACATGGTGTAGTTGGATAAAAATGGTGGTGTCTGGGAGCACTGTCAACATCAAACTAAATGATTCCATTGGCCCCTATATTAAGAGTTACAAGGGGGGTGAGACAAGGTGACCCCTTATCACCAATCCTCTTCAATTTTGCAGCTGATTGTCTCACTAGAATGGTTATTAAAGCTCAAAATAATAGCCTAATGACAGGATTAGTGGACCACATCATCCCAAAGGGAGTGGCCATACTTCAGTATTCGATGATACAATAATCTGTTTAAAAACATGATCTTGTGGGTGCTAGAAATATGAAAATACTGCTCTACATGTTTGAACTGATATCAGGTTTAAAAAAATGAATTTTAACAAGAGTGAAATTTTGATGATTAATGATTGTGAGGAGTGGGGCAGCAGTATGCTAAGATATTTAATTGTCAACTAGGGAGTTTTCCAGTTAAATATCTAGGGGTTCCAATCAGCCCTAGTAGGTTGCATGTAGCTGACTGGGCTCCTTTAGTTGAGAAATGCCAGAAAAAGCTAGATCCCTGGAAAGGAGGAAATTTGACAATGGCTAGAAGAGCCACCCTTATAACATCTAGCTTGAATAATGCTCCCATGTATCACATGTCTGTCTACCTTTTTCCTGCTACCATAACTGAGGAGATTGATAAAAACAGAAGGTCATTCTTTTGGCAAGGAGGTGGGACAAAGAAAAAATATCATCTCATTAAATGGGTTAAGGTGTGCAGGAGCAAAGAGAAAGGGGGTGCTGGGATTAAGGACATAGCTAAGTTGAACATCAGCTTACTATGCAAACTCTGGTGGAAACTTGAAAAGGAAGAAGGGTTATGGCAAAAACTGATCAAAGCTAAATACTTCAAAAACAAAAATATTCACTCTGTTAGTCATAGAACTGATGATTCACCAATGTGGAGTGACTTACTTAAAATTAAAAACATCTACCTAAAAGGTAGAGAGGTTTGCATTAAAAGTGGGGACAAACTAAGATTCTGGGAGGACCCATGGATGTTTGATAAACCCATTTGTGTATTATTCCCTATATTATATAGTTTATGTGATCAAAAAAATGTGGAAGTCAATAAGGTAATATCTGGCAAAGTCAATATAACCTTTAGGAGATGGCTTCCAACTGAACTTAGGAATTCTTGGGCCTACATTTTAAATCTAGCAAAGTGCTTCCAGCTATCTGAACAAGATGACATTATTAGGTGGAAATGGGAAGCTAAGGGTAAATTGACAGTTAAGTCTGTATACAACAGACTAACTGATGACAGTGAGAGCCTTACCTCAAACACATTTGGAAAGGGAAAATCCCTCCCAAAATCAAGTTCTTTATGTGGTTACTGTCAAATGGAAAGGTGTTAACAAAGGACAATCTGTTAAAGAAAAAATGGAAGGGTAACCCACAATGTTACTTTTGTGATGATAATGAGAATATTGACCACCTTTTTTTTCAATGCTCTGTGGCAAAGGTCGTCTGGGCATGTATTGCAGGAACTATTGGAGCAAACTCTATTCCCACCTCACTGAATCAGTGCTGGATTTGGGTGGAGAAATGGCTCCCTAACTGCAAACAGTATCATGTAACATGTGTAGCTGCTGTATGTTGGGCCATATGGAAAACCAGAAACAATGCTTGTTTCAATCATAAATACATTAAGAACCCTTTGGAGATTATATATCTTGCTGGTGCACTGATAAGCTTCTGGACAGGTTTGTATCATGTCGATGACAGAGCTGCTTTGGCTCAGGGGGTGGAGCACTTGTACAAGAAGGCGAAGGAGATGCTGGAAGCAAGGAAGACCAAGATGCCTGGAGTCAAGACTGGGGGAGCGCAGGGCGGAACACACCACATCTGATGGAAGATTCCTGAAGCTGCGTCAATACCCACGATGATATTATCTGTCATTCCTGTGATGCTGTTTGGACTTAGTCTTGGTTGAGGAGTTCTTAGGTTACAATTCTGCAGTGATATGCTATTGCCAACAGAGTTGGTGAGAAGCTATCAGGATATTTATCTGTTATCTCTCTGGTTCTGTTATTCTGATGCTGTAAAAACTCTGTGACAACGGCGTATTTCCATTTTAATGGGAATGGTGAGACCCCAGGTTAAAAAAAAAAAAAAATCATTTTTTAAAAAAGTAATCTTAAATTTAACTATACTTATATATATAATAGTTTCAAAATTTTTAATTTTAAATAAATACATATTATGATAATATTTGTTTGACTATTAGAAAACATGATTTTTCAAATTATCACCGCCCGTATTTATTTATTTATTTATTTTTGAGCAAATCACCGCCGTATCTCTTCTCTCTAAAACGATTCACGCACCAAAAGAGGCCCGGCCATTGGGCCCGCGAGCCGGCTTTTCACGGCCGTCCGATCGAAAGGGCAGACGGACGGCCCAGATCGGGCCAGTCCCCGTACATTTTGTAACAAAGCCCTTGAACTTTAACAAAACCACTCTTCCGTCCCTCTCCCTCTCTCTCAACTCTCGGCCTCCTTTCTCCCTCCCCTCCTCACCCGGGCGATGCACCGGGCGGTCACCGGCGCAAGCGAGGCAAACGGCGTGCAGCGGTGGACGCCCCCAACCCTCCCTCCTGGGCCATGGTGGCGCCGGGCGCTGACGGCCCAACCTAGGGTTTCGGTTGGTTGCGGCGCGTCGCCGAGCCCGGGCGGCGAAGCCCCGCCACCGCTCTCCTCTTCTCAGGCGGGCGGCGCGACCGGGTTGGCGGCGCCCGAAGTCGCGACCGCGGGTCGCAGCGACGCCTGCCGCCATGGCAGCGCTATCCCTCGCGACACGCCGCCTTCCGCCCATGGTGCCGGCCGCAGTCCCCGCTTCAACGACGTGCATCGGGCGCATTGCTGTCGCCATCCCGACGCTGGGGGGGGCAGCATGGCCGGGGCGCGCAGCAGCAGCCGCAAGCGGCGGCGCTGAGGCACGTCGGCAGCACGGGCGGCGTCGCGAGCAGCACACGCAGCCTCCGCCGACCCGGGAAAGCACCGCGCAGCCTGGCTTAGCCCAGATGCCAGCAACCCTCCATGACTCAGCTCTAGCGGCGCACCCAGCCACCAGCGCGCATCATGCGAGCAGAGCCAGGTAACGCCCTTCTTCACAATTTCCCTCTACTTTTTATTAGAGTGAGTAGTATGTGACCATCTTGACAAAGACTGCAGGACATGAATAGATGATGCATGTGTACAGGCTGCTGAGTATGTGTGGTGCCGTTCATATGCTCGATAGAATGCCGAAACGAATGATAAGACTTCTATGTTTTACTGCCCTCTCGGTTCCATTAAACTGAACAAAGTAGATCTCAGCTGCAAATTTTTTTGAGTATTTTAACTTAAGTCTAATAATTTTGGTTCACCAATTTTCTATTCCCTTCACTGGAGTATTGTCCCACCTGCTTGCGAACTCTGTTGAACATCTTCCGATGTGATATGTCTTGAGGTATACTAGCCTTCCAAAATTCGGTTAATGGTCCAGATTTAACATCTTATATTATCTATCCTGCTGTTTTTGTCTCCAAATGATTATTTTGGCTTATATGCTTAGGTTTAACTGAATGCATGTTTGAATTGGTTACCTACACCTTTCTACAAATATCAAAACGCATGTATAGGAACAAATGATGTGGAATCTACGCTTTATATGTTCTAGCTAATACTGAAAGGAGAACTGCAAATGTTTCTTGCTTCTATTTTCCCCTTTTTCCTTTTTAAAAGAAGTGGCCACCCAATTTCCCTAATGTAAATATATGTACCTACTTTTGTAGAAGGGTCTGATCCCTTTCCAGATTATAGTTCTTATGTTCTAGCCTTCTAGGTAAGTTCATTTCTACCTTACTGATATTTTGTTACAGCCAATTTAGCAAATACATAATTGGGTGTTCTATTTTATCCATGTAGAGAAAAGGAAATGTAACAGAAACGATCATTTCTGCAGCTTGATTCCACGTTCCAAAAGGGCTTCGAGACAGTCGAAACTGTACAAACTTAACATAATGATGGCAAGTTTATCGCTTATTGCCAGCGCCTTGCTTTACTTTGACCAAATTATTCTCTTCATAAAAATGGATAACAACTCTTCAGTACATTTACACTGCATTGCATCATTAGCTTAGTTTAAGGAAATGATTTTGCCTTCTTGTTTGCGGTCTTACTATCTCAGGTTAACTCCATATATAGTGATTGCCGGCACCATGCTTTACTTTGACCAAATTATTCTCTTCATAAAAATGGATAACAACTCTTCCATTATGCTAACTCGACATTTACCCTTTCTGCTAGAACAGATGCTATTAAACGGTTCCCTACTTTTGCTGCAATATATACACTACAAATAGTACTAAACATGCTCTGTCGTTTCTTCTTAATACGTAGGCTAGGCTTCATATTGTACACAAAAATCTCTGAAGATATGTTCCCCTTCATTCTTATATTGGAGCTCAAACATATTTTTGGTTCCATAGAACGGTCTTATTTCCAATACCAAATATATTATACTGGAAATCACATGCGCAGGGCTGCTTACATCTCTTTATGATGCAAGAGCTATCCTTACATTGACAACCTCGCACCGGAATGCTCTGCACCAACCATCTAGGCCAGCCTGAGGTATACACCATGTATTTGTTAAAATGCTTGCACTGTCCACCTGAAGTGATAGATGCATAGTCTTTGGAAGTTCGGAAAGTCCATGTTTTGGCTGTTACTTAGACAACTCTGTTTCTTACTTTGTTTGATTAGCAATGTTAGTAGCCTGCTTGGATTATACAATGTTGAATGACAGTTCATTAAGGAAAAAAAAACTCATTGCAGGTTGCAGCAGTGTAGCTCTTTTTCAAAATGAATTTCACAATACAAATGATCAATGCTTTACCAGTCCTACTGACCGTCGCATCCTGGGCGTTATTTTACTGAGGTCAATGCTTTTACCACATGCTGTGCAATTCTATTGATTTGTTTCCTTCACAGAGGTCAATTTCATGTAATTAGCAAACTCCTATTACTTGATATCACAAATCGATCTTATATCACTATAACAGCCACCAACATAGATGCTTCAAGTATGTCAACGTGCTGTAATCTTAACTTAGAAGTTTTATTTAGCTAAGCCAACATGATGTGATCTAACTCAGCAATTCATAATTTTAAAAGCACAGTATAAAAAAAAAAAAAAACATATCCTAATTTGCTTTCACGTGAACTCTCAGGTTACAAGGAATGTTTGCCTCGATGTACTCTCACCTGGGAAGGTGTTTGTGATATATATAAGGAATAAATGGTATACTTGTATACTTCACTTGATCGATGAGAAAGCATCTCAAGTTGCATTACAATGCGCACTCTGCAACCTTGCTAATTCATTAGATCGAGCAATGAATTGCAAATTTCAGAAACGCTACTGTGTTGCAACTGTTATAACCATAACGCTAATAACCATATGAAAATTGGCCTTTTGTGTAATTCTGTTGCTACTGTGGCCTCTTGAATTCTGAAGCCTTTTATTTTGCGTGACAGATGAATTTGCTACCATATACACTGCAAGCAGCCCATACAATGGCCATTGGACCAGTGACCAGGTTGAGGATGACGGCGAGGGGACGTTGGATTCGAGCTCCCATTTTAAAAGAATCTTCATTTGAGTGTATTTTGCCCATTTTGTATATGAGTACACCGGTTAGTAAAACTTGGCAGCTAAACAATAGTAGATTGCCTTCAAATTTGAAGTCACCCTTACCCTAAAACCATCTGTACTGCAAGCAGCCCATACACGGCCCTAAAGTCTGTCTCCAACGGTAACGCATAAAACACTAGTATGCATGGCGACCCGGTCATCTGCGTCCACGAAAACGGCCTCCAACACGTGATGCATATGGAAGACTCGTTTTGCATCCGAGGAGAGAGGATCGGTAAACATGCGTCGCCTCGGCTTCTCTTTGCCTCTCCCACCACGGCCCCACCACTACGAGATCGTCGCGACGGTGCCACCGAGGCGTGGCGGGTCTAAGCGCGGCTTCTGCGAGGCTTTCCGGCGGCCGGCCAGCGGGTCCAAGCAAAGCTTCGGCGGGGAGCTCCGGCGGCCCGGCGCTTGACGCTGGCGACCGCGCTACCACGCACCGAGTCACGCCGCCACCACGGGCGAACCCGGCCGGCGGAGCATACCGCGGGCGATCCCGTGTCGGCCGGAGCGGCTGCGCTCGCTACGGCCGGAGCTCGGGTTCTTCGCCCACGAGCCCGTGCAGCGGAGCGCGCGCGCAATCGCGATGAGGTCGCGGGCGCTTTGCGCCGCACTCGCGACGGAGCCGGCCGGGCCGCGCCGGGCCGTGGTGGAGTCGCCAAGATCTGGCAGGTTCGCCGGCCGAGCATCGGCCTTCCCTCCCGCGGACCGTAGGCCCGCGCCACACCGCCGAAAGGTCGCAGCCGCCGCGCGAGGAGCGGCCAGGACGATGCCGGTTCACGCGGCCACGGCGACGCGGCGAGGAGCCGAACTAGCACCACGCGGCGACGCTGCGCGTTTAGGGTCGGGCGCAGGCGTGACGGCAAGGCTGAGAGCGGGACCCCGGGCGAGGCGCGTCACCGAGGTTGGCGGCGCTTCGGCCGAGCGGCTTTTCCGTTTTTTCCTCGATATGGCTTGTCTGTTGGAGAAGGGAGTTTTTGGATCACATCCATTTTTTCTTTTGTGCGGCAGCTAAACCACGGTATGGGTCTCAAAATTATGCATGTGCTGTTGGAGACGGGCCTAAAGCGGCAACGCCGCGCACATTTCTAGTTTTACACGAAGAATCTGTACGTGCAGTGGAAAGGCCACAGTGGATAAGGAAAGGCCATCCTGGGTCTATTGTTTGTAGCCCCAGCAATAAGGAAAGGAAAAAGTCTGGATTCCCTCCCCAACTATCACGAAAGTTCACTTTTCCTCCCTCAACTCGAAAAACCGGACATATCACCTCCCTCAACTTTTCAAACCATGCAAATTACCTCCCTCGAGCGGTTTTTGAAGGTGGATTTGCTACAGTAACCGTGGTTTGCTACAGTGTCAGTGGGTTTGCTACAGTACCAGTACCTTTTCTTTTTAAAAAATCTCGTTGAATCTTTGAAAAATTATAATAAATCATAGAAAAATCATAAAATAAAAATTCAATTTTATTGGACTCCATATGATTAGATCTACACAGTGAATATATAATTTGATATGCTTTAGTATAAAGTTTTTGCTAAAAAGATTTTGTCTTTTTTCTTTTTTATTTATTTAGCTGAATCTTTAAAAAATCATAGTAAATCACAGAAAAATCATAAAATAAAAATCTAATTTTTTTTAGACTCCACATGAGTAGATCTACACGGTGAATATATAATATAGTGTGCTTTTTGTCTAACAAAATAATTATAGAAGTTGCAGCCTACGAATTATAAATATAAAAGAAAAAAGACAAAACCTTTCGTAGCAAAAAACTTTGTCTTGAAGCATATCATATTATATATTCACTGTGTAGATCTAATCATGTGGACTCCAATAAAATTGGATTTTTTTATTTTATGATTTTTCTATAATTTTATGATTTTTTTAAAGATTAAATCAGAATTTTTTTAAAAAGAAAAGGCAAAAGACACTGTGACTGTAGCAAAACCCCCTGGCACTGTAGCAAACCATGGTTACTGTAGCAAATCCACCTTCAAAACCACTCGAGGGAGGTAATTTGCATGGTTTGAAAAAATTGATGGAAGGTGATATGCCCTTTTTCCAAGGGAGGAAAAGTAAACTTTTTTGTGATGGTTGAGTGAATCCAGACTTTTTCCATAAGAAAAAGGTAGTGGATTTTTCTGGGCCATAACTAGAGCCTAGGCCCTAGGGCCATGATTGCTGGCAAGGCGTACTACCATCGCACGACGTGGGCATTTTGAGGCCCATATGGCTAAACGGCCACGGATTATCTATGGGTAGGTTGTAACTATGTTCCACTAAAACACAGGGGCAACCATAGCATCTGGTAGCCGGCATATGCATATATATACAGACTAATATATGTATGTACTCGAACAATTACTTACAAAAGAAGTTGTATACATAGTAGTAGCAGTGTTGGATACATACAAGTGCGACGTACGCATCATACCATCAAGAGCAATCAGCCTAGCTGCTTAAACGCAGCTCCGACAGAATGACGGCTCCTGATGATATGTGCATCACGTACTCCATCTCAACTCAACATACATATACGGTATTACTACAATTTGGTACGTACGTATACAGCCTGGTAGGCACTAGGTGCAGGTGAGGTAGCAGCCAAACAAGCTATATATAGCTACGTACTAGCAACCCTTGCAAGCAACAAAAAGAAACAGTATAATGGTGTGTGCATTCGTGATATATATTATACTTACGACATGCATGGAACTTGATATGAATCGATCGGCGCGCGTGGAGAAAAACCAGCTGCTGTGACACGAGACGACGACGATGGCAGATCGATCCGATTGATGGGACGACGATCCTATCGCCAGATGATGCCGGCGAGCGGCGGAGGAGGAGGAGGCGGCGCCGCGGCGACAGCCCAGAAGTCGGAGGCGCCGTTGTCGTCGGCCAGGTGCGACGTGCACGACACCGGCACCAGGCACAGCCCTCTGCTCCGTAAATCCTTCCTGTTGCCCTCCTCAACGCCATCGTTCATCACCTCCTCCTCCTGCTGCATATATTTACATATTTTTGCATGCAAAAAATAAATTAGAATCGATGATCCAAGCATGCGTTTCATAAGCTTAACGGCCTAATAAGCATGCTATATCCAAGACTATATGTGTGCGTATATGCAAAAAACATCACATCGATATGATGACGATGCATATATACTTTTTCATATAAGCTTAAGTGCTTAACCTAATGAATGAACCTACTATATTAAATAATAATCACCCACAGTCCACAACATTATATTTTCACCGTTGGTTTGAACAAAGTTGTTGACGAAAATGATTCTCAACAACAATTCGTATTATTCACCTAGCTAGGGTGAAACGGGCCGGGGCTGATTTTCATCAACGGTTTGTAATAAGAACCGGTGGTCAAAATCATATTCACAAACGACTCATATTATGAACCGTTTGTGAAAATCAACCCGATACGTGCAGCCCAGGCACAACAACGGCGAATCTAGGATAGTATCTCATTGGGGTCAATGACTAAGCAATGTTGTCAAAAATGTGCTGATTCTCCATTTGAGACAGTATTTTGCTTGTGGAAAAATGACTCTTAGTGTGTTTTCAGCAAGCTATCAGGGTCGGCTGACCCCAATATAACATATTTTTGCACACACAAAATAAATTAGAATCGATGATCCAAGCATGTGTTTCATGTTTTTAACGGCCTAATAAGCATGCTATATCCATCCATCCATCCAAGACTATATGTGCGTATGTGCAAAACATCGATATGATGACGATGCATATATACTTTTTTCATATAAGCTTAAGTGCTTAACCTAAGGAACTTACTATATTAAATAATAATCACCCACAGGCCACAACATGTTCACCATTGGTTTGAACAAAGTTGTTGACGAAAATGATTCACAACAACAATTCGTATTATATTCACCTAGGGTGAAACGGGCCGGGGCTGATTTTCATCAACGGTTTGTAATACATGATCCGGTGGTCAAAAATCATATCCACAAACAACTCATATTACGAACCATTTCTCAAAATCACTCTAACAGATGGACCTATGTGTATGTGCATGTCACCCGTGAGTGGTTGGTGGCTGGACAACACGTGCATGGGTCCATCCCTACCTCCTTATCTCTCCAAAGGATGAAGTAAGGAAATGTCTCTATCCCTTCTCTCCCTATCTTCCTCCTCATAACACATGGCAGCAGTGGCGGAGCCAGGATTAAAATCTACGTGTGGCGAACTTATCACTATTCATTTGTGTGTAAGCAAGCAAAGTTCTAAGACATGCAAGCTAGATCAATGCGTGCATGAGAAGTATACAAGTGATCACATACATCACAATGGAACTCCACAAGGGTGAAGAGTTTTGAGAGAATATGAAAGAAATGAATGCATACACACACAAGTACACATGACTTAGCCTGTATGTCTTAGCTTGTTGCCTATATACACGTATATATGCACATGCACGTTGCTATAGCTAGCTTGCTTTCCTGCTTGTTTGCGTCGTGCTTGGCAGCAGCTCTCAGCAGCATGGCAGACAGGCTTGCTTTTCCTCGTGCATGGCAGCAGCATTCGACAGGTCGCCAGCGGCGATGGTATGGCGGCCGCCGCACCTCGCCATACTGCTGGCTCCGCCGCTGCATGGCAGTGGTGGCCCATACCATGGCGAGGTTCGGCATGGCAGGCGTGGAGGAGCTCCATAGCTACCCCGGTACGTGCAGGTGCAGCCCCGCCCGACATGGTGTGGCACAATGTATACCGCTAGCCCAGCGGTGTGATTACAGGGCGACTCGACACCCAGGCACAACAAGGGCGAACCTAGGATAGTATGTCATTGGGGTTAGTGACTAAGCAATGGTGTCAAAGATGTGCTGATTCTCCATTTGAGATATTAATTTGCTTTTGGAAAAAATAATTCTTAGTGTTTTCAGAAGGGTTGGCTAACCCCAATGGTTACACGTAGATTCGCCCCCTGAGGAACAGGCCGGGCAGCCAAGTATGGTGGCCAACCCCTCTCCCCACCACACACACCCTGAGTGTCATCAGCGTCTCATTCTTAGATCTAGCTAAGGTGGCGATGACCGGTGGGTTTGTAGCGTGAGAAGGCTTTAGGCCATGAGAGGAGACGACGACGGTGGCGCTAACGAGGTACAACGGTTGCTACTAGCTGCCATATTTTTTTGTTTTTCTAACTATCGCCGCCAATCCATACAATGAGCGACAATGATCCTGGTTTTCACAACTAAGTGTGAAATCCGCGGTGATGAAGATATCATCACCGCCCATTTTCACCATTGAGGCAAAAAAAAAAAAAAAAAAAAACCCTCGGCTATGACGACTTGTTTCAGACCGGGTAATTTGTATCCAAGACTGCAAGCTATCACATATAGTTATGTCACACTATTTCTAAATATCCATGCTCGATCAATATTTTTTAAGTAAGCGCAAAACTTAGTAAGATGGACTTAATAACCCAAAACATCAACTATTGTTTGTGATCGGTTGGAGCATTTACCTGCCTGGTCGAGCCTTCAACTTCTACCATGCCATTGCTAGCGCTATGGTTTAGCAGCAGCTGCATGCGCATCAGCAGAAATAAAAATTAAAAAGATAATTACCATTGTATATATCCCATTCATATATGTTATTATATATATACATTCTCGGCAAAAGTAAGGGCCCGAAACAAGAATACAAGCATGTATATAATGCATGAGATCGAGACCATATACATATATATATCAAGAAGCTAATAAGTAGTATAATGAGTAACCATAATGAAATTCATATGCCTGGGCCGGGGGTCCCACGACGCAGTGAGATCTGAGATGATAGGAGTGCAGCTTACGTACGGCTGCAGCAACGTAAGCGAGCGACATGGATCTGTCAGCTTGCAATTGCACGTACTACAAGCGTGCAAAAAGGTGTGCTGAAAACGATCAGCTGGCCGGTGGACGTGCAATATACCATCATTCAGTCACATGTAGGATGCATATGCATGCTCACCGGGATCCACAATTTCAAAGAGTGTTACTTTCTGATGGACCCAGTGATCAGTGTACATCAATTTCAGTGAAGTGCATATGGGTCCCTTATGCATTCACCTTGCAGGTTTGACATCATCTATCTATAGATCTATCATGAAGATGCAGTTCTGGGTTTGGAATGAGTCAAACTTGCTTGTTTTAAACCAAATTTATAGAACACATATTTCATGGTGAATGTAATTATAATTATATAATTATTGCATTTTTTTGGACGAAGGGAGTATATATATATACATATCAATTTATAAGATTAGGCGCCATAAAATGCCCAAACTTTACTGATGAACATATATATTGGAATTCAGCTATAGGCGCTCCTGCTTCTGATTTTGATACCTACTAACTGTAGCTTTGTGCACTAGCTACTACACTCTACTAGATTGGGTAGTAAGCTAGGTATATATTGTGAATGCGTATGTGGGACATTTTTTTTTTTTAATTTAGAGTCAGATGGAAGTTACATTTAATTATATAATTAAAGCCCTGATTCCTTTCAGAGGGGTAACTAAAACAGACAAATTAAAGCCCTGATATGGACAGTGCCCAGCTTTGCTAAAGCTACGACGGACCTTTGCTAATCGGCCAGCAGGGAAGCTAAAGTGGAGCAAATAAAGTAGTGTGCGTGTGTGTGTGTGTCAAAATTCTCATTTTCAGGCGGCCAGGCACCTTTATTTGCACGTGCCTGTGCATCTGGAGTTCTGGACCCTAAAGCTCGATCCCTAGCTCGTGCAAAGCGCACACACACACGCGTACCTGCATTAATACAGTACAGAGTCTTTTAACTTACATTACTGTGTTGTTGCATGGAGTTGCCATGGCCCAGGTAAGGGAAGCTGAGAGCCTGCATGCGTAATATACATGTTAACTGGCATCATGTATATAAATATAATTAACAATCGGCGGGTATACAAGCACTTGCATTGCCATTAGCATCAGATCGACAGTAGATGTATAGGCAAACAGCAGATAATAGAGCTGAAGAGCTAGCTGAAATGAACAGGTTAACTGCAGAGAGCGTGCATGCATAGTGCCTGAATGAGCTGAAACAGCTTAACACACGACGACATTACCACAGATCGAACAAGTTAAGACAGCACGATATGGCCTACTAGGACGGCATGCCTGCTGCACTGCAAGCAGCCATGCATGCTTTAACGGCGTGCTCTTACACTCGGCCCCACACGTACATGCGTCCTCTTTTTTGTTTCACCTTAGCTACTCACACACATCCATCGTCTCTGCCATGCATCACTGTACCCCCTCCGTTTTCTAGATACATTTCTTTTTGCTATACATCTAGTTATACACTATGTCTAGATACATAAGTAAAAAAATATCTAAAAAAAATAAAACGTCTTATAATTTGGAATGGTGGTACTAGTAAGTTAGAGGTGCACAAGTTTTCCTCCCCACATACCATTTTACATGCCTAATAATGGCCACCACATTGCTCAAACAGTCCTCATTCTGCTCATGTTGTTTTATGTACTAGGTCGATTTTTAAATTATAATTCATTTATTTTTTATTTTTCACTAGACATGCACTATGTCTAGAATCTAGATACGTAATAAAAAGTAATCTATCTACTAAAAAAAAAAAAAAAAAAAGACTTAAATTTAGAAAGGGTGGAATATATATATATATAATTAGCACTCCATGCAATGACTTGTCTAATTGCATGCGTGAAAACGTACGTGCTTAAGCTATACTGATAAACAAAAGAGCTGATATTCTGTAAATTCTCGTTAAGTTTACCATGAACTATCTATACCTAACGCAGGAATGATTTGATTCGTTATCATCTGCCACTTAAGATCTGACAAGTGCTAGTAACTGGCTATACTGCAGAAATTTATTTGAAAGGCTTCCAGCACTGAAGATCCTACATATATATAGCTGCTCACATTTTCAGAACTGAATAACATATGCATATTTATAAATAGATCGGATTATTAATGAAAAGGGTTACCTCAATTTGACTCAGGAGGAATCTGATATAGCCAATAGTCTCCTGTAGTACGGAGGCAGTGTCAGTCTGCAAAAAACCAACGCGTATGTCAGTCAGGAACTTGCTTTGTTCTCAGTGATCATCACTCACTCGGACTCCGATCCTAAAGTGAAAGAAACTGAAGCTGAAAAGTCTACTGATAAAGAAAACGAGAGAAAGGGGCCGGCCGGGCTAGCACATTTGTATGCATGTATGACAGCATGCATGCATAGTCCATCTGCTATAGTAGAGAATATATACATGCACTTGCACATCATCTGATATGACGAGGTAAACAACAGAGCTTTTTCGATCTACTGTTTGCATGAATTTTTTTTTTTTTTTTATCTATATCAACATGCATGCAGTGATATATACCTTCGATCTACTGTGTAGCTAGTTA
The DNA here is from genome assembly GCA_015847255.1 of Hyparrhenia diplandra. Taxonomy (NCBI): domain Eukaryota; kingdom Viridiplantae; phylum Streptophyta; class Magnoliopsida; order Poales; family Poaceae; genus Hyparrhenia; species Hyparrhenia diplandra. The sequence goes on from JADLZK010008297.1 coordinate 144,508, forward strand.
AGTAGAGCGCTATATATCTGTGTACCTTGCCAAATGGGGATACTATCTGGTGAAGTGCGGTGATTCTATCCCCAAGCCTCTCCTTCCTCACCTGATGAAACAAACAAGGGCTACTTCTCATTATCTCTTAGTAATTACACTTGTACATGTGTGTATATATAACTGTGTATAGCTGAAAACAGAATGATGCATATACTGGAAGTATGTATATAGAGTGAGTATGTATAGAGTGGATTAAAGAGTAGTACCAGGTAGAGGTGAGTAGAGTGGAAGTGGTTGTAAATGTTTTTGTTTTTTGTTTTTTGTTTTTTATTACGTCTAATAAAAATTCGGCAAATCTTTTTGCCGCCTTTCAAAAAAAAAAAAAAAACAGAATGATGCATATACTGAATAGAGTCTATTTTGATCAGCGCAATATCCATCTGAAACTAGAGAAATGCTAAGCATGCCTTATATATTATGGATGCAATGCAATGCAATACTGCAATGCGCGCATGGCTATTTATATGTCTCCAGTAGTTATCACTGAGAGAAGTCTCGATTGATCAGAACCGGGTTTTTCCAAGATTGCATGAACAGATGGGAGATGAAGAAACCTTTAGGGTAGACTGTGCTGAAGAAGAGGTCTGAACCCTAGCCTTCTTTGGTGCCGAACCACTTGCAGCGCTGTTACCCTGAAAAAAAAAAGATTAAATGAAGAAGCATGCAGCAATAACAATTAATCATGAAGTCAGTTCCCCATCCATAACGTGAGCTATGCCGTATGACTTGAAAGTGGAACTTTTTTACACTGCTTCCGTGAGATCATGAAGCTAGCAAGAACATAATGCGCGCAAGATCCAAAAAAAAAAAAAAAAAAAAAAAATCCGGAGCATGAGCTTCGGAAAGGAAGAACATGTAGAAAAATTGGAGAGAATTTTCCATGATCCGGTGCTGGCACGGTGTTGTTAACTTCTTATAAGGCTTTATTGCTCACCTCAGAAGAGTTATCCGACTGATGATTCTTCAGTTCTGGTGCCGGCACGGGGGTGTTTGAGAAATCTAGCATGTTGCTGCCGAGGCTTGTGGTGATGCAGGACCTAGGAGAGGACGACGCCAAGAGCGTCTGGCTCACCTGATGAGACTTACTGCTGGTCCCTGGTGTCTGGATCTCCTCACCACCATGTCCATGGCCATAGAAATTGTAAGCAGCAGGCATAGCAGTAGCAGGCCCCTCCTCTAATCCTTTTGACAGTAAAGCTGTGGCAGCGCTGTATCTCTCGTGATCTCCGACTAATCCCCCACTGTTTAATTTTGTGGTTCAAGACATACATAATTAGCAGTGATGTTGTATATATAATTGAAGAAGTGCATGAATTCAAAGACTCACATATGCATACATACAGCATTCTACCAAGGCGGAACCAAATTAATTAAAAAGAACTGAGAGAGCATGGTAGCTAGGGATAGATAGAGAGCTAGGGATGTAGTATTTACAGCAGCAGCTGGCTCCATGACTCCGGCATGTTGCTTTCTCGCCCATCATGCAGATCAGAAGTAGCAGAGCTCCTGTCGTTGAGCACCTCAGGAGGCAGAGACAGAGGCAGGCCAGAGGAGATTTGAAGGAGATGCTGGGGGAGGAGCATGGAAGAAGGAGAAGATAAGGGGGGCATCTTGTTGGAGCCCTCTTCTTGCTCCTCCTCCTCCTCGGCACAAGGCATCAAACTACTACTCATCATATTCTTGCTGTCTGTACCACTACCACCACCACTCCACACCATCTGCTGCAGCAAAGAGCTCCTGAATTCTCCTCCACCCATATCATGCTTGGCTTGAGAGCACATCACAATAGAAATACTAGTCTAGGTAGCTAGGATCCAGCAGCCAACATCTTTCAAATAAATTCCCTTACTTATTATGCAATCTCATCTCATCAGGTCGATCAGGTCAATCTTTAGGGCTATAGCGCTGCTGTCTGGCAGGTAGCTTTGCTTGTCCTCCTCCCCTCTCCTGCTTTCTCTTTCTAGAGATGGCCAGATGGGGTCTCTAGAGGGAGAAAGCAACAGCAAGGAAAAGGGATGATAGAACCTGTTTGGAGAGGAATCTGAGCTTTTGTTTTGTTTTGTATTCCCTGGCCTGCAGGTTCCTTTCCCTTCACTCCTTTATTCATTTCTGAATGAACTTTCCACCCCTTGCAGTTTTTCTCCATCTCTTTATTTTACTAGCTAGTACTGCAAGGATATTTCTTCTTTTTTAGTCTTTGATTTTTCTCTCCTCATCACCCTACTTTTGCTTTATCAAATTACAAAGTGATGGCGGAAAGGCACGTTGTGCGACACACATTTTGGGGCTAAAAGGAGTGGTTTGTGGGGATGGTGGTATTTCTTAATTCGACCTATTATTAAACTTTAATAAGTTAACTACAGCTGATAGCTACGACCAGTACCAATGTACCATTACCAGTGAAGACAATCTTAGCTTATTTCTAAATATATACCTATCGATGTTCTTTATTTAGATTTATTACTCTCAATTTTTTTTTTTTTTTTTTTTGATAACCAATGGACATATTATTGTGTATATGCAAAATGGAACAGGATGTTAGTATATGTAATTAACAAAAAGGGCACAATAATAGACACAGTAGTAATGTTTAGTGTGGTTTGACTGATTATTTATATTCTTGATGATATACTCAATTTGTTGGTGTGTTGTTAAGTAGATGTTGGTTTGCTGAAGTGCGCAATGATTTTACTTTCTTGTCAAGTCAGAATGAAGGCAATTGATCGATACTGGCCGGACAGATATATGCAATCGATGCATCGACGAGAGAGAAGAACACATCTATAGGTAGATGATGGAGATGCAATCAACCATGCAAATTTTGCGCCTCTTTATTGGGTGCAGCGGTCGATTGTACTTTAGGTGAAAGCCACTTTAGATATGGTCGAAAGCTGATTTATGGATTGATTTGCTCTTATCTTTGCTGTCCGACAGCTTTGGATTTTTTTTTGAAATCCATCTCTTTCTCCTAGCTAGCTCGTATATTTTAAGGCTCGTTTTATCAAATAAGTCTTGTTGGATTCATCATGAGATATATCTTTATGCAAAAAAATGTCTATATCATATCATATATATATATTTATTTAGGGTATAATAAATGTTGATATTGTTTTTTATAAATTTGTTTAGACTTCGAACAGTTTGACTAAGCTAAGCGCACGTCTATAATTGTACTGTTTTTTTGTTTAACTTTTGATTCTATAAGTTTTTTTTTTAAGAATTACACGGTACAACTCAGACTTCCACACACACGTTACAGAGGGACCGACATAGAAAAGGAATGCAGTTTTTGTGGTCTACTATTAACCTAATAGTACAGTAAATGCAATTTATGCATGTTCAGCCATTTCAGGCGGTTATACATTTGTATATATATGAAGAAAATATTTTATACTGACAAATTAAAACATTAATTATAATATTCAGACATGCATGCATCTCGTTAATTATATATCTCTGGCCCAACCAGACGATCATGCATGCGTCTAGACTGCTGGGCCCCATATAGTGCAAGTTAATCGAGCTAGCCCTGCTCTAGCGCGTACCACTACTCAATGATGCACTCTCCAAACCCTAGCTAATAGATTATCATGCATCCATACGACCAACGGCTGGCGTATAAATTAATAAAAAACAAAATGAATTATATTGTCGCATGAAACAGATGACGGATACATTGACTTGAAGTAGACGCTACATCTCCATCAATCCATCCATCCATACACACACGACACTCGCCTGCTTTCGATCGCTTTGTATGCTCGATCGGTCAAAGCTGGAAAACCAAGCAAGCAAGCAATGCAATACACGTCTCGTCTCGATCAGATTCCTCCATCCTCTTCCAACCAACATATATTCGATCTCCAAGCCGTCCAGCTATGCTCGTGTGGCCCACATGTCTCGATCGTCTATAGGAGTATCACGATGGTACAGTGTGTGTGTGTGTTTGGTTAATTCGAGGACAAACTTCCAATGAGGATGAACTTTTAAGATTTGCCGGCTCAGTCCTTCAAGATGCTTATAGGGGTAGGGTTTGCGTGCGTGTGTTCATAGGGGTGAGTGTGCGTGTTGTTGGCGTCTGCGTTGTACTTGTGTAATCTCAAAAAAATGGCACCATTTATTCTTATTTTTATTTAATAATTGGTTTAATTTGGAGATGTTGGATGGTTGGATGAGGTATATATGCACTCCCTCTGTATAGGAGGAAAACATGTCGTTTATTAGGACAACGACATATAGTCTCCAAAGCACAATTTTAACTTATCTTTTTTATAAAAATATTTATTGAAAAATTATATTTTCCCTAAATGACTTCTTTTTTTCCTTTTACGGAGGGAGTATATTTTTATGGAATTAATTTTCAAGAAAAATCTGTTATATGATTTTCACATTTCCAAACTCAACGACTTAAAAGTTATTCATTATTTATATTCCCAATGTTTGATTCAAACCTTATTCAAAGCGACTTCTTTTTCTTATACGGAGAGAATGTCAATTGGGGCTCACTAGCTCGATTTAACACGTCCGATCTCACGAGCGAGCTCCGATTCCTATACCGACGGTTGTAGCTCACAAGACCCATCATCCATACCCTCACCGGTGTCCACCACCTGCGTCGCGCGCCCTGCGAACTCAGAGCCATCAGGGTTAAAGCTCACAGGTAGCTAGACAAGCAGAGGCGAAGCTAGAGAAAATTAGAGGGGGTGCCTTGCTCTTGTAGATATGAAAATTTAGTCTACAACCATAGTGAAAATCTATTCTTAATAGTGTTTTTTTTTTTTGAAATTTTGTGGGTGCCTAGGCACCCACAACCTACAACGTAGCTCCGCCGCACATAAAAGAACTATATTTCATTTGCACGTTGCCTACTTGTGAAAAAAAAAATTGACTAGTTCTAGATGCAGCAAGCTATTTAGACATCTATGGTTGCATGGATAAGAACGGCCGACCCAACACTACCCCATTTTACGAACTAGGCAGGAGAGCTGCTATTAAAAAGAGGAGTACCAGATTGGGAAGTACAATGAAACAACACTAAAAAGAAAAAGTAAAAAAACCAACTAAACTCACCCGGTTGGATTGGGACCTCAACACGGCCAAGTCTCTACACAACACTATCCCTTTGGACGCCTCGAGATCAACTTTCGAGAATGTGGGTTAGCATGCAGGGGTTGTATTTTGTTTTGCTATTATGGGCCATGACTACTATCAATGCATCAAGAAAATGAGATATAAGATTACAAAGTACCATGATAATACACTAATAAGATTATTAGCAATGCATCGAATTAAATAAGTTTGCAAGTGAACCAGCGAAAGGGATGGTTCAAGCGTTACTTGGGCCTTAGTCAGGCCTCAGAAAACCAGGATGCACGAAGAGTACCGCGCGCTTTGCTTAAAGTCCTTGCATGAAAAGACAATGCAGAAATAGCTTCGTGTAAGAGAAACCCGCTGACCAAAATAAAAAGTGTACATCCTGATGAGTTTAACACACTTGACTTTCATGACTTTATGAGTTGAAACCATTTAGGGTTCCAAATAGTGGTGTCAAGTTGTCATTTTTTTAAAATTAAAAATTTGAACCATTCAAACTTTGTCAAATGAAAAGGTTGAGCAAAATAAGAATTGTGCATGAGTTTAATAAACTTGGTATTCATGACTTTTGAGTTGAAACCATTTAGCGTATAAAAAAAATCAAGTTGTTAATTTTTTTGAAATTCATTTTTTTTAAAAAAAACTTATGTACAGATGACCACATTAAAACGATAGAGTTTGATTTTAGAAAGTTTTACAAATAAAAACTCGATTGGAGTTAATATGAGGAAGAAAGACTAGTTATTATTTTTTAAAAAAAAACATATGGGCGGCTAGTGATTCAAACACTCCTACAAACACCTACCTCGGGGCGGCCGGAGATGGAACCGCCCCCAAAAATTACCCCCATTTGTAAGGGTGCCATCACTAGCCGCCCCTATTGTGATATTTGTAGGGGCGGCTCCAACCCCGGCCGCCCCTACACCGTAAACGCTTCGGTTCCTCTGGTTCGTTTTTTACGTAATGTGGCAAGGCCAAGCCTGGCACAAGGCCACGACCGGCCCGACCGCCGGCCAGGGTTTGTATTCCAAGGATGCTCGCCGTCAACCAAGACCTGGCATGAGAGGGCAACAACTTCCTCAGCTGGCCGTGGCGGAACCACAGTCATGTGGTCTTCGTGGACTCGTTCTTAGTTTGGACGTGGTCGCCAGCCCCTCATGTGACACCTCCTCGTCCTCCTCGACATGTGCATCCAAGAGTGGCATCACTGGCATGGTACACACACATAGGGGCATATGCCCCTAGCTATAGACATCACCTTAGCTTTGGTACTTAGTAGGATGGATTGCGAGAAAGGTACCAAGATAATACACTAATAAGATTATTAGCGGTGCATCAAATTAAATAAGTTTACAGGTGAACCATGGCGAAATATGATATTACCATGATAATACACTTTCAAAATACGATATTATCAAATCTACTTCCAAGCATGGACGTGTTTACTACTTATTACCGATCACCATGCTTATATTTGGTAAAGAAAAAAAAAAAAACAGATCACCAGATTAAAAAAAAGATGATTGGGTCGATCTATCACTACTGAATTTTTTTAATTTTAACCCTTTTTTAAAGAAAAACTATTTTTAACCCCCCAGTCAAACTTAAATTTCAGATCTAACCCTTTTGGCGCGCCACATTTCAACGCGGGATTTGTACTTTGCGCGCCCATGCATATATGGCGGGGCGAGACGGCTCACGCGGGCAAGAATCCGCATGCCGGCGGTTCGACGTGGCAGCTCCTGCCACGCCGCCGCAGATCAGGCGCGGCAGTACCGGACTTCCTGCCAGCCTGCTACTGGCCTGCCCACACGTTGCGTTCAAAATGAGAGAAAGTAGGTAGGCAACCCGTGTACTCTCTCGTCCCTATGGAGTTTATCTTTTTTTTAACTTTTGAATTTTATGTTTGACCATCTATCTTATTTTAAATATTTATGCAAATCATAAAATTAATTAATCAATATTTAAATATCTTTATTGATAAAATAAGTCATAATAAAATAAATTATATTTATGTAAAAAAATTTGAATTAGATGAAGAATCAAAAAAGATGATACGGAATCCAAACGACGGTGGGACGGAGAGAGAGTAGACCCTACCTGTGTAGTAGCCTTTTATCCATCGGTCAATTCCAAACGTCACTATTCATGGTGTGCCCGTGCATGCGGGGAGATAGAGGTGAGAGAGGTAGGGGCTATTGGCTTGTATCTGATATACTTCCGTCCTAAAAATATATGTTGTTCTTTTAAAAAACAATTTTCATAAAATATATATTAAAATATAATTATTTCTGTCATACAGTTAGTATTATTAGAGAGATAGGTAAATATATTTTTTAATAAATTTATTTGAAGACATAAATATTCTACGTATTTTCTTTAAATCCAGTTCAGAAAAACATTTCTGGTCCGAGAGAGGAGAGGTAAATATTTTAGGACGCCTCAGAAGTATAGCCCCTACTAGCTCTCCTTCCTCTCTCTCTCAGGCCCTGTTTACTTTCCATGCACCAACTTAAAAGTGCTACAGTTCTCTCACATCAAATCTTTTTACCGTATATATGTAGCATTAAATTTAGATAAATAAAAAACTAATTATACAGTTTGGCTGAAAAGTATTGAGACGAATCTTTAAACATAGTTAGTCCATAGTAAAACAATAATTATCAAATACAAACGAAAATTTGCTACACTCTATCTATCATTGTGCACCCATCCCATCCATCCTCTCTCCACATGCAGCAGCACACCATCTTCTTTCTCTCTCACATGCACGACACTTCATCCCACCTCCCTCTCTCACCGGTCACAATCATAGCACAGTGCACTGCACCCCATCCTGTCACCACCAGTAAAGCTCTCCTCACGATGCCGCGTCCTGATCTGCGGCGCGGCAGGACGGCCGGCATGCGGACTTGCCACGTGAGCTGTCTCGCCGCGCCCCACATGCATGGCGGCGGCAGTGTACAAATCCCGCCGTAGCGTTGAGCGGGCGCGCCCAAAAGGGTTAGATCCGAAATTTAAGTTTGACTAGGGTTAAAAATAGTTTTTCTTAAAAAAGGTTAAAATTAAAAAAATTCTCACTACTACACAATCGACTTCTATTCGGAGGCCATTTTCGTGGCTATTCTTGGTATTTTTTGTGCCCGAGTAAATGGGGGCTTTACTCCGGTTGGAGTCTCCAAGCTGCAGTAGAGCCCCCGTGCCGCGCCCAGGCCATCATCACCCACCGAGCCGGGGACCTCTACTCCGGGTTGGAGTCTCCAACCGGGACTATAGGTAGACCTTTACCCGGGTTGTCGTTTCAAACGGGGAGTGGAGGTCTACTCCAAGGTGGTGACACCAACCCTGAGTAAATCTAAACTTTTACTCCGGGTTGGATTTTCATATCCGGATTCGATGTTTTTTGACATTTTCTTTTACACCCCTTGGCCACTATTTTTGCAAAAAGGGCCTCGAGGATTTTTAATGTTTTCAATCAACAGCGCAGCTCACTTTCCCTTCTTCCTCTTTTTTTTTTCTTTGCAATTATAGCAGAATTCCAGCAAGCAGGCAGCCGGCGCCTCACCAAATTCACGTGCAAGCTAGGCAAGCAAAAGCTTATACGTGCACAAGCAAGTGTATATACACGTATATATTGCATGTATGTCAAGTATCTCATTTTTTTTTTTTTTATTATTATTAATTGATCGAATTGACAAACATGCACTCCGGCTGTCGACCACCAGTCATCACCATGAAAATCATACTTCAATTATTTATAAGATTTTTAAATAAAAACACATTCGCGGTACTTTTTGGAACCCTAGATGATTTTAAATGGAAAAGTCATGAATATCACGTTTGTTTAGCTCTTTAAGATTTACACTCTATATATTAGACATTTTTAGATTTCCTAAATTTGGAGCCATTCAAATTTTAAAATTTTAAAATTTTTATAATGCAAAAGCAACTATAATTGTTCTTTTAAAAAATTTATGACTGCTACGTAATTTACTACAGGAATAAGTAGACTTTACATATTAAAGAAATAGATTTTTTTAGGAAAAAAAGCTATCACAGCAATAGCGGGAAGTGAAAAGAGTGGTGAAAATTTACTCCCAGATCTAACTTCCAGTCTTGAGTAAAGGTTAGACCTTATTCCGGGTTCCATTTCTCACCCGGTAGTAAAGGATCTCTACCCCGGGGTGCTATGCTGAGCCTGGAGTAAAGGTGGGGAGAATATAACAGGCACCAGCTCTTCCCCTTCTTCAGACACAGCGCTGGATCTCGCGAAATGGTCTCTGCCCTGCGCTCAAGCACGCAAGGGTTCCCAGGTTTGCTAGGATTCAATCGAGGTCGCGGATGCTGTAGTTCCCAGGTCCAAATCGAGGTACGCCCCCAATCCCCAATCCCCATCTAAATCTCCTCCAGAAACAATCTTTAACCCTAATCCAAATCTCTGAATCAGGTCCGTCCGTCCATGGAACCTGATCTGAATCTGGCCATGAAACCTGATCTCCGTCCGTCCGTGGTTCTAATGGGTACATACTGAAGAAACTGAAAGTGCTACGGCAAGTAAAAGATTATCTTTCAGTTCCACCGATGAAATTCCAATTTACAATGTGTAATAGTTATTCTCTTTTTTTTTTTTCTTGTGATTTTGGTCATTGTTTTTCTCTGCAAAAGCAGCAATCTGTCCTCCCGTTGTGCCATGGATGGAGATGGCAGCATGGACCCTGCTGATCTGTACCCATGGACGACTATCTTCAAGAGCAAAAATTTTCGATGATTTAGGCGACCATCTAGTAGCTGAAATGCCAACTTAACTAACACATTCTCATTTCTTCACAGATTGCTTGGAGGACGATGGACATGGAGGTCTGTGTGGGGGGGAGGATGATGGAAGGCTTATTATTATCTAAATACTATTAGTATCTATTTAGTGGGTTTTGGTGGCCATCCACAAGACCACGAGTCCTTGTAACTTTTGACTTACTGTGCATGCTAGAGCCTTAGATGTTATGGGCACTCAAATGAATCTGATTGTATTCATGATTATGTTATATCATGGTTTGTGGACTTGAGGAATTATATATGTGTACTTTAATTATATTTGTGTAATATATGTGCACCTATATTATTAGTTAATATGAGTATAATACTTGTATATGTAATTTGAAACAAAAACAAATCATTAATTAAAATGAAATAAAAAGAATTCATGAATTAATTAAAATCAAACAAATCAAGAATTCAAATGAAAAGAAAAAAAAAAATCTTTACTCCGGGTTAGAAGCACCAACCGTAATAAAGCTCTTTTGGTGGCCACGTGCACGGCTGAGGAGCTTTACTCCGGTTGGTGTTTCCAACCCGGAGTAAGGTGCAACTCTATTCCGGTTCCAAACCCTTTACTCCCCAACTCCTATTCCGGGAAGATTACCCGGAGTAGAGGGGGTTTCGAACCCGGAATAAAGGTCAATCCTGCGCTAGTGTATCTTACTCATTGCGTTAATACGTCCTGATACTATTGGTCCATTTTTACAATTTGCAGCCAACAATCCCAATGGGTTATTGACCTTGCTTTACATTCAGACGAAACCACTCCAAAACATATGTCCAACACCCACGGATTGAAGGAGATACACGCGCATAGCACGAAACCTCTAGACAATTTTTTTGCTGAGAGTAGCGAAGGGATGATTGAAGCGTTACATGGGCCTATCTGTCGCTCGTCATTCGCCCATCGAGAGAACGCGACGCCGCCTCCCCATGCGACCGTCCATCGAGAGAACGCGACCCCGCCGCCGCCTCCACCTCCACACCCTCGCGATGCCGCCGCCTCCACCTCGGCTCCATCCTCATCAACCCCGATCCCCTGCGCCCGCTGGAGTTGCGCCACCACCGGACGCCGCCGCCTCCACCGTCGCCCGCCGCTGCCCCAACGAGACGCATCAGGATCCTCCGCCTCCTCCTCTCGACACCGCCCTCCTCTCTCCTGCTGCCACGAGGCGTGGATCAGCTCCTCCTTGAAGCGGGCGGAATCGTGGGCGTGCGGCAGCGACGCTGACGAGTAGGAGAAGTGGGGGGATCCCGTGCCTAGGTTTCCCCTGGATCGGCTGCGGCGCCGCCGGTGTCCTCCGTGGCCGGTCGAAGGCTCCAGACTCGTTCCCGCCACGGCGGTGGGCGCACACGGCGGAGGAGGCGGTGGCAATGCTGCGGAAGGCGTGGTTCCGGCTGCGGCTGTCTGCGCGCGACCCGGCGCGTGCCGCCTCGACTCCGTTGTGCTCATGGCCGCCAGCCCCCGGCAGGCCGTGCTCTACAGTCGCTGGCTAGACGCCCGCGCCCTCGGCCGCTTCCACGAGTTCACTGCGGCCGACCCCGACCCCGACGGCACCGGCATCGGCTCCTGCACCGCATGGAACTCCTTAACACCGTGGTCGTGTTGCTCATGGCAGAATCACTGGAGGATAGTGATCTGCGTGTTCCACTTGCACATGACATGTTTGTTGAAATGCCTCACATGATTTTATATTTCTTTCTCATACTCTGTGCTTTTGGCCTGAAGTTCATCGTTATTGTTGGGTGAAGTCATGTTTTTAATCCCTGCATTCCTTTCTTCTCTTCAGAAAGATTGGGAGCGACAAGATGAAGCTGGTGTTTGCATGCAGCCGGCCAATGAACAGGTGAGAATGCTGAATGCAAGGTACCCTGAATTTTCTTCTACGATCTTATTTGATCTAACTTTTGCTTTCACTTTCACTGGAAAAGCTACCCTGGGAATTCTGAAAGTAACCTCTACTGAACTAAGCCAACTCAATTTATTCTTGCTGTTAATTATTAATGAAATTGTGAGGTGTATATGCAAGCAACAATTTCTGAAGCCTCTTCGATAGTCCGACCCATCTTCTCAGCAACCAGTACAATATACCTCGGCTTCACACTGGGTGCCGAATCATTTGTATAAGACTAACAGAAAGTTCTTATTTTGTTTCTATTTAGGTTGCATAGATCAGAAAATGGAAAGCCATTGTCAGATACCTGCCAAAGGTGCTTGGTTAAGTGGTCAATGTTCCAATTTATTTTTCTTTCTTCAAAGCAGATAAGCCAATTGTGTGTTTGTATTAAGAGGAACAAAACAATATTGACAAACTTGTTACCAGATGTACATTGATTTTGCATTCTAGCTGGATATCAAATCCTACTGTTTTTGTATGGAATTATCAAATCTTATGTGTCAGTCTCAAGTATAGTTTTCCATTGTTACCCAAATCGATCACTTAACTTAGCTCATTCATGTCACTTGGTATGGTTGGTTAGTCTGGGCACTTTGCGTTATGTTATTTAGGCTTGGAAACAAGTCCTGCTCTCACTGTAAGGATGACTAATTGCTAGCTGTTTGAGGAATTAATTTTCTTGTCCAATATATATTTCGTTTTCAGCGAGCTTTTTTCTGAATAGCATGGTTATGCTCTAATGAAATTTGTTTTTAACAGTTTATGCAATGACATTGTATTGACATGACACTGTTACATCAATATATATATTGTAAAGCATGCTCAAATGTCATTTCCAATTTGTTGTACTGAATTTTGGCTCTGTAATATGTAGTGGGGTGCTACTGTAATTATGAACAATTTTGTGTGTTTAATTTTTGAAAGTTCCGTTGTAGTTAACTGAAATGGCATGCATTTCTCAGTGGCATGTTAGGGATCTGGCTGCCGCGTTGGAGAATGGAAATGGAGGGGCCAGGTCTCATACCTGCTCTTCCATTTCTGCTCGTCGATCTGACAGGCCGCCGAGCCCAATAGGTATGGCCAAATTTGTTTGTTCATACCAATTTCTTGTATCACGGGCTCTCTCTAAAAAAATCCACGCGCTGCCTCTCCCTCCGTATCCTAAATGTTGGATATATTTTAGCTTGCAAATTCTGTTTACACACTGATGGTAGCAGTATCCTGTGATAATCGGTTAGGTCACTAAATATTGGCTTTTATGTTTTCTTCAGCTCATAGTGCTGACCAAGAGGAGATGGTCGGTCACTCGAGGTGAAGCAAAGCCACCATTCAGATTCCTAATTCCTTTGTCTTGGTGTGCCTGACATGTTTGTATCTATGGTTTCATCAAACGATCACATGCCATTTGTTGACTTCTCTATTTTACGAAACAATATTAGAGTGGAAGCTAATGCCTTTGGGTGGCTGTCAATAGATGTAGAATGAACCATGAGATCCTTTTTGGGATCAATATGTGAGCAGGTACAACTGCATTTGCTTCTATTTATTTATGGACACATGCCAATATTCCTATTTGTTACGGTCTTCCAATTCCAGATGTTCTCTATTCTCAAGACAATAACAATGCTGAAAATTAGTTGATTACCTCCTAAATCAGCGAGGTTAAGTTGATCTTAGTTTTATATTAATATGTAAGTTTGATTGTTGGTGACAGGTTCAAATTGAGCTTGCCTATAAGCTGTTACCACTTACCACCCCCATTTTAATACTTAATTTATAACAATCTAAACAGCTTGCAACTGAAAACCAAAACAGGTATAATATATCTATTTTGAAATATATCTATGCACAAAGAAATGAGGATATGAAAATACGGTAGCTTTATATGCTCAATGCTATCCTGTGACGAATGCCAAAGTTTATTTGAGATTGAGAAAAATCAAAGGCAATGCTATGCACGGCAGCAATCAAGACTGATTAACTAAATCGGTGGTTCATCAACTAGAGTAAACGTTTCTGATTTATGCTTAGGAAAGGCATATTAAAAGTAAAAGAAATAAAATACCCTCATTCATGGTTTTCCATATGGAACACATGGACGCTAATATGATCTCCTAATAAATATGAAACTTGGACAAAATATCTAACGGAGGATGCACGTTTCTGGACAGACAAGTTTATATCTAAATTATTGTGGTATTATTTTTTCAGCCGTAGTGCAAGGGCCCGTAAAAAAAATAATAGATATGAGAGATTTCTTTCTACCGATATAAAACATGATCTTAGTCATTATTATGGAAAGGTCTATATAGTAAAGTTTGAGCCGTTGACGCCGTGTTCTTCGTGACTGTTAATTTCAAAAACTTTGTTTTTAATTAAATGTCACACTAACGTCAGTATTTAATATCATAGTATATTATCTTCTGCTGCGATCTGTGTGTTTTTTATATAAAATGTAGTTATCCCAGAAGAACGCACGGGCATTTAACTAGTCTTTTATATATCTATACCTACTATTAAAGCACCATCGTTTCTTTCACCTCTTCTTTTCTAAATCTGGACCGGACTGGTACATGTTTCTGATGGAAACAGAGAGCAGGTACAACACGTATTTCATTGCACTGGAATCAGATCCGAACTTTAGCTCCTATAAATAAAACCAGATCGATGAGCTCCTATAAATATAACCAGATTGATGCTGGGAATCGAGCGCGCAGTACGTCTCCGACACCCCTCCGCGCGTGGTGAGACCGGGCACCTGCAACGGCGCGCGCAGACGAAGCTCGAGTGCAGGCTGCACTGACGAGGGGGAGCACGGGCGCAGGCCGCAACGGCGTGGTGGAGCTCAAGCGCGACGACGACACGACGCTCCGGCTGTGGGCCAAAGCGTCGCTAAGATGGAAGCGAGGTGGAGTTTGTCCGCGACGCGAAACTCTGCGCCCTGGCGGCAACGGCGGCGGCTACTCTTTCATGGCTTTGAGCGGACGAGAGCCCGGATCTCCTCCATGCATCCGGCGTGGCTCCAGGTGGATGAGTGGGAGGGTCTTGTAGCAGCGTAGCAGGCAAGGAAGCCGAGACCGCCAAGGAAGAAAGAAACGAGGACGACCGTGCACGGTGGATGAACGTGCGGTGGATAGGGTAGAGAAAGAAAAAAGGAAATAAAGCTAATTAAGAAAACAGATATTCTAACCATTGAAGGTGTTCAACAAATAGAAGAAATTATTCGATCAATTGTTTTTCCAAACCAACTTCAGCTCTATATATAAATAAGCTGCTTCATCAGTCAAGGCTAAAAAATTGCTCCATCGATGATGAAATGGTTCCAAGCCCCAATTAAATGTTGGCTCCAGGTATTTTTTTTTATTCCATATATGTATATTTTATTTATATATCTTTTATTTATTTATTTACACTATATATATCTAATGTTAAAGAGTAAAAAAATATCTTCTATCATATTTTTTTCTCTATCACACTATCTCTTAATCCCCTTGAAGCATAAGAATTTTCGCCAATTTTACCAAGAGTGATAGTACAAGATGAATTAGAGATATATAACTCCAACAGCTTTTTATAAAACTGATTTGGCAATTTCTCTATTTGCCAAATCTGAAATGCAAATGCCAAGTCCAAAAAGAGTTTATCTCCAACAGCTTGGCATAATTCATTTGCCAAACTCGGATCTAATTTACATCAGAACCTTAAAAGAGAAATAAAATTATGTTTATATCCTTCTACCTCTTGAAAACTTACCTCGGGAACCCCGAGGCGTAAAACAAAAATTATGTTTGTGCCCTTCCACCTCTTCTAATACGCACGGATGTGCCGTGAATGCCAAACGCCCTAGCTACAAGATAAATGCGCCATTTGTCGGAGAAAATGCCAACTCTCTCCAAATGCCAAACGTGAATGCAAAACTGTTGGAGGGTGATTTTTGAGGTCTTTGGCAAAATATGCAAATGCCAAACGTGAATGCAAAACTCTTGAGATGCTCTATATAAGAGCTCTAATTAATTTAATGTCACATCCTTAATCTTAATTAATTTAATGTCGCATCTTTAATCTAAATGTCCAATCACTTTATATAGTTCGATTATAGAACATAGATGGTACAGAGGACAACAAAGAAATAATATCAGCATTCAGATGTCTTGTTCATGTTATTTCGCTCTTCGTTGTACAACTTTGGTGTACACTTCAATTTATTATTATTGGTGTACACTTCAATTTATTATTATTGGTGGTCCTTACATATTAAATATTTTTTTCTTCACCCGTTGCAACGCACGGGCATATTTACTAGTATATATAAAAGACAATGCAGAAATAGTTTGGTTTTTTTTTTTTTTGAGGGGCTCAGAAATAGCTTGGTGTAAGAGAAACCTGCTGCTGAATAGTTTGCTTTAGCTCAGACTCTTTGTGGCAGAAATGACTGTCTTTGCTCTCCTGGGCCTGAGCTTCATCGCGTCCGCGCAATGTAAGTAGTCTGGGCTTCTCTCCAACAGGTAGGCCCAGTGGCCTTGGGCTCGTGCCTGCAGGAAGGATTACAGTAGACATTTTTTTTCTATGATGTTCCTAACCCAATTGTTTTTTTTTTTTCCCCATTCAAAGAGTGTATCTAACCTAGTTGATTTTGCTTGTCTTGTACATTGGCACATTATAGTTGATTTTGCTTGTCTTGTACATTGGCACATTATAGTATAATAAAATAAAATAGTGACGATGGTTAACGTGTCTAGTTGTATGGCAACGGGCCATATGTAATCGGGATCGGATATCGATTCTCCCCCGGCCCTAGAAAGATCTATAGATCGTCGTCAGTTCATCAGCACATTCCAACAAAGGCGGCCAGCTGGAAGCTTGCAGTAGCAGCAAGAAGCCCCAGCACACACTGTTTGAAATTTAAGAAGAAAAAAAAAAGAGAGAGAGAAAGAATCTTCGTAGATCATCTGAGACTCGGCGCAAATCTCTTGTTCTCTAGCTAATCACATCATGCTGCAAATAATAATCAACCCCGCCCAGATCGACACACCTGCAAGTTGCACTACCAAGTGCTGCATCGATTGGATTGGATTGGAGGAGTAAGTAATTAGGCGCGTGAAATCCAACGCGTGAATGCAGTAGTTTGAACTTAACTCCCGTATCTATCGAAAGCAAGTCTGTCAAACAACTAGCAAGTTGCGGCTTCTCCAAGAGGACTTGTTTGGTGGGGGTTCTCCGGATTTCAGCTCTAGCAGAGAGCGTTTTTTAAAGGGAGAATTAGCACTATGATCCTAAAAAGTGTCTTAGGCGTATGGTATCCTTTTTTTTTCAAACTTTGCTCTATAGCTCTAGAACGAATTTTCTTTGACTCTATATGCCAAGAAAAATCCAAAGTCTTTCACTCTTTTGACGCCAAATAATAACAAAACAAACCAAAAAAAAAAAAAAAAAATCCAAAGATTCAAATGCCAAAAACGGAAAGATCCAAATCCAAATCTTTTTAAAAATCGTGGTCGGCAGGATTCGAACCTGCGCGGGCAAAGCCCACATGATTTCTAGTCATGCCCGATAACCACTCCGGCACGACCACTGTGAGATGATGGTTTCTCGTAATAATATTACTAATATAGAGTATATGACCTCCGGTGTTTACACCCACCAAATTCAGTTCGTAGGTTGGTACAAAGATGTCGTTGACACGCAATTCAGCTCACATAATCGCATGGATCATCACAACACCAAAGATCAAAGCCAAGCTTTTGTACTCCGTGCTCGGGCAGCTAGCGAGCGAACGAATTTAAATCCGTTTAGGCCTGTGTTGAAGCTGTAGAAGCAAGTTTAGTAAAGCCACGAGCGCCGAAAGAGATCAATTTAACACAACCACGGTAGCCTAGACCATCGTGATCACTAGGTTGATACATATGACCTCGATGATATCGCCTCTCCCAAAGTATAGGGGACGTCATGGTTTTACTTGTAATTAATATATTGTATATCTCCTGGGCCGGGATCTTGATACGATCGATGGAGGACTCCTTCTTGGTAGCCTAGCCTGCTCCCTTTTTTTTTACGTCAAGTCGACGACGAGCACAATATATAATATACTGTATATGTATGTATACTAAGTTTTTTTTTTTTTTCGAAAGCGTGCCATTGGCACGTTTTGTATTAAGGGAAAATATAGTTTTACATTACGCACGCATTAGCCAAAACAATTGGCCGCAACGCATGAATAAATAAATAATAATGGATGGATGCGTGATGGGATAGAGGAGGGATACATACATACTCCCTCCGTCCCAAAATAAACGACGTTTTTCGCCCCGAGAAACATCTCACGCCGGCAATTATATATTAAAATATGATTAATATTTATATTACATAATTAGTATCATTGGAAAGATCTTTTTGATCTAGTTTTTTAACAAATTTATTTAGAGATTTAAATCTTCTACGTATTTTCTACAAATCGAGTCAAACTTGTGACACTAAAAAAAAAAACGCCGTTTATTTTGGAACGGAGGTAGTAGCATATGATCCTGTGATGAGCGCTTGGCTGGCAGAGCGTGTGCAAATTGCGAGGCGCGCGACATGCGTGTGTGGCTTTGTTTACTGACACGGGGTGCGCGTGGTCCTCCCACTTGCTTGATGTCAGAGACGGTGCGTGGCCACCGTAGTACGGTCACTGACATGCGGGCTCCTAGTTCATCGGCCAGTCGACTCGATGGATCGATCCAGCGCGCTAGCTAGCTAGCTAATGACACACACCAGCTAGCTAATGATCGATTAATTATAATGTTAATAAACAATAATCCTATTGAAGGACATGATGGGTCACACACACACAGCAAGATGATGCCGCGAAAGTCAGTGGCTCCACTTGCCAGCATTGCGACCGATCGGATCCTTCTCGGAAGTCGGAGATGGTGTGGCTTGCATGCAAGTGCGTTCATAGAAAATCGGGAGGCAGATCGCCCTCAAATCTTTCTTCGGATTCGAATGGATCCCAATCCGATCCCAGCACACACCTAGCTCAGAGTATCATTGCATATACTAGTTGTTTAATTTTAACAGCCATGCGTCTCGCTCGTCGCCGTCGCTCGCTCTGCTATAAAAACCACCCGCCGGTCGCTGTCTCGGTAGCTTCGTTCCAGATCATCACCACGCGCGCCACGCCTTACACAGCTGGAGGAGAGATCTTGCATGGGCAGCAGCAGCAGCTTCGACGACTATTCTTCGCCAGCTGCAACTAGGGGAGATGTGCATGGAGATCGGCGGCCGGGGAGGCGCGGCGGCAGCAGGTCCACGGCGGCGGCGGACGGCGGCGGCGGCAAGAAGCAGAATAAGCAGCCGCAGCGCGGGCTGGGCGTCGCGCAGCTCGAGAAGATCCGCCTCCACAACCAGATGCTGGCCGCCTACCGCTCCGCCGCCGCCCAGCAGCAGCAGATGCACGAACACCACCACCACGCGCCGCAGAGCCACGACGTCGACGCCGCCGCCAGCGCCACGATCATCCCTGCAGCTGGCCCCTCGTTCCACCATCTCACGGTACGTACTGTGCGTCTTCAATTCCCTGCTGGGTTGGCTGGCGCCATGCAATCGACGGTGGAACGCCGCCGCCGCCACACTGTTGCTTGCATGCTTTAGTTTTTCGACGATATTATATATATGTTCCCAGCATCCAATGTACTGATCCCGGTCGGTCACTCACTTTTCCAGAACCGCTGTTTCGAGGAGGAGACGGACCACGACCACCGAGGCGTCGTGGTGCACTACTACGACGGACTGCTGCCGTACAGCAGCAGGACGGCGACGACGCCGTCGCTGTACGCGCACGACGTCAGGGACTCGTCAGGACACAGGCTGGGGCAGCCGCCACAACAGCAGCAGCACTACTGGATGATGAGCGACGGGGCCAGCGCCGAGGAGCTCGACCTGGAGCTCAGGTTGTAGCATGCCGGCGCCGCTGCAGCGAACGAAGCGGCTTTAATTTAGTTTTCTTCTGCCCGCCGGTTGATGTAAATCGCCTCAGGATCAGTTGATATATCCATCGCCAGAAGAGGCATATATTTGCATGCATGGCCGAAGATGCGCCAAATGCATGCATTGCCTGATCGATCCATCGGAGGGAGAGCTTAATTAGCATATTAATTAAGCGCGTGTAGCTGTTTGATCCTGATCTAATTGAAACTCACAGTTAAGAATTGGCTCTAGTCCATCTAGCTATTTTCAAACGTAATATATATATATATATATATATATATATATATATATATATATATATATATATATATATATATATATATATATATATATATATATATATATATATATATATATATATATATATATATATATATATATATATATATATATATTAATTACGTGCTATGGCTAATTAAAACTGATGCCCTTCTCAAGTTCTTTGAAATAGTTGCATCAACATTCACCTTCGTGTATCCAGCTGGCGGCAGTAGCCACCGAGGAGGTCGAGTCTGAAGTTTTGCCATTGTTCCTTGTGTCGTAGCGGGCTCTGGATAATATTTTCATGGATCGCCTTCCTTCTTGCATACCAAATTACGGTATATGGGACATTATTGTTTCAAACAGGTTGGCCAACCAAACCAACCTCTTGAGTTCTCCTACATCTCGCTGATCGAGGTGTTCGACGATTTCCTCCTCCACCAGCGCGCGCCGCCCATACACATCTCGCCATATTACATTCAAGCAACGGATGTTTCCAAGAATCAGTGGCTCCACATAAAGCACATTGGCCATGGTCAGCCATATCTCTGCGGTGACGAGCATCTGGTAATGGTAATGAGTGATTTGCAAGCCACCAGATAAAAATTCGTGCCTTTGAAGGCACCATGATCGATCTGCCACAAGCAGGACGAACACTCCTCTTCCTCTCTTGTATCGGAAAAACGCAAAGCATGTTGTGTGCTTTTCGGCCCTTGTTGTGGGCCGGCCTAATAAGCCGTCGTCCATCTCCGCTCCAAAATTCTCATTTCCCCTCTTCCTCTGCCACGGTATGCAGTGGTGTTGGCAGGATGGGCCGCCCAACGGGCCAGCCAAACACGACTAAATAACTTTCTCTGTGAGCACACGCATGCACCAACGGTTCGATTAGTTTGGTTTGGTATATGCTTTGTTTTATTCACCACGGACAAGTGCTAATTGACTAGCTAAACTGAAGATAAAAAAAGGACATTGTTCATAAAGCTAGGAGGAGAAGTAACTTGAGAAAAACACAATATAGAGATTTCTAACTGAACATTTGTTATTTTAGTTGAGGAGGATTTTTTTTACCTATAATCTTGCTTTAAGATTAGTAGGACAAGTAATGAATAAGATTAGTAATGTACGTTGTGCAAGTAACGTATATATAACACGACTTAGGAGGTTTTAAAATTTATTACAAGACCAAACAAGTAAACTGAAGCAGAAAAAAAACAGACAAGGAAACAAGGCTCGAGCACAACGAGCGGTCGGGCTAAACTTAGTCCAAGAGACAAATCAATACAGAAACCCAAAAGATAAGCGAAGTGCTTGCACAAAATCCAAATGAAACAAGGGGAACCAGCCACGAGCCCTCCTACACCCAGCAGCTGCAGCGGCTCACAAGCGCCTGGAGGAAGCACAGCGGCGACGCTCCGGGAACAACTCCTTCATGGGTATGGACCTTGTGCTTGGATGAGGAAATAGGCTCGCCGAACTCTTTGTGAAACTCTTAACGATGCATCGGGAAACTCCGACGAAAGGGGGTTCGTCGTCGGTCGCCACTTACGAAGCAGCACCTTCTTCGCCTAGAGCTCCGGCCTGGTTCCCGCCGATGGGAGAGCGCGGCGATGCAGACACTGCGCCTCAGGACCAGTGGTGAGCTCGTCCTACGGGAAACACGGCGGATGGGCGTGGTGAGCAGCACGGGGTCCTGTAGGAGAGCACGGAGAGAGTCGATGAAGCTGACGAGCGTCGTCGTCGTTGGCAGCTGGCTGTGGTGACGGCTCCCCGCAGCAATCCCATCCGTGCCAGGCACAGCTTGGGGCGCGCGCAAGTAACGTACGTACCTTAGGGAGGTCTAGCTAGGCCCCTTCCAGCCCCGCTTGTCGTACGAGTATGAGTTTGTTCGAGCAATGCATGTCCAAACACATTGCGGATCGAGTTGAATTACAAGACAGAGTAGACATGTGACGTGTTAAACAAACTTACAACCTAAAAAAAATCATCTAATCTAGATGACAGGTGCAACAAGGTAGCAGTGTGTCATGTTATATCACACCGTATAAATATGTTCTTATTATTATATACAGCAAGAAAAGAAAAAAAAATGAAAAGAAATAAAAAAACGAAATCCATCACGCGTGTACCAAGAGTGGAATAGTACGTCACCCCTCACCGGTGCGTACGCACACCGACACGGGCACGACACGATGGCACTGCAGCCCCCGCCCCGCCCGCGCAGGTGACGACGAGAGCGAGGCGAAGGCGAATCCTCCACACCTCTTCCATGGGGCCCACGAGGATCGTCGTCGGGCCACAGCTCACAGCCACACCACACACGAGGTGGAATTCAGGTGGTGGGACCCCCGGTCCAAGTGAAGTCCACTGACCAGTGGGGCACAGCGAGACGGCAAGCGGACCCGACCCACCCGGCTGGTGGCACCCAACTGAACCCAACC
Source organism: Hyparrhenia diplandra (assembly GCA_015847255.1). NCBI lineage: Eukaryota > Viridiplantae > Streptophyta > Magnoliopsida > Poales > Poaceae > Hyparrhenia > Hyparrhenia diplandra. Next base: position 167,021 of record JADLZK010008297.1, read on the forward strand.
CCACCCGCGGCCGCCGCAGCAGCGACGTCGGCGCTAAGCAATCCGAGTCGCCGGGCACCCACCCACGGAGTTCCGAGGAAGGGGACGGGAAGGGGAAGGCCTCGGCCTCCTCTTCTTCTTCTAATACCCCGACTCCCGACCGGGACGGAGGGAAGGTAGTTGGGGTGCGTGTTGCGGACATCCACGCCGCGCGCGCATGGACCGCATCGTCGGCGGCAAGTTCAAGCTCGGCCGGAAGATCGGCTGCGGCTCCTTCGGCGAGATCTACCTCGGTCGGTGATTCCGCTCTTCCCCGATCCCCCTCCTCTTCCTTCCTTCCAAGCGTTGCTGCTCTGCTTCTACAGTTGTTATCTGTTACTGCTGTTGCCTGACTCGCCGCTGCTCTTGTCTGTCTGTCTGTCCCCATTTCAGCCACGCATGTCGACACCTACGAGATTGTCGCCGTGAAGATCGTGAGTGCTCTCGATTCCTTCTCCTTACCTCCATCCTCTTCCTTTACCGTGGGTGCTTCTTCTAATCCATTGCTGCGTGTTGGGTTACTCAGCCCTCCGGCCGGGGATAGCCTTGCCTTGGTCGGGTCTGGTGAACTCCGTCGGTACCGATTGACCATTCAAGTAATCATTTTCATTTTTTATTTATAGGAAAACAAAATGCAAGCTATGGTTTATTTTCAAATGCTCAGCTCGCTCTGTGTTTGTGTTTTTTTTTTTTTTTTTGTTTAGTTATATGTAGTCATGATATTTGCCTAGTTTTTCAACGTTGGCCATGATTATGCGTTCCCTAGGCGAATTGAAGAGTCTCCTTCAGCAACTGCTGCTATGATTACAACAGCAGGGGCGAGGCGCAACGAGTTAGCACTAGCGCGTTAAGTTAAACAACCTCTGCTGCTGGCTACCTTTTTTTTTTCGAACCCCGGTACCGCACCGTGGCCAACTGAGCTGGGGCTCGGTTGGGTACCTGGCTGGGGCTAGGTGCAGCCCGTGTCACGGGTGTCCACTCTCTCTTACATGACGGGCCAGTGCTCCTGGCAGGCAAAAAAAAAAAAAAAAAAAAAAAAAAAAAAAAAAAAAAAAAATAAAAAGCGGCATCGCCTCTTTCGTGGTAGCGCATATAATTAATTAATAATCGTACGCACCACAGGAGCTAACCTTGGCAGCCTCTCTGACAGGAGAGCGGCAAGACAAAGCATCCCCAGTTGTTCTACGAGGCAAAAATCTACAACACCCTCCAAGGAGGAAGTATGCAGCACTCTCTGCAGCAGTTTACCTGTACGTAATAGAGATAAGATGTAGTGAGCTTACAAGGGAAAGGTTTTGGTGTCCAGGTGGCATTGCTAACGTCAAGTGGTGTGGCGTGGACGGGGAAGAGAATGTTCTCGTCATTGACTTGCTGGGGCCGAGTTTGGAGGACCTGTTTTGTTATTGCGGGGGGAAATTTACGCTCAAGACTGTCCTGATGTTGGCTGAACAGATGGTAACTACAAACTAGGCACTGTCTTTTTATTTCCTTGTGGCATGCTGCCATCTCGTGCATGATATGCAAACCTTGATTTTAGCAATGTTTTGAAATCTGACTTGAATTCAATAGGGAAGGGTGCTTTGTTAGTTGGAGAAAAATAGGGGTACTTTGTTTGTGCAATTGATGCTGACAGACTTCCAAAACTTGCTTCCGTCACAACATGTTGCTTATTTACATTGTCCACAAATCAGATCTCTGTATTGATGTGATACATTGTTCGTGCAGTAATTTTCAATTATGTCAAGACAGACTTCAAGAGCTTTTGATCCCGTTTCAGTTTTTATTATTTGTATCACTCACAAGTTTGGTCGCTCCACATATTACATTTCTGTATTTACTAGAGCATCATTTTGATAAAACATTTGTGACAGATTACAAGAATAGAGTTTATGCATTCCAAAGGGTACTTACACAGAGACATCAAACCTGACAACTTTCTGATGGGTCTTGGTCGGAAAGCAAATCAGGTACTGGGTGTGACGGCATTAAAGTTCCTTATTACTTTATTAGGATGGCAATGTACTGATCTGTCTGCTAACAACTATCTTGTGATATCAGGTATATATAATTGATTTTGGTCTTGCAAAAAGATACCGCGATTCCACTACGAATCGCCATATTCCTTACAGGTACGATTATATATATGGGATGTTTTGTAGATGGCGTGATTTTTTTCTATGGAAATGTGAAACTTCAAATTACATTTAATCTATTTTCCAGACAATGGTCTATCCTGTACATCTGTGATCTTCGCTTACCCAACTGCCTTTTCTGTTTGTAGAGATAATAAGAGCTTGACTGGTACAGCGCGCTATGCAAGTTGCAACACCCACCTTGGAATAGGCAAGTTATAACCTTCTGCCCTTCTGGAGACTGTGAAATCACCATCTTAATTTGATATTTACTCATTGTCACTGGATTTTTTTTGGCAGAACAAAGCCGCAGGGATGATTTGATATCTCTAGGCTATGTGCTTTTGTATTTTTTCCGAGGAAGGTAAGTTTATCTTTTATGCTGTGTGGTACCACAAATACATAGTAATGTTACTGTTTGTGAACAGTGTTAGACAGTGTGGTGTGATATCTGAAAAATGCTGCTGTGAATTGCCATGAGCCTGTTTTGACAACTAGCAGCGTTGGCAACTTATAATTCCATAAAACTGGATATCACTTCCAGTAAAAGTAGGTACTAGTAAGTTGCATTAACAACTACTCTGTCCGTTCCAAATTATAAGTAGGCATAGCGTATATTTTTGACCAAAGTCAGTAGGGGAAACCCCAACCTATTTTTTTGTAATTTTTATTTCAGACCTGTTTTATGCGCTCCCACAGGAGTCGAACCTACACCTGCTGGATGCTAGTCAGGTGCTCTAACCACTAGGCTAGAGGCCCTTTGGCAGGCATAGCGTATATCAAGATGCATAGCAAACTATCCTGGTGGTGCTCGGTTAATGAGGCGTTGGAAGCTATGTAACCGGCCATCGTCAAGCTTTTGTTTTGACGCTGTTACCTGTATTTGCAGCTTCTATCTTTTCCTGTTTTGTTTCTCCTGTTTGTCTGGCACGGATGTGTGCTAGTAAGTGAAGTACAAAATTTCTGAGCTGTAAACAGATTCTAAACTGTGGTCTTTTATATGAATGAAAGGCTGGGGTGATGTTGCCCTTGAACTCTAAAAAAACAAAAAAAGCCAAAACGAGACTATTTGGAAGAGAGGGATTATTTAAGAAGGGTTATCGTACTAGCAGTTTATAACTATAAGTATTAGAGGCGCAACTTCTTCTTTTTTTTTTAAGGAACAAGCATGCAGGGGCGGACCCACAGGGTATGCCACGACATACCATGTGGAGCAGCCCAACATTCATTTGCCACTCAATAATTATGTGTTACAATAATTATTTTCTGCAATGGACAACAAAGAGTTTGTAGTCTGGTGGTATTCATTTTTGCGGTCCTAACCTGCAAGTTGCTGGTTCGATTCTTGCCCTTGAGCCGATTTTTGTTTTTCCTATTTTTTTTTTATCCCCTGAACTAGTATCTATTTGTTTATCCCTAAACTAGGAGCGTTTCTTGTCGCAGTTTACTTTTCCTACTTTTTTGCCCCATACAAATTAACTAATGGTACTTGCACATTGTCTCTCCGTCTTAAAGTAGATTACGAGGTGGAACTGTTTTTTTCCCCTGCAGTCTTGTAATACAGCGTGGCACATCTTAGCTCTCATTTATGCACTTCTAGGCTCTCCCAGGCGCATATAACCAGTCTGTTAGACCGTTACGCTCTCACACAACACTAGTGTTTTTGTCCATCTGCATGTATGGGAGCATGGTGCTGTGTGGCCGAGAAAAAAAATAGTGCACAGGGTTGGCGTTAATTTCTCATATGAAAGGAAGGACTGGGGCAGTTTTTGCACTAGTGTTTTTGTCCATCTGCATGTATGGGAGCATGGTGCTGTGTGGCCGAGAAAAAATAGTGCACAGGGTTGGCAGTTAATTTCTCATATGAAAGGAAGGACTGGGGCAGTTTTTGCTCATGTGCATGGAGGCACGCGATAAATTAGATTAGTCCATATAGATGGGCCATGCATGGAAGCTATGCTTTGCTTACTAAGCTACAATCAGGTACTCAGTTCGTTTTGGACATGATTTATCATACCAAGGAGTGATTGATTAGGGTGTATTTTCCCCTGTCTATCCTTATTAAATAGGGCTGCGGGTATCTTTTATGCAACAAATGTTCGTAGCTGGTGTGGTTAGTGCGGCAATGGCCGATGCAAGAGGATCAAGGTTAGATCCTTCGCTGGCGCTGTATTTTTGCAGGACCTGTGGATTTTGCATGGCAGAGCGGACGGGACCGCGTTGGTATAGGATTGGGCTCGCCTTGCATGGAAGGGGGAGTGGTGGGGACCGCTATCGCAGGGTCACAATTAAAGGCGGAGGCGAGCGTGCACATGAAACCAGAAGTTGAGGGGCATTCGCGTCCAAAATATGGTTGCACGAGCTAAAAACGACTTCATTTGTGCAAAAAAAAACTTCAATCCCCTAAAACGACTTTAATTTCCAATATGGAGGAGTATGTAATGGATAATGGATATTAGGGATATTTGGGGGATAACTAGGCCTGCTTTGCCCAGAGCTTGAGAGATTGAGGGGGATTAGAATTGTTTCTTCATAATTGATTGCTTGCCTCCAAACTCAATGCGGTACAAAGAATAAATAGGCTCACGACCACTTGCAACCCGGAGATGCCCATTTGCATGCGTGGTCGAGATTGAAACTCTCCTAGAGGCTAGGAGTGGGGGCATTGAAACTCTCCTAGAGGCTAGGCTTGACTACTCTTGCCGCATGTGCCTAAGATTAGAAACCTCCTAAATTGATCACGCCTCTATCGCATGCCGGCACCCTCCCGGCGCCACACATGACATAGTGGCAGCCTGGCGGGCTGCCCATGACATCTCCCCCCGCCCTTGGAGACCCGGCTGGCCCCTCGAGCCGGATAGTTGCCACCGACCTATTGGATGCGACCGAGGGTTGCTTTTTACATCTCGGCTTACCTTTCTTATTTAAAAACAAATATATGAAATAAAGGTGGACCACAACTATGTTGTCAGGGATCCCGTGGAAAAGACCCAACAGCTAGCGTCCGCGTGTGGGTCAAGAGAGGAGGATGTAGCGACCAACGAGTCATTGGGGCCCGAACAAGTGAGATGGCCACCGCAATTCGGGCAATGATATGAAACCGCCATTGGTGCCTCGCTGGCCGTGTTGCCATGGTCGTTCTTCGGGAGACACCATACCCTAACTCCGCAGAAGTACAGCGAGCTTGTGTGGTCAAACCCGCAGCCGTGATTTGCCATTGCGCCGTCCGGAGTGCCATGCGCAACGTCGCACACCCGCGCCGGACAAGAAAACCTCGCCCCGCAGCCTTGTAGTCGCACCGCCGCTTTCTCCCGCGATGTCGGACATGGGCGACATCGAGACCGAGCAAGGTGCTTCTCCCACCGTCGGCGTGCCGGGAACCCGCGCGCCACGGCCCGAAGCCGCACCGCTGCATGGTGTTCCTTCTCTGTCTTCTCCTTGTGAGCACACCGGCGGGTGAACATCACGACGATCCGATCCAAGATCTCGGCGCACGGTCCAAACCTTCTTCGAGTCTAGTGAGTGCATCTCGAGGTGGAGAGGGTGAGTGGGAGGTTGGTGGCACGGCCGTGGATGATGGAGGCAGGATCGGGCGGAAGGTAGTGGCGGCGGACATGGAATCCAGCAACTCAGAGGTGCGATGATGCCCCTCGATTGTCATGGGTTGTGGGGCGATTCGAGCGGCGAGGTGTAGGAGCTTGGTGAAGCGGTGCCACGACGGGTGCCCTCCTCCCCGACTTGGAGGAACCACGACGAGCGCCATCTTCTAGATGACAGGAAGCCATCCACACCTTTTCTTCCGCCATGATGCGCTCCCGAGGAAATACGATTCACAACGGTTGATGAAGATGTGAGGGTCGGATTGACCGTCATAATGCGGAAAACCTAGCTTCGGAACCGCTGGGCGGATGATTGTTGTGGTGATTCCACTAAGGAAAATCCATCGGGGGGGTGGTGGTTGAATGCGCGCGGCGGCGGCTCGATGGAGGTGCGGCGACACGGCAGCCGTGGGGTGGGGAATGGATTGGTCGTTGGAGGACGGCGGCGGCTAGTGGGCGATCTGGATCGGTAGATGTATTTTTTGTGGTAAAGAATTGGTGGGGAAAGGATTGGCGCGGTTGTGGAAGAGGATCGCTGGACTTTTGATACCGGATGTAATGGATAATGGATATTAGGGATATTTGGGGGATAACTAGGCCTTATGCTTTGCCCGTGAGCTTGAGAGATTGAGGGGGATTAGAATTGTTTCTTCATAATTGATTGCTTGCCTCCAAACTCAATGCGGTACAAAGAATAAATAGGCTCACGACCACTTGCAACCCGGAGATGCCTCCATTTGCATGCGTGGGTCGAGATTGAAACTCTCCTAGAGGCTAGGAGTGGTCGGCATTGAAACTCTCCTAGAGGCTAGGCTTGACTACTTTGCTGCATGTGCCTAAGATTAGAAACCTCCTAAATTGATCACGCCTATCGCATGCCCGCACCCTCCCGGCGCCACACATGACATAGTGGCAGCTCGGCGGCTGCCCATGACAGTAGTATGTAACATCATAAACAGAATCATTCGCTCGTGACAAATTGATCTATTGTCACCTTATTCGTTATAAAAGACCACAAATATATGTAGTCACATACTCACATCACATGCATATTTTGAACTATTAGAGTGATCATTAACCTTGACCTTTTTGTACTATAATATGCAAGTATGGAGATTAATTATTGAATTTATGATTCATTATATTGTTTAGTGCTTATATATATCTAATTTAATTTTGGATCCAATTCTATGATTATTTAGTCATTTACTAAATAGATAGATTTTACTATATTACGTGTATTTTGTGTGTGTGTGTGGCATACCCTTTGACAAAATCCTAGGCCTGCAACTGTGGCATGAGCTCTGCCTTTTAGTTAAGTTAGAAAAGAGTTGACCTAGTTTATTTAAAGAAAACCGGACCTGAAAACCTTAGGAGTTGCGGCTTCTAAGAACTACCCTTAAATATGAGAGTCCAGTGGAACGCTACCACCAGGGTTCAAACCCTGGTGTGACACCCTTTTTCTGGATTGAGTCTCCCAATCTCTTCTTTGGGTGTGTATGCAGCGCCGCACACGTGTGTGTGTGCCGTGTGCGTGTGGTGTGAGTGTGTGGGTTGTGTGTGTCCCAGTTGTACCAGATAAAAAAGAAGTCTAAAGTCTAAAATGAGGGCTTTCAACTTTTAAAATCTCAACATCTTTGATACCATTTCATGATAAGTTGCTAACTCAAACTACTCTGTTATATATTGTTGTGTGAAGCCTCCCTTGGCAGGGACTAAAAGCTGCAACAAAGACACAGAAGTATGACAAGATACGTGAGAAAAAGCTATCAACTCCTTTTGAGGTTATCTCATAAACATATTAGACTATAAAATCTCTTCTTTTTCCTGGTATGTGTGTGTGTTTGTCTGTGTTTATTGCTGACTAAGAGAACTTATGGTCAGATCTTATGCAAACCCTGTCCAGTCGAAGTTTTCATCTTACTTCCATTACTGCCAATCATTGTCATTTGATCAGCGACCTGACTATGCATATGTGAAGTTTAATTTTCCGTGACTTATTTAACAGCCAAGGTATTCTAAGTAATACTATGCATGGCGTTTCTAAGTTTTTTTTTTTTTTTTCTTCTATTGTTCTAATGCCAACTTCTTCATCATTTTTTAACAGGTTATGAGTTTGATTATGTCTTTGACTGGACAGTTTTGAAATACAGACAAAGCCAAAAACAAAAGGTATGCCTGGGTTCGTTCTGAGTGTTTTTGTCCTTTATGGTGGTGGAGCTGACGGTATGTATTGATCTATACGGTTGCAACTTTGGGCATGTGATTTTGCTGTTAGGTTCTAGAGTTATTTCATGTGATTGACCCTGTTTGTTTTTATAACTTCTGGAACTGGAGGCATTCTGCAAAATCCTGAAAGAATCACTAAATCATCTTTGAAATAATTACTTCTCCAGTTATCTCCTTTAGGAAGCATTCCACAGAACCTTTGGCATCTCATAACAGTTATTAATTTGGACGATGGTTCAACTTTGATGGCTACATAACAAATTCTCTTCTACGTGCAGCAAAGTCCTGGGGCACCTATTGCTCGACCAATTCAAGCACATGTACAGAAACAAGCAGGTAATAGAGTCTATCCACCTTTCGATACTAAACTACAGATGAGTGGATGTCGCTGATGATAACTGAGATAAACAAACTATCTTACAGAATTATCTGCATTTTATTTATTGTTTCTGTATTCCATAGGATTGAGAATTGATTGATGAGATGAACCATGGTTTGTTGTTTGGGTTGGTCATGTTATGTACTGTTGCTGTATCGCTTTCTGTTATAGTTTTCATACTTTTGATTGATTAGATGAACTAGTATGTTACCTTTTAACTCTTATTATTTTATTTATTTTGATAGTGTGTTATACAATTGGTTGATGATTGATTGGATAAACTATGTCTTATATCTTGATAGAACTCTATAGTAATTTCATTAATTTTTTTCGTTGCAGTTTAGATTGAGCTTAGTTGGATGAGAGGTACATTACAAAATTTACATATATACCTTTTTGCTTCTAATGCAGCAAAAAAATCATTTTTCTTAAGCATTGGAATCCAACTTTTACTTTTATTTACTCTTATTAAATCTGGTTGTAGTGCATTAGATCAAATCATTTTAAATTGTCCTTCATGTTTGCTAAAGTTGCCTGTAGCATGATGTGTGTGTGGCCTTATGCTCAGGTGTAAATGGTTTTTTCATCATAATGAAGCCCAGGAGCATGTAGAGACAAGTCGTCGAAAGCAGGGCAAGCTGCACAATCGCAAGGCAAACAGGCAACCAACAATGACCGAATCCCAACGTGCAGCATACCATGACCCTTGTAAGTTGTATAGATCAGTTTACCATGTTTAATTTTCTTTTTAGGACCAATAACGCAAATCATCAAGTGTATTTACTTTCTCAAGGCCCAGTTGTTCTGCGGTATCCTTTTGGTTTCCTATTAACTAGTATTAGTTAGGAACAAAAAGTTTGAAGTTGATCGATTGTCTTCTCTTGTTGGAGTTTCCTGTTCAGGTTTTGTGATGAGTTAGCAGCCTGAGAGCTCAATTTCAGTTTCTGGTATCTCCTGCATTAGTGCCTTTACCATATATTCAAAAATAACAGGGGTTTATGATAACCGAGTTTGAGGAGCCATACTTAAAAACTGATTTTTTGTGCTAATAATGGTTTCCTTCTGTTATTTTGGTTCCTTGAGCAGTTGTATGATATCTAATATGATGGTTCACCATTTCAGGCACAAGACATGGCTGCTGGAAAAGTGCAGCTCACAACATCTGTGGCTCTTCCTAGTTCCCAGTGGAAAAATTATAGCGATTCAAGACCTAAAGGACAATTTGATGCTGTTCACTAGCTGGCTTTCTACATTCCAGCACAATGCCCCAGCAAAGTGACAGGTAAAAATCTGTAAGATTAATCTGATGATAGTATTTGGTTCTTGTTCTTATTTCCAACATCCTTAATGAATTGAATGCATCTTCCTATATAGATCATATCTGGTGGAGCAGAGAAGAAATGCTTTGAGAGTTAGAGGAGGCCCCTGTTCCTTTGAGTTGGTTCAGAGTCAAGCCTTGCACAGTCAGTAGACTTGATGTTCATGTATGTTAGTGAGGTGGCTCCTGAAGCACTGATGCAATTGATGATGTTATTAACTGCTAATATGGAAGGTTTGCTCGCTGTTATGATGACTGATCAATGCTTGGGCAGTTCGTTGGACTGATGCTTAAACACTTCTTTGTTGTAGTTTTGGATGCCTTGTAAATTGCCTACATGTTAATATATGTGTGGTTACTGGTTTGAGCATATTGCTGATAACGATGATCCGAACTTTGCACTTTTTGCCGTCAATTTAATACACATGTTCCCATATGATTATTTATTGAGGTTTTGTCCTCTAAAATGTTTTAGTATTAGGTACTACAGATGCTCAGCCGAACGGAGGCAGAGTATGCCATTGTTAAGTTGAATTTGTCTACATGGGGGCTTCTGTATCTTATTAAGCAGGTAACAGTATGCACAATTGGTGGAACCAATTTCACTCTACAAATGAAGTGCTGTGTTGGTTATAGATGTCTATAATATTTTCCATATAGTGATGCTTGCAACTCTCTGAAATCAGCTGGACATCTTCTGATGAAGTGCTGTGTTGGAATGTTCAAGTAGCCCTAAAAGGGAAAAAAGGTCGAAGGGAGATGTAGTAAGTGAAGTCATGGAAGGTCTATAGTCTTTTGTCGTCTTGCTCTGGCGAATGCAAGTTTCTGACATTACCTTCTGGGATGGTTTCAGAAAAGGTTGACTTCTATTAAACTTGCTCTGGCGATGAAGTCACTTGCCTGGCTGTGTATATTGGCTATGGATCTTTGATCCCAGAGTTGAAAATGAATTCTTGCATTGTAAGTAATTCTTTTATATATATAAAATGATCGCGGACTTGTATTCCAGTGTACTTGAGCAGCTTCCACGATTCTCTGAAATGCCTTGTTTCCAGCACTTGTGCATTTGAATAGAGGTTGTATTCATGACTGTTAAATTGTGGGTTTCTTATTTATATAACAGGGTTCAGTACTTTTGTACCTACAGTCTTCCTCAGTTCCTCTGTTTGCACGCTGCCTGATTAGTTCGTTTGCTGACTAGTAAAGGTAAAATTGTGCGACAGGGGCCAGAGGCAGAGAAGCTAATGCTTGATGGTGATTTTGAGCTCGCCATTTTTTGGGCCAGAGGCAAGTCGGTGAACTTCTCATGTGAATTAAGATGTAACCTCGTGGAAAGCTGGGAGATGCCACTAGTAAAGGTATGTTATTTCCCACATCCATTGCTGCCTATGCAAGGTTATCGTCTGAATTTGGCAAGGCAGCACTATGTACGGATACTGATGTCCACTCATTTTTACTGTTACGTATCGTTCTCATATGCTTCTCTTACAATAAGCTGCATCCAGTCTGTGCATGTCATTTCCTGGACTAAAAATTGGAGGTTTTGTTCTTTTTGCTTTCCTGTGCTAATCATGGATGAGACGTCGGTAATGCTCATTTGGTTGGCCATCGGGAGTTGGTGCTCCCCAAATTTAGGGTTCTGTCGAGCGAACGAACAGGAATAGCTGCTTCCACTAGCACGAAAGGGTCTTATCACAGTGTAGCAAGCAGCACTTTTCTATCTTTCCCTTGCACGAACGGCGATGATGGTATTTCTTTTGACATGCAGGAGGAGGATGGAAAGCTGAAGAAGAAACCCTGTCAAATGAAATTTTCGAATAGGAAACTAGTTTTCGCCTTATGCCACTTAACCTTGTCAGAAAGCACTAAGGACAAGCTCGGTATCATGATATTGGTCGCTAGGAAAGTACAGGAAAGAGGGAGTGCTAAAGATCATCAAAGATAGATAAACCTTGTAGCATGCTGTATGGGATCATCAGCAAATTCAAACTTTATGGCCAAGAGCTTAATTTGTTTGCTGGCTGTTCCAAATCAAACGACGATGAACACAAAACATGGCTTCTTGCTAGGATTCATCTTGTTTTCATACAAGGACTGACCCTCAGATTCAGATGCTTGTCTCAAATGAACAAACGATGGGCGACTGTAGCAACTAGTAGTTTGGGACGCGAGGAGCTACAGCAAAAGATTCTTCACACGAGCTGCGGGAAACACGGATTGCAGGCCGCATCATTCTCTCCATTCTCCGTCATGAGAATTAAAGGAAGCAATATATTTTCCAAAGGAAGCCTTACCACTGCCACTGCCTGAATCATCATTCTCTTTCCGCAAGCACCCAATCATATGGGCCATTAATTAAAGCAGAGATAAACTCACTCAGGATATTCCTTCCATGAAAAACGCAAAAGAAAGCACCTGTAATCATCACTCATCAGGCTGCTAATGGCAGGGCATATTCCCCTCCCCTGTTATCCAATTTGGCTCACACCAGGTGTTGCCAAACACTTTTTTTCTTTGTGATGCTAATGGCAGGGCAGACATGCACTTAGCTCGATGTCACAGGCAGTACGTACTGCACTTGATTCCCTTTATTTTGCTGCTGAGTGCTGACCAATGATTCTGATCACGCGCACGTAATCACATTATCACCCAATTATAATGAGGGGACTGGGCGATAGCCCAGATGGTTAGTTTCCCAGGTGTGGAAGCAACCGCTCCTAAGTTCGATCCCCATCGGGAACGGATTTACGCGCCTCATTTTCTGCTTAAAACAAAGCTCCCTAGTTCCTCCTAGGTTGGGTCGCATTATTTTAACTAGCATCTAATGATCACGCTCCGCCTAAAAATCCAAAACCAAGGAATCTACATAGGTTTCTCTCTTCCCCTGCTCCGTTCCTCATTGAAGAATGAGAATGATGTGCATTGTGCATCCTTTCAGTGACTTTGTTCACTCCTTTTTTTTCGCTTTTCTTTTGAATTTTGATGAACATTGGGTTCAGTTCAGACACCCACTGCATAATCGAAATAGTTCGGTACTCCGTTCTGCGCTGCTACAAGATTAAGTGGCCTATTTGATCGCTAGAGCGTTACTAGTTGGACTACAAATTAGCTGTAGTCGGTTAGCTATCCAAAGGAACCTGTAATGTAATTGTGAAACAAGTTCAGTTCCCTGATGAAAGGCACGCACCAAACTCCCTGGGCTCCACGGTAAAACAAAGGATGCTGGCCACTACGCCGCCGAACTTTGAAAAGCGAATTTCGAGCTCTTTTCATGGGAAACAGGAGGCATTGGGAATGAAAGGAATGCCGTTTGATTAGACATGTGTGGACCTTTGTTTGTTGATGCACGATTTGGATTGAGAGGACATGCAATGCACATAAATACTAGGGCATTAGCTGCAGAAAGCCAGGATGCAACTGTCGAGCAACAGTATAGAAATTAGCGCGCACTTGCTACACGCATGATGCCATGATCCATCCCTCAACATAATAAGTAGCAACACCACTGCCTTGTCTCTTCCATGTATAGGACAAACCTGATATATATATAGTAGCCTTCAATTCATATAGCAGAAGCTGTGTACTTGTGCTCAACTGATACAAGTGGAGAGAGAGCATATATGATTGTGATGTGAGTTCATTCCACTGAGCCCCATCCTAGCAGCAAACAAAACAAATAGGAGTATCTCAGATTGTCAGTCCTACATGATCCCTCTCTGACAGCCTTCTAATCGTGCGTACGTGCATCCATGTAACCCTCCTCTGAAACTGCATACTGGCTTGTTTGTTCTGAAAGCTATAACCATCAGGCTGAACAAACCAACAGTGTATGTCAGGCAATGAAAGCTCCCTAGTATAACCTTGTTACAGCATTCTTCTGCTTCTATATATGTTTGTTTTCTTTCAGTTCTTTCAGTCAGCAATGAATTCAGCACCAAGCGTTTTGATTTTGTTGTCTGGTGCGTTGTAGGCAATGGAGCAGTGCGCTGAGCACAGTGGGCAGCTGCCGAGGCTGGAGGGCATAGAGGAAGAAGGTGGCCCAGACGACAAGTGGGCTCCGACGACGGTCCGACCACCGGAGACACCGACGGAGACGATGGAGTTCCTGGCAAGGTCCTGGAGCCTCTCAGCAGCAGAGATCTCCAAGGCCCTCAGGGTGCTCAGCTGCGGCAAGAACGCTTCCGATTCTCCTCCCGCCGTCGTCACGACGGAGAAGAGGCCAGCACCGCCGCCGCCACTTGGCAGTGATCACCACCAGCACCAGTACCAACAGAGGGCAGAGACGCCGCAATGGCGGCGGCAGGTGGTGAAGCCGGCGGAGGGATGAGCCCGCCCATCTCTCCCAGGGCGGACGTCAAACTGCTCCGGGCCGCGGGGAGAGGGAAGACGACGGTGGGCGCGTGGATCAAGGAGCAGAGGGAGAAGAAGCGCGCCGAGGCCCGGTCCCGCAACGCGCAGGCGTACGCGGCGACGTCCGTGGCGGGCGTCGCGGCGGCTGTGGCGGCGCTGGTTGCTGGCGCGGTGTTCTCCTCGTCGGCTGCGCCGGAGCAGCGGCCGGCCAAGAGTGGAGGAGGCGGCGGAAGCAGTGCCGGCGCCAAGACCGCGGCGGCCGTGGCGTCCGCGGCTGCGCTGGTGGCGTCGCACTGCGTGGAGATGGCGCAGGCGATCGGCGCCAGCCACGACCAGATCCTGGCCGCCATCCACTCGGCCGTGAACGCGCAGACCAGCGGCGACGTCATGGCGCTCACCGCCGGCGCGGCCACGGGTGAGTGGATGGGAACAAGAAAACAGCCTTGGAATGGATGGAACAGAAGGGAGGCAACTGATGCATGCTGGGGTGTTGCAGCTCTGCGAGGCGCCGCGATGCTGCGGGCTCGGCTCCACAAGGAGATCCAGGCGACGGCGTTGCCCGGCGACGGCAGGGAGCCGGAGAGGGACATCTCGCCGCTGGTCTTCGTCTCGAGAGGCGGCGAACTTCTGAAACGCACCAGGCAGGGTGCCCTCCACTGGAAGCTTGTCTCCGTGTACATAAACTCCAGCTTCCAGGTAGAGTACCAACATGAACATGAAAACAGACACCATGTGATGTGCACAACGAAACTGAAAAAAAGAAAAATTATTTGCAGGTGGTTCTCAAGATGCAGAGCGCACATATAGCCGGCACCTTCATCAAAACCAAAAAGTGTAAGATTCACTCATCAGAAGCTTTGTTTTCTGAAACCTGATTGATGCTATATATAGGAGATTCCAATTTGCAGGTGTGGTTCTTGACGTGTGCTCGGAGATAGCGGCGTGGGCAGGGCGGGAGGTGGAGGAGCACGGCAGCCATGGCGGCAGGAGCAGCAGGAGGGGCTACTTTGGGATCAGGACGGTGGAGAGGGTGATCGAGTTCGAGTGCAGGAACAGGCACGATCAGCACAAGTGGGTGCAGGGCATCACGGAGATGCTGCTCCGCCGTGACAGCATCAACAATGTCGCATTGTAAACAAATTCAACGGATGGACAGGACATCGTTTTAATTGCAAGTTATTAGTGACAAACTATTCCAGACAATTCTGCTTCTGCTTGTATATTTGAACTTCTGTTTAGGCTGTCGAAACCAACTATTCCGGACTCCATTGGAGCTGTGGTGCTAGTTTTCATGGTGATGGATGTGATGCCTCTAATAAGTAGACAAAGAAACATCCATAGACGACCCTACCACCAATCTCCAAGGACTAAAGTTTTAAATTGAAACATTCTCATGAAAATGCCCCTAATAAGGAAGATATCACCATTGCTGACATCGGCGGAAAGCCAACTTTCAACTAAAGGTCTCCGAGCTCCATAGTTCAGTCGGTACAATGTGAGATCAAGTACTTACAACATGGAGACATAATAGTGGGAGACTAATTGTAATTCGTAGGGGTAAAACAACAAGATAGTGGAATGTGCCAAATTAAAACATCCTATTGCTAACGTGACAATAACAATACTGGAAGCCGATGTAAGAGTGAAAGGCAACATAGATCTCAAAAGAGATTAGGGCACGCTTGATTTTGTTGCTAGCTTTGCCCAGCCTTAGGTGGTGAGTGGCAACAAATTTGCCATCATATGAGATGATGGAATGTGAGAGAGGTAATCGTATGCAGTGGTAAAAAAATTAAATGTCCCTACTTTACCAGTCCAGCCAAACCATGCCTACGCCGGCGAGCAAAATTGGCTGGCTTTCGGTTAGGATGCCGAAAGCTCTGCGATTCGTCGCGGAGCGTTGGCCAACAGAGTTGTTCCTTTATGGCCCAAGCCTACGGTCGTCGCTTCGGTGTTGTCGATGGTTAACCTGTTTGGCTAAAGGCACCGAAAGAGGATGCATTCGGTTAGACGGCCAAAGAACGCAGGCTATCATTTGGCACGCCATGAGGCACAGGGGTTTGTTCAGATGACCGAAAGCTTGAGCTTTCGGCAGCTTCATCAAAAGCTCAGGCCGGGGTGTCTATTACTGAAAGCCCAAGCTTTCGGTTCTTCCTTTCGGTCCTCTTAATGGATTTTACAGGTGGCTTGGGCGATGAGGTGTGGTCCCTGGAGGAAGCAGTTGGGGCCGCGAGACGGAAAGACCAAGGAGCCCCCGACATCGAGCGGAATATTCCCGGGAGGTCGCGTAGGTAGAGGGGCATTAAGGTCATGTAAAGTCTACGAACTGTTATAAATACGCCTCATGGGGCATTGCAAAGATGGGTGAAAATCAATAAGAAAGAGGTCCCAATTTCGTATTTAGCCTGTGTGTTTCGTCTTAGCTTGTCCTTGAGTTTCGTCCTAGATGGTGGCTCACTTTAGGGCCACTCCAACAAAGTACAATGGAGGAGTACCTTCCTTCTGTATCCCAAACTGAAAATAAAACATACCTTACCTCTTTTATGCTCACGTGCCTATGCGTCATACAAATCTCGCTAGCATCACTGTTATTGTCAACAGAGTTAGTCTCCTCCTCAGTATCAGCAACAGGAAATATGTCCAGATATTCTTGCAGAACATGTAAGGAGACTTTATCAGGGCATTTATGATTTCTTACCCATTTTTCACCACAGTTCATACAGAGTCTTTGTGCCCTGCGCTGAGCTCGAAGGGTGGCCAGTTTATCATCCACTTTGAGTTTGTTATCTGCAGGAGCACCCAAGGCACTAGCTTGGCAGGAAACTTGTTGAACTGTTGATAAGGACGTCTTGATGATTGTACAAACTGGTTCTCCAACTCCATTTCCTGAATTAAGGCAGAGATAAAGCCAAATCAACCGTTTCTCGGTTTGTGAAGCACTAAAGCAGATCTGATGTCAGGTTTTAAGCCCGGTAGGAAATTGCTAACAAAGAAAACATCATCATAATTGTAATTGTACACCAACACCTTATGCATAGCTAGGACAAACCTATCATAGTACTCTTGAACACTACTAGTTTGCCTAATATTGAGCATATCCTGCATAGAGTTTGTGTACAAATCTTTGCCAAACTTGGCATCTACAGCTATGCACAGGTCTACCCAGCCCTCAACTCTATGCTGAGCCTCATAAGTTTGCAACCACAACTAAGCTATGCCTTTAAAATGTAATGCAGCAAAAGGGGGCCAGCGATGCACAGGGATATTAAACATGTCAAAGTATTTCTCAGCGATTTCCTTCCATACTCGTGGATTTGAACCATCGAAACGGGAAAACTCTGCTTTGGGCAATCTACTGATACCAAATGTCACGAGCACAGCTCGGGCGAAGATAGGTTGCCGGCGTACACGTGCGGCGGATGCGAACAGCGGCGCCGACGCACAAGTAGAAGCTCTCACGAGCACGAAGAGAAAAGGAATTTGGTTTGTTTGTAATATTCGCTGACCTCCCAACCACCCATACAACAAGTATCAAATACAGGTCTGGAAGTAAAGGGCCGAAGGCCTTACAACTATGCGGCCCAAACCGACTTACAAGCCCAAGATAAAAGTAGATACTATGGTAAGCCAGCAGGCCCAGGACGGTTGTGAAAGTGGCTTCGTGCGAGGGGGGAGCAACGAGATGATTTCAAACCGCGGTGTGGTTTGGCGGCTTGGTAAAGCACCATGGGGGTGGGGCAACTGATCTCGCTACCTTGACGGCAATTCAAGAAACGAGCCTGGAGTGTGGATGTGGCGGGTTGAGGTCCCTGCGCACGAGAGAGTGGCATCCAACGGCGGATGTGGCGAGGCCCCCGCGCGTTTGAGTTGTCCGGGCTCGGTGTTTTTATTCCGTCGGGTGGTTTGATTTGGTGCAAAGAACACTGCGGCGAAGGGTTACGGAGGGCGGTGGCCTTCTCGGTGTGGTGGTGGCTTCCCCTTTGTTCCTCTATGGATAATTTCGGAGGGTTTGATGATCGCAATGAGTGCGGTTGGTGGGTGGAGGTTGCGGTTGTGCTTTGACTCCTCTGTCGTTTTCATGTGTAGTTTTCCCTTTGTAGTGTTTTGGACCGCGTTAATGTCCTAATCCAACCGGCCAGTAACTATAGTTGAGCAGTAACCGCGTTGATGTCCCAATCCAATCGTGGTGAGTTTGTTTGTTTTTTTTTCATTTTTGTGTTGTGTCTTTTGACCGTTTTGTAGTTACTTCTCCTACTTTTTAATATAGTGGGCAACTCTTTTGCTTGGTTTCAAAAAAAAAAAAAACAAAAAAATCAGCCAAAAAGGAGCCACGGTCGGTCGCACAGTGAGAGAATCTGCGCCGGCGGGCTGGAGGTCGGCGTTATTAGCAGTTAACCGCAGCAGCAAGCAGCTCATCGTCCCCCGCCGCCGCGCCCGCTCGATCCAGCCGCCAGGCCGAACTCGAGGCCGCCCATGTTCGTCTGCAGGTCTGTCCTCGCAAGGTGCGCCCTCCCGATTCACCCCTGCCCCCTACCTTCCTACCCGGCGAGGCGCATCCTCGTACTGACGAATCCTCTCCTCGTACTAACGCCTCCTTTCCCTTGTTTGTTTTCCGTTAGGGCTAGTCGGCTCACTCGGCCTGCCATTACATGCGCCGCCGGTTCGCCAATTCGTTCCCGCCACCAGGTTAGCTGCTCTGCTCCCAATTTCTTTCTCCATGGGTTCGCCCTGTTAATTTCTGTACCGGATTTGTACTAAATGCTCTTTAATTCGGAACGATATGTTGTGTTAACTCGGAGCAGACAGTGATGATTTCAGTCGAATGCAAGCTATAGGAAATAGTAATCGTGGTGACAAAGATGGTCCTTTTTTTTTAGATTACAACTTCAATTCTTGTTGGGTATGGCAGTTTAAGTACCAGAATTAGGAGTGCCTACTTACTCAGCAACCTTGCAGACCTGACAATATCCTAGCTTTGCAGTGAATTCTTCACTGTCTCACATTTTCATCGTGTTATGCATCAGAGTTCTGTCACTCAGTGTGATGTCTCTCTAAATTAGTGCCTTGGTCATTGTAGGGATCAGTTTGTCGAAATAAATTGGCCTCATTCGTGATGGAAGGGGCACAAGGATCAAGCAATGTGGCAAAACACAATAAAAGAAAGTCTCCTGTGCAGAGATGGAGGCCGGTTTCAACAGAAGCAGTTCCCCAGAAAGGTTTGTGCGTGCACCCTGTTCACATCATTCATTCTTGTTACACCTTGACGCAATATCATCATCATCCTGCATTCTTGCTGCACCTCGACGCAATATCATCATTATTCACCATGCATTCAAGTATTCAACTTTCCTTGGAACAGAAATTCCCATAACATGACACATTTCAACCTTTCTGTGTCTTAATTCTGATCTTTCGCCTATATGCTATGGCGATACTTACCCTTTTCCAACAAACGTTTTTTCAACATCTATATTAAGTGTTAAGTTGTTCCTTTACAGCCCCTTGTTTTAATTTCTTCTCTTTCTTTCATTCCGTCTAGTGTGTGTGGCGCACTACTGCCATTTTTGAACTTTCTGATATTGACACACGATGCAGATGGCGTCACCGAGACATCAAATTCTCGAAGCGAAAAAAATTATAGAGGATTGCATAGCTTCTAGTGAGAATTTGGCATCAGATGGAACAAACAGTGTTGTTGTTGAAGTTACCACCAACGATGCTTCATCATCAAAAAATAATTCAAGTTTTAAATACACTTCAACTAAAGTAGTTATAGAAGATACTGCGGGAGTATCTGGCTTCAATAAGGATCTAGCTGGGTCCAATGTCTCTGGGACATATTCCTCCTCTATTGAGGTATATCATTCACATGCATCTAAGTAATCTTTTTTTTTTTCAATAACCACTTTTTAGTTTTATATCTACCCACTTAACATGTGAGTTATCTTTACACTTACAATGTTTGAGAAATGTTAATAGATTCAGTCGTTCTGTTTCAGGTAGATGCTCCTTTGATACGCTTTGTGAAAGGAAAGGGGTAGTGATCTCTTGATATGTTTCACATGTGTACCATTCTTTGTTGGGGATAACACTTGGACACTATCTCTGATAATAATTTCTATTCCTTGGAATGTAGTGGGTCTACGCAGAAGCAGATTGAAGAGGATACCGGAGTTAAAATTATCTTCCCATCATCAAGGGAGGGGACTTCAGTTGGTATAGATACACTCATGCTTCTTCTTGAAATCATGCTTATGTGATAAGCTTGTAGTTAGTATAAGAGCTAACTATGTAATATTTTTCAGTCCTTGAAGGTAAAAGTGCTGAAAGTATTAGGAAAGCATCACAGATGATTGCAAATATTCTTGAAGAGGTAGATTGCCAATGTACTTCTCCAATAGATGATTGGCACATACACATTTTAATTTACCATCGTTATGATGATGTCGATAATTAGTAATTTGCTATTTTTTTTACATACAAATTTCATTAGATTGACAACTCTTCTTAATTATACCATCCATCATTAAATGTACAAGCTTAATGCTAATGCTACCTCCATAACATATAAAAAAATTACATGAGATCAACATAGCTCCCAACATGTGCTGCAGAATTGTTAGTGCTAATTATCAAATGCATCACATAGGAAGTGAGTAATGCTGCCTACTGTGCAATAACTATTACTCCCTCTGTCTAAAAAGGAATGCAATTCTAGGCATGAATCTGGACAAGGATTTGTACTTATGCCTAGAATTGTATTCTTTTGGGGACACACAGTATTTATAATAGTTTCATGCTCATTTATATGCACACTGTTGTCAAAAGATACTTCTCTTGGAGGTATCTAAATTCTTGCCATCTGCAGCTCAAAAACTTTTATTCACTGCAGACCTCTGCTGCTTGTTTTCTCATTTTCCCAGTTTTGTTATTCACTGGATCATAATAGCTAGTCTGTCCTTACCCTGTTTTTCAGGCTGTTCAAAGTCGACAGCTCGACTACTCTCATTTCATATCACTTCCATTGGCTCTCCACCCAGATCTTGTCGACAAACTCAACCACTTCCAGAGTTCAATCCTTGGGGAAGAAGACAGTGACAAAGATGAGAGCCGAAGTGAAGGTTCTATTGATGAAATGGATGATGACCGCAAGCAAGCGGATGGCTCAAGTGTTTCCATCAAGCTGCAAGTTCAAGAAGAAGAGTCTGCTGAAGCAAAAATGGGTAGCAAAGGCTCCCAATCAGGTTTGAAAGCTTGCTGGTTTGTATAAGTGCCTTGCATTCCTAGAGTTAATACCATCAATTTGCTCATGGAACTTTGGTGTAGTATGTAAAATTCCTTGTCTCTAAGACTCTACCTAAGAAGAACTTGTTTGGAACTTGTTCTATAGCTTGGTTGGAATGTCCAAAGAAATCGCAAAGCACCATCTCAAACAAAAGCTCTAGAAACTTTTCCTTGTGATTGGATTTGAAATATCACTTCAGGTGTTCTATGAATTTCCAAATTAAAATGCCGTGTTCCATTCAGGCTTTGAGTTTTTATTTGTCACATTGAGATGGTTTGGACATGTTCAACGGAGGCCTCCCGAGGCGCCGGTGCGTAGTGGGGTTTTAAAGCGGGTAGATAATGTAAAGAGAGGTAGATGTTGACCTAAACTGACTTGGGACAAGTCGGTTAAGAGAGACCTTAAGGAGTGGAATATCTCCAAGGATTTAGCTATGGATAGGAGCACATGGAGCCTAGCTATCAGCGTGCCTGAACCGTGATCTTTTTCTATCTACCCTATCTTTTCCTTTCTGTCTTCTGCCTTTTTTGCGTTCTTTTATACTTGTTTCACATGGGTTTCATCTCTAGCCTACCCCAACCAGCTTGGGACTAAAGGCGTTGTTGTTGTTGTTGTATGTAGATCTTGGCATTGACAAGTCAATATTTATCAAACCCAAAACATTTCACCTGACGGTTCTTATGTTGAAGTTGTGGAACAACGATCGTATAGCTAAGGCCTCGGATGTGCTCCAGGTATTGTGATGATTCACTGTACTAACTACTAAGGAATGTATAGCCGATGTAACAGTAAGGAACTTAATGCACTGCTGCTTGGATGCAGTCAGTATCTTCCCAAGTAAATGAAGCTTTGGAAAATCGACCTATCTCCATACAGCTTAGAGGTCTGGTGAGTTTCCTTTTGTCTTTCTTGAGTATCTGGGTTACTGAGAGCTTATTTATTGACTAATAATTGGAAGAAAAACATTGGGTTTAGAATCTGAACCAAAAAAAAAACAGCATATTCATTTCTGAACAATTTTTCACAGTCCACAGTATTATCTTTTGGTTCCTGGAGGGGAATCTGATGTCTAAGCGACACTATATTTGCCTGTAATTTCAAAATACTTTTATTAGTTTAAACACAGCTTTTGTGACCCTTCAAGTTTCAATGAAATTCAGACATGCATGAAAGGCTCTCCAGCTAAGGCTCGGGTGGTATACGCTCCAGTGCTGGAAGTTGGTGGCGAAAGGGCGCCTAGCACGTGCTTGCAGTATCCTTGAACTTTGATGAAGTGATATTTGTTAATAAATAATGTGTCTACTTATTGTTAATCCCTTGGTTTTCTTTCTAGGAAGTGTTCTGTGTATATCTATTTGTTAAGTAGTCCCTTGGATTTTTTTTTTTTTCTAGGATGTGATCTGTATATTTTTTTGACCGAATCGGCAGGGGAATTCCCTACCTACTTTTTTATTTTCAATTAAATAAAAGAATGGGGGTACAAAATGAAATTACAAGGCAAACATGCCCAAATAAAAAGAAAAGAAGATTACATAAGGTTCTGTCTCCAGCTATCAATTAAAGCTCTCTTGATCCCCTTGGCCTTGATATAAACCAAGCCAAGCTCGTCCTTGAGGTCAATTTTCCAACGACTGAAGCTCTTCTGCTTGTTATCAAAGATGATAGCATTTCTCATTTTCCAAATACACCAGCAAGCTGTAATAAAAATCTCCCTGAAGATAATGGAGTTAAAATCTTCTCTGGCTTGGAGAACCATGTCAAGGGGGTGCAATTGTAGGTTCCAGTGAATGCCAACAGAGTTCCAGCAATCATGACTGAATGCACATTGAAAAAACAGATGGAAGTTTGTCTCCTCAATTCCCTGATTACAGAGCACACAGCTATAGTCATCAAGATGCATGTTTTTCCTCCTCAGTAAATTTCTGGTATTTAGCCGGTCTCTTACTAGAAGCCAGAAAAAGAATTTCTGATTGCCCAAGCTTGCAGAGCCCCATAACCACTTAAAGATAGGAGAGGCTGCAGTATTTCCAACTAGAATTTTATATGCTTTTCTGCTACTATATTTTGAAGACCCCCAAGAATAGCTCCAAGAATCTGAGATTTCAGGTATCATACCTCTGTCTTCGAAATACTCTTCGACTGCAGTAAGTTGGACAGCTGCTACTTGTAACAATGGTAGACTGAAGAGGGCCTCTCTACTTTGATTCATGAAGTGGAACACTGAACATTTTGGTTTTCTGCAAAAAGATAAAAGCTGGGGAAAGTTTTGTGAGAATGGCATACCATTGATTTTCATATCCCAGAGACAAATGGAATCACCCATGTTTGGATCACAGTTGGCAAAAACTTCAAATCTGTCATACAGCTTCAATGCATCTTTATTGTTTTGTTGCTTCAGTAACTATCTGTATATTTATTTGTACAGTACATGTCACTATCAGTATTGTTTTGTTGCTTCAGTAACATCTTATGCATATGTTTCACTTGACTAACTTGCACTTTATCAGAAGTCATAACTGATGCCTTTGTCAAGTCAGGCCTAGTTTTTGAAAGGGACGCTAGAGAACTGAAGGTAACTACTAATTAAATGGTTAAATACCTTCAATTTGTTAAATGATTAAATACCTTCATTTTGTCAAATGGTTAAATGCCTCATTTTGTTCTTTAGCCTTCTCATTTCTAGTGGTAATATATATAACTTCTTTTTCCCTAAGTGATTGTCAGTTTTTTTTTTTGGCGACTTGTCAGTTATAAAAATTTAAGGGCAGTAACATTGGCTATCAAAACACACTGCAATTTTGTTGTGCCTGTATTTGCATAAAGGACTTGTAGTTAAATTGAATACAGCATACATAACTTTTTTGTTGTTCTGATATAATTGTGTTGCTGTTTTGCCACTGCAGTTGCACGCGACCATAATGAACGTGCGGCATAGGAAGAGGTGCAAGCTATAACCCTTTTCTGCTGCATTTTGGATCTGTGGTGATTCCGTATTGTTCACTTAAACTATGTCTGCCTTGTTATGACAGTACAAAGAAACGGAACCAGTGGAAGGACTCGTTTGATGCCCGGGATATATTCAGGAAATACGGGAAAGAGGAGTGGGGCGAATATCCCATCCATGAGGTCCACCTTTCTCAGAGGTTCAAGTTTGACAAAAGTGGATACTACTATTGCTGCTCGTCGATCCCCTTGCCTGCAGAGATGCACACGGAGTGAGGTTTGTAGCTGTGATCATGTTGTAGTCTTGTTGCATAAAAAATACAGCAGTTGATGAGGCGTTTAAATTTGTTATTAACAGTATGCCCAGGTGTTACAGTGTGTCTAATGTTTTGAATCACCGAATCAAGCCATGTGTTGTCTTTGGATGCTGCTGTGGATGTTGTATGATATGAGCATGCCAATGGTAGTGGGCTCCCTGTAGTTGGTGTTGTACTGTTGATTGACATTTTTTTCATATATATGCTGTCAACTCAGAGGGAGGATCAATCTCAGCTCCTGGCCTGAGGTCCTCTTCTCTATGTCCTCTCCAGTGCTTTGCACTTTTCATCATGTGTCTCAATTTGTCTCCTTGGTCCTACTACCTTGGAAGAATATACTTATGTCCATTAGAGGGGTTTAATTCATCTGTTGGTTTATTTATTCCAAAAATATATATCATCTGTTGGGTGGAAGTATGCATCACATCTCTTAGACCCTTGTATCCTATGTTCAGTCTGATTGCTCTGCTTTGGTGGTGAGTGGTGAACTGGTGATAACGATAGAAGAGGAAACCACTGGCCTACCTGGTACTGCTGGGAGTTCTAAGACCTCCTTTTTTGCGTCATTCATTTCAATCAATCCTACTTACTCTCTGCCTGTGTGTGTTGCAGAATGGCTGGCGAGGTCAACTAAAGCGTGCACACTAGAAAGAAAGAGATAAAAGCAGCTTTTGTTTGTGTCCAAATTCTGAGTCCAGATGCTAAGGACAAGCAGGCGAGAGGCTTTATGTCCGCTGTCATGGATGCAGTATCTCAAAGTGGATTCCAGCTCCAGATGGATGTTAGGAGTACTCGTCAGCTTGCCTGCAGGCTCTGTATAGCCTTGCACTGACAGAGTGACAGTTTTACTGATTAAGATATTGTTCATCCAGAGAGAGGATTAGAGTTTGGGATAATACCTGAGTTGCCTACATATAGGCATAACACATCGAAATTGCAATGCCTGAGCTGTTTGGTCTGCAGCTTCACCAGCCACATGTGCTGTGGCGCCGCCGAACGTTTGGCGGAAGAAATGGCCGCCTAAGCTTTGGCGAGAATTACCAAAGGAATGGAGTGTGGCAGCCACAGTTGATCCATGAACCAAACACCAGCCAAGCAAGTGGGGCAGCCGAAGGTGCGGTGTGGCGAGCGACGGCGAGCAACCAAACACCCCTCACTCTGCTAGGCTAGCTCAGATTAACTTGACTACTGTCCACAGATTTATTTGTGGACGGCGACGGTAACAACACACACGAGAGAGACAGCGGAGTTGGATCTCTCATCTCTGGCACTGTTGCCTTTCTTTGACAACACAAGAAGCTATAAGGTAGCCTAGGTAGGGGACGAGACGAGAAGGCGACGCGACCCGACGGTGAATGGCATTGCGTTTGCATCGGTGAGTGGTGGTGGACGATGGATTCGGGAATCCAATCATGCCGCAGCTGAAGGAGACGAGGCCTGCACTCCACCGCTAGCTCCTGTCTGCCATTGCCAATGCTGCTCTGCATCCATCGCTTTCTGCAATAATTTTATTGCTTATTTCGCGATGACAACCGAAACTACTGCAAGCAGCTATATATATCTACTACTAATAATACTACTTACTTTACACGCTCTATTATTTCCCATATATGTATAGTTACTCCCTACCAAATTCTGTTTTTTTTTTTTTCAAAAAGCCACTAGCGAGAAAATCGCCGGGCATATAGAAATAAAACAAAACGCTCACGGTGCCACGACAGCTTGACACTACCACAAAAAATGCAACCCATTAAACCTCCAAAGCACCAACAGGTAAAACCACCAAACACGCCGTAGAAAACATTCATCCAAGCAGGGAATGACATTCACAAATGCCGCCAACGCCAACCATGCATGACAATGCATTAACACACCTTTGGCAGCCTGACTAAGGCTCCGTTTGGCAAGGCTTCTCCACCGGATTATGGAACTGCATAGAACCGTTTTGTGCTAAACAGGTTAAAATAGAATGGCCGTTCTTGGAGTTAATGCTAAAAAAAATGGATCCACCTGTGAAGTGAAGCTCTGCCAAACCGGGCCTAACAAATTAAGCAGCTCCTTGTGTCCTTGTCACACTCTATGTGTACAATCCAATGGACGGAGTCGATCCATTGTCTCTGTCTCCCCCACCTATATATCATCGTCGTCAGCCGTCACTACGCACCAAGATCCAACAAACTTCCACCATCTCCCAGCCATATCGGAATATCCGCCCGCCATGGCAAAGTTTGCTCTTGGCCACCACCGCGAGGCCTCCGACGCCGGCTGCGTCCGCGCCGTCCTCGCCGAGCTCATCCTCACCTTCCTCTTTGTCTTCGCCGGCGTCGGCTCCGCCATGGCAACAGGTAGGTACCGTATCGCTAGTATATATAGCACGCCGTGCCGCCGTGGCAACAGCCAACAGGCAGCAGCAGCTCCGATCCCTCTGTTCTAAGAAGAGAGCGCGATCGACCATGCATCTATGCAGGGAAGCTGGTCGGCGGCGGCGGGGACACGGTGGTGGGCATAACGGCAGTAGCGCTGGCGCACACGCTGGTGGTGGCCGTGATGGTGTCCGCGGGGCTGCACGTCTCCGGCGGCCACATCAACCCGGCCGTGACGCTAGGCCTGGCCATCACGGGCCGCATCACGCTGTTCCGCTCGGCGCTTTACATGGCCGCGCAGCTGCTCGGCTCCGCGCTCGCCTGCCTCGTCCTCGCCTTCCTCACTGGCGGCGACGCGCCCGTGCCCGTGCACGCGTTGGGTGCCGGCGTCGGCGCGCTCCGGGGCGTGCTCATGGAGGTTGTGCTCACCTTCTCGCTGCTCTTCGCCGTCTATGCCACGGTCGTCGACCCGCGACGCACCGTCGGGGGTTTGGGCCCGCTGCTCGTCGGGCTGGTCGTCGGCGCCAACGTGCTCGCCGGCGGGCCATTCTCTGGCGCGTCCATGAACCCCGCGCGCTCCTTTGGACCCGCGCTCGTGGCTGGAGTATGGGCCGACCACTGGGTATACTGGGTCGGGCCTCTTATTGGTGGGCTTCTAGCTGGGCTGGTCTATGATGGGCTCTTCATGGCACAGGGCGGACACGAGCCGCTTCCCAGGGATGACACCGACTTCTAGCTGTTTGGAATCGTCATTTCAATTGGAAACTCGTGCATGTATTGATCCTTGAATGTTTCAGTCTCAATTCTATGAAATAAAGTTGCGGCGAGGTCGATCCATGAAATTAAAATCTATTTTTAATGATCACATTTTAATTAGGCACAAATAAATAAAAGATGTTATTAATATGGTCCCACTCCCACATAAATATTTTTGTTGGTAGAAAGGACCAAGCCGCGAAGCAAGCTCTACCTAGTCGGTGTAGAGATGGTATCAACAATTTTAAACAGGATCAACAACTAATCTTATCCCATGTTTTTATTAGGACATTCTTCTTCATCAACATGATCTAAAGACGGACATCAAAATTCGGAAATCAAGGTTGTGGAAAAAATCGTTGGGCTCAAGGAACAGTTGTATGCTTCGTCCAGGCCCGTGAAAACACAACGTGGATGCTGGATGGGCCGGTCGGTAGGGAGAGGCCGGCCCATTAAATTAAATTGCATCTTCATCGAGTTCTGATCCTTTCGGTTGTGAGAGGCATGCACGATGCATCTCCATATATTTGACTTGAGAGCAAACGGTACACGTCCCCTTGTCGTTTGTTTGTCCATGGATCAACTGAGGTTCAATTTCTCTGTCGTGCGTATGTCGTTGATATTTCTAGACAGATAATAAAAGATAAATCTTCTCGCTTAATGAAAAACACGCCTGAAGTGTGATCTCAAAAAAAAAAAAAAAAGATAATAAAAGACAAATATGAGCATCTACAACATATTACTTATCCTCCATTTCCTAATTAAAGTCGATATAGAAGATTAATTTATTCTTACTACAGATCTTCAGGTACTCCTAATATAAAATTAACTTTAGGTTTTTCTTGGTATAAAGGACCAAGCCACGAAGGAAGTTCTATGTGGCTGGTGTAGAGATGGTTTCAGCAATTTTTTTCTGGCGAAACAGGATCAACAACCAGTCTTATATCATGTTTTCATAGCACATTCTTCTTCATCAAGATCATCTAAAGACAGACATCAAAATTTGGAATTCAAGCTAGGTTGTGGAAAAAGAGGATACAAGATGGGAAGCATCAACTGCTATAGTGGTTTTGTAATAATCATTCAATTTATAGTGTCGTTGATCGGTTAAACTTGTCCTTTCCATCAAACAGTTTATCTTGACAACTTCAGTGAAAGAAACTGATAAATAATAAAACAATTCATATGTTTGGGACATATTGACTTCAAAGTGTGAAATAACACGTAATAACAAATACTTGGTGTGAAATTGGGAGCAAATACTATTCAAAGTGTAACTCGGATGGGTTGGGATGGAACAGATCGTCTCCAGTAAAAGGGACCGACTCGTTGGGCTCAAGGAACAGTTGTGCGCTTCGTCCAGGCCCGTGAAAACACAACGTGGATGCTGGATGGGCTGGTCGGTAGGAAGAGGCCGGCCCATTAAATTAAATTGCATCTCCGTATATTGACTTGAGCACCGACTAAAGCAAACGCCCTTGTCGTCGTTTGTTTTGTCCATGGATCAACTGAGGTTCAATTTCTCTGTCGTGCGCATGTCGTTGATATTTTTAGACAGATAATAAAAGACAGATATAAGCATATACAACATTACTTATCCCCCATCTCCTAATATAAGTCGATACAGCAGATTAATTCCTTCTTATATATTGATAATCTAGTTTTTTCGTCTTTTCCTCTAACAGATTACCAATTAAAGTTGGAATAGAGAGAGGAGAGTGGATTACTCGAGTAATTATTTAAAGCATTCTTTTAATTACTTATCGATAGGAATTCATCCTTCTGTTGACCTATATATGAGCATCATAAAATATATATTGCAAAAATTTAAAACTTGTCAACTCACTTGTTAAATTTGGTGTCCCGTTTATTATTTTGTTTTAGATAAAAGATTGTTGATTGGCGTTATTGAAAGCTTAACGAGGCAGAGTTTTTTCAATGCGCTAGCTAGGGATGCCAGCTTTACTATGAGTAAAGAACAGGCTAAGCACCACACTACCAACAGCTACAACCGACTATCTCTAATAAGAAACAAAAGAAAAGAAAAGTAAGCAACGAAACTAGAGGCTTAGGCCCTATTTAGTACAGCTCATAACAAATTCATAAGATGTTGTAAGCTGTTTTTTTTTTTTTTTTTTTTTTTGCCGAACAACACATTTAAAACATCTTCACATGTGAAGCTGTTTTCCCTTCTCCACAAAAGGGAAAGGCTAAGATGAAGCTGAAAAAATAGCTTTTCACAGATCCCTCCCTCATTGCTCTCTATCAACCATGCATAAAGTTGTTGATAAAGCTATTTTGCCAAATAGTTTTCCAAAACAGCTCAGTTTCAAATAGGAAGTTGCTCATGAAACTATTTTTAAAAAAAAAAAACAGCTTCACTAGTGAAACTGAACTGTGCCAAATAGACAAGCACCAAAAGACATTACACCAGCACAGAAAACTTCTCAATGGAAATTTAACTATTCCTTGCCTATCGTCCACTATTAACCCCCCACCACGTCCTTTTTATTAGGAATAACCCCGCGCCATGACTACCAAGACACACTAGCTAGCTATTGGACTCTCTATATTTTACGAGAAAAATTAGTATTAGCCATTATCGAGATTACTCTATAGACATTTTTATTTGATTTCACACGCTATATTCTTCTTCGTGGGTCGCATGCAATAAGAATATGGGGTAAGGAATGGTTCCTCCCGGACGTGCTCAACTCCTAGCTCGACAACACACAACAAAGTAATCATATTCTCATTGTCAACTTAGTTGGTGTATTAATTGTTACTTGTCCAGTGTCCTCCTCCGACAATGCGTAAATGTAAGATATATTGTTGAAAACTCAAGATTGGAGTTGTGGTTGCGTCATTATGAATGTATTTTCATACTATATAACCCTTTCCATATATAATGTAGGTTTATAGATATAACTATTATATATAATGTTCTAAGTATGGTGACATCTAATGGAATTTAATATATCGAACAAGTGCTTTTTTTTCTAATTGTATGTTGTCTTAATTATTTTTACTAACTATTGTTTTTTTCAAAGATGTATATTAATATTTTTCAGATGAGACATGATAGAAAAAAAAAAAATACTATAAGGTATACTATATATACGTTCTCGCACAAAAGGAAATTAGTATCGAGTGATCGATTTTGTGGATTTGAATAGTCAATTCACAACTCTACGCTTTGGATCCAACTTGTTTTCTAATATAAGTTACCAATATTTTGTCATCACAAAGAATAGCAAACAACACCTCCTCATTCTTCTACATTGCACATACAATTTGTTGCTATGAAAAAAAAAGATCGAAAGGGGTATGCCAATATATATACTTTTAAAGTACTCACATACCTTATTATGAAAATAAATCACCCAAATATATATTTCTAATGGTATTTTTAATATAAAATACCTCAAAAGAACTTATGTACTTGCTTCTAGATTGTTGACTATGAAAAAATGAACTTAAAGTGCCCTTGTCATGCAGTATTCGACATGCATTTCACTTAAATTTTTATTTTAGGCCTTTCTCTCACATACAAACATAATTATATGGTGCAGTCTAGAGACTAGACTTTTAAAAAGAAGTAAGTATAATTACAAGTAAGCGTACATTCTAAAGTAGTAATTTGTTCAGTGTTGATTGTGACAGAGCATGGAAGCTATGTCTATGTAATGTGTTCATTGGCGTTATTTTGAGGCGCCTAGCTAGCTTGCTATGATCACTAATTATCAATCTCCTCTAGAATAGTCGACCAGTCTCACATATTAATTGTATACTGTATACCTGTGAGCATTTGCATCGTGTTTATAAATTAAAGCCGGTAATAGTTTGCAAACAGTGAGAAGTCGTCCAGAATGAATATGTGTAGCGCGTGCATTTTGATGCAACTGTGACGTAATGTTGATCAGCTACTAGCTGAAACAGTCGATCAGTAGTAGTAGTAGTACTGAATCTGAACTGAACTATATATATATATATTTTTTTTGGACAACAAACTGAACTATATGTTTGACGAGGCGACCCATCATAATGAGCTCTAGAAAATATAATGCCTGTTCTATGGCGGCGAGATGAGGCGTATGGGAGGTCGACATGCGAGCGAGCGAATTAGTAAGAGCACATATACTACTAATCTTTGCGTCGTTGGCAAATGTGTTAACTACTAACGTTTGTCACTCTAGTAGCTTTAATTTCTTACGTATTATATATACACTATGAATTAGTAAGAGCATGTACATGCATGCTGGTATATAGCAGTAAAAAGAGCATACTTATATGCACATAATGAACAAGCACTGAACACTGTTAAATTGATAGTTGGACCAGATAGATCGATCGGAGGCCAACATGGCGTGAACCCCAAAAGGCCAAAGTGCCTGTTCCTGTTCCTGTATATACATACAGTACATACGGATCTCGGTTGCCCTTGTCGGTTCCAAACGATGTGGTGATGCTGATGCATATATGCATTGAAGAAAACCAATGAATTTAAGATGTGTGCTTGACACTAGTTTGCAAAAAGTAAAACCGGCCGGCCGGGCCAAGTAGGTAGCATTACTGCTGCACCACATGCTGGCGCCGTGCAGTACCTGCACAATGCAAGTTACTCCATCTCAGTCTCAGCATTGCTTGTTGCCAACCATATATTTATATATATAATCAACAGGCTTACCGTTGGACGCAACATAGTTCGATCGATGAGCAGGAAACAGTAAGTACGGCTCGATGCTTTTTGACTTGTTGCATTATTATGATTGTGATATGATGATATATATAACACAATATCTGCTAGTTAGGTCCGGTCCATCCTGAGATGATGTAGCTTGCCTTGCCTCTATATAGAGAGAGCTAGAGGTTGCTTGCTTTAACACGCACAGGCAGGCGGCACAGGCAGAGTTGCTATCAGAAGTAGCTTTTGCGTTGTAGTGCCATATATATCGATCCATCACCTTTGCATTGCATTGTGTTGTGATCGATAATAATAAGTAGGAGATCGAGATGGGGAAGGTGACGCTGGGGCACCGCGGCGAGGCGTCGGAACCGGACTTCTTCCGGGGCGTCCTCGGCGAGCTCGTCCTCACCTTCCTCTTCGTCTTCATCGGCGTCGGAGCCGCCATGACCGCCGACGGTATGTATTTATCGATGCAGAGGCATGGATCATTTTCTCCAAATTGTGAATTACAACGGCGTGGTTGTCCGTTTCTTTGTTATTCATCGATCGGCCGGTTTAATTAGAGTAGTAAATTGAATTCAGTCAACAATTAATCAGAGAGAGAGAGAGAGAGAGATCGAGTTCTCCAATAGTAACTGCCTGCAGGCTGCAGCAGCAGCTGCATCACATCTGCGTACGTACAAATCATCATCTACAGGACTCGGAGTGTTTGTACTGGTAGATTGCCTTGGCTGGGCTTTTACTCTTCTTCAGTGGGCTAGCTGTTACTCCCTCCATCCCACTGAGTTTGTCACCCCCCTGGATTTTCGTCTGCCAACTTATTTGATGCTTCGTCTTATTCAAATTTTTTTACACAAATATAATTTATTTTGTTACGACTTATTTTATCAATGAAGATACTTGAATATTGATTAATTTATTTTATAATTTGCATAAATATTTTGAATAAGACGGATAGTCAAACATGAAGTTCAAAAGTCAAAACGACGAACTCCATAGGGGACAGGGAGTACTGTATTTGTCTGTCGTTTTAACAGCGGAACAGTGAAGCACTGAAGAAGCCGGCCTCTAGCTGTTATTTGGCTGTCGTTTACCCATCGCCCTTAATTCCATTTATTTTACCTACTGCATCTGCATGCCATGCGTACTAGGATTTGTACAGTGGCCTACCTAGGTACCTTCCGCTGCACACAGAATCTAATTAAACACGTCTGTCACGTACTCCGTACAAGTACATATATACTGTGCCTCTCTTTACATATGTGTGTTAGTTTTATCCTACCTCAAACATTTCGAAATTTGATCTTCATTTTCAAAAAAAAAAGATGACTATACATGTTAACAGCATATATAACATCTATATATGTGTTAGATGTACTATGTCAAATACTTTTATAGTATATAATTTACATGTTGTGAAACGATATCAATTTTTTAAATTTTGATTTATGGCAAATCTTATACGAAATGTAAGAAACAACCGAGAGGATACATGAAAAGACACACCTCCGCTTGGGAATATACACGACTTTTACAACAGGATATTTGCAGTCAACAACAACAAGCAAAACCACTGTTCGGGACGGTACGGTATATATAGCATTTCCATCAGTACTGTATAGATAAATATGCTGTGCGGCACAGCAACTTTTTTTCCAAATTCTTGATAGGTATGCGTAAGTATTCAAGAAACACCATTATATATTCTCGTACTAGCTATGACTTCTCCTATATCTTATTAGGTTCTTCATTTTTGTTGTTTTTTAGTCAACATGGTTTTTTGTTATTGTTTGGCTATAGGAAAAACTATGAATTGTCTCTTGTGAGATGTCATTTAAGTTATAGTAATGTACTAAATGAATGTGTAATACAAGATTATATTGTTGTTTGAAAATTTATGCATGAGAAATATAGCAAATACCTAGGTACATCTATTCGTGGGTCACCCCAACCAACCAACCAACCCGACTTGGAAACCAACCTTCCAAAACAAATCCAATCTGGCATGCATGGTCCACTAGTGCGTCAGATCAAGTTTGGGCCATGATTTTTGACTTGTGGGCTAGCCCAACCCCCCAAAAAGTAACCTAATCTAAAGAGGAAACCCCAACCCAACTCGATGCACCGAGACCATAGAATTTGACCCCAACCATTTTTCCTTGATGCCTTGTTGTTTGTTGACGGCTTTCAGCTGATTTAATAGTATTATGTAAAAGAGAAAAACGAATAAGTTGAAATAAGATAAAGTAATAACAAACGAACATAACCAAACCCAATGTTTGATCCGGTCTATCCATAAGTATTGTGGGCATATTATAGACTAGAAAACATACCTAATACTTGTGGATTCTAGATCAACATGAACACTTACGTACATTCACCACCAAGAGGCTTCCCTTTGTACCTATCTTTATTTTTTCTAGAACACGACTTCACCCGTGTTGAAGTGGATTGATGTGGTGCTATTGTATCTAGCTAAACAAGCTTTAAAAACACATTTAGATGAAGTACATGGATGTGATAGCACCAAAGATGGCCGGTTAGCCCCCATCGTACTACCCCTGGTGTAAGTGTGTTTTGTCTGACATTGGATCATATGCCGGTTTTAATTGCATTAATTCATGATGCACATGCAAAACTACCGACGTCGACCAAATCCATCGCCGATCGGAACAACTGTACACATGCATGCGGCAGAAGAGCAACCCATGGATGTATTGTACCTCCGTGTGCATTAAAATGTGCGGTCCAATAATCCACGTACACTGATGCATGTGCATCAGGAGCCGGAGGCGACCTGACGGCGGTGGCGCTGGGTCAGGCACTGGTGGTGTGTGTGATCGCGACGGCGGGGTTCCACATCTCCGGCGGCCACGTGAACCCTGCCGTGACGCTGTCGCTAGCCGTCGGCGGCCACATCACGCTGTTCCGTTCCTCCCTCTACATCGTGGCCCAGATGCTGGGCTCCTCCGCGGCGTGCTTCCTGCTCCGGTGGCTCACCGGCGGGCTGTCCACGCCGGTGCACGCGCTGGCGGAGGGCGTGGGCCCGCTGCAGGGCGTGGTGGCGGAGACCGTCTTCACCTTCAGCCTCCTCTTTGTCATCTACGCCACCATCCTGGACCCGCGCAAGCTGCTCCCGGGCGCCGGCCCGCTGCTCACCGGCCTCCTCGTCGGCGCCAACTCCGTCGCCGGCGCCGTCCTGTCCGGCGCGTCCATGAACCCGGCCAGGTCGTTTGGGCCCGCCGTCGCCACGGGCGTCTGGACGCACCACTGGGTGTACTGGGTTGGCCCGCTCGCCGGAGGCCCACTCGCTGTGCTCGTCTACGAGTGCTGCTTCATGGCGGCCGCTCGCACGCACGAGCTGCTGCCCCAGGACGGCCCATGATTTCATTTCAGATGCTGGCGATGGAGATTGATACGATCACCTATTACATGCATGCTGTCTCGCCCAATTTGTGTGTGTGTGCTGTCGTGTGCGTGGTAGATACTACTGTGTCCAGTGTACGTACGCGAGCTTGGGTTTCTTCTTTGATTTTCCTCATCTTTTTCTTTTTGTTTGAGATTGAGAAGGCTTCTTCTCATGAAAAATTTCAGTAATTGCATGGTTGAGCGAATCCAAGCATACACGTTGTTAATACATGCTTTCAGACAATCAGACTAGGCAGTAGCACTTTTATTTAGCTTGGTTAAATGCACACACAGAGTAAATTTGTTTTAGTACTTTCATCTCATTTGAAATCTAATTTGGAAGTAGTATATACCACGCACATCTCATGTGAAGTCTCGGCCTAAAACTTAGGTTCTCTATTGGTTTTTTACTGTACTGTAGTTTATATCCGCTAGATCTATGCGAATTAGATAATTAATTAATTAATAGCTGTTTGTTTGTTTGTTTTTCAAGAGCCATAAAATTTGTGAAACATGAAAGTAGTATGCTTTTTTGTGAAACGTTCAAGAGCCATATAATTAATTAATTGCCTAAAACATGCAACTGATATATCTACGACGGTCGCTCTTAATAGTAGGATTTTGCTGTTAGGCTTTGCAGCAGTTTCATGTGCATTGACAGCGAACTGCGCATTTGCACTGCTCATGAGGTCCTTCTGTCCCAGCATGCATGAGGGAGTTTTTTTTTTTTTTTCTTCTTTTCAAAATTGGCAAGAGCATTTGCGTAGCATCTGATCTCCTGTAATCTCCTCTCTTGTAACAAGCGTGCATGCAGGAGATTATTAATGCAAATATGACGTGTGCCTGCCACCATGATAGATACTACAGTATTTGCTGATCGATCGAGATGCATGATCCATGCAGATCGATAAAAGGGTCCATTAATTATGTATATCGATCTATCTGCAGTGCACCCTGTTCCCTGATATACAACCTGAGCAATGATTGCTATTGTCAAACAGAGCACACGTACGTACGACTAACGTGCATCATCCGGCCTGATGGAATTTGATATAGTGCCTGCAGAGTGCAGAGGCACCGGCACACAACAAGCGAGCGGCCCCCCTGCAGGCTCGCGGCCGGCAATGTTGGTTGGCCGATCCGATCAGATCGGCCGGCGTAAAACTCGCTCTCTACACCCTAAATGGACATAATTAATGGGGATGATGCAATACAAGGCCTTATCTGATGAAATAATTAATTCGCGATAACGAGATGCATATGGTTTCTCCAATCACAAGTGTCGGCTGTCGTCGATCTGCCGACGATCGATCGCCAGCAGCTTCCTACTTACTGTACCTCTCCGTCTCCGGCCGGCCACAAGAGGAAATGATGATACTTCCTAATTCCTATATAATGAGCCGGCCCGCAGAATTGAACGCACGGACGGCACGGCCATGAAATTAACCTGCATGCATATAGTACGTAAAGTATATGGATGATTACCTCGCGCGTGGCGTCAGATATATATGTATAAATACATAGTGGGCGATGGTCGATCAGCTAGGACCAGCCGGCCGGCGGCGAGGGCGCCGGCGACCGACCGATCTGTATGCGTGGGATACGTTTTTTTTTTAATGGATACATTTAGTGTCAGTCACGTACAAGCAACTGTACATAGTAGCTATAGCTTGTGTCTTCGCGTTCCTTCTTCAGACTCAATGCGTACCAATTTGCATGCCCACTGGATCGACCTGCTGATGCATAGTATCTATATGTACCCGGCCGGCCGTGAAGATTATGTTGTCGCCGGGCCGGCCTGCCGGAAGCATCAGTAACGTACGGATTGGCCGGCCGGAGCTCGATGCAGATGGAGGAGAAGGCGCCACATTTCGTAACATCTTGAACCTCTCTCGCTCGGACACATAATTGAGTGAAAAATAGTAGGATTACCATACCGTACGTGTTGCCGGGTTCGTCGAGAAACCTTCAAACACCGTCCGAAGAAGAACCCGTAGAGAGGCTGGTACACTTAGGCCAGTCTCAATAGAGAGTTTCACCTCCCGGTTTTCAAAACTTGAAACTTTACCACGAAATAGACGTCTCCCTCAATGCACAATTAGGGTTATAAAAGTGCTTAGTGTTTACCACTACATAATTGATTTGTAGTAACATTAATTAATTGTTCCTACCATTTTAATAGAGGTGGTTCTATCTAAAAATCATCTCGTCAAACGTTTTGTAGTAACATTAATTAATTTGTGAACATCGTGTGTGCCAACTTGTGGGAAACCTTCTCAAATATTTATCGTAGCCTCGGCATAAGATATCATTACATATTATCAAATTTCATGATTTTTTTTTTACTTCGATTGATTTTTCTAGAATCTTAAAACCACTCGAACACGTCTTAATGTTCGTGTTTTCGTAATAAGATGTTCCAGATTTGGTTTTATTTTTATGTGTAAGGCCTTAATTTGTGTTGAATAACAGGAATATCAAATTTGGTTTCATTTTAAAAATTGCGGTAGAAGAGAATAATTTTGAAGGCCAAAAACCAAAAATAAAAAAAAGTACACCCTTTGCCGTGAGCCGGCAACCCCGCTCCACGACAAAGGGAGGGGGGGTCCTTTGCCTAGAGTTTGCATATGCTCACGGCAAAAAGGACGCTCAAAGGAAAAACCTTTGCCGTGAGTGGGACGGCGAGCTCATGGCAAAGGGTGACGGAGGACGGACGGCCTCCCGCCGTGGCCTTTCCCCGTGAGCCGCTCCTCACGGCAAAGGTGTGTTTCTTTGTGAGTGGTGTCTTTCCGTGAGCAATGCATAATGCTCACGGGAAAGAGAACCCTTTGTCGTGAGCGCTTTATTAAGCTCACATGAAACGTTCCCTCACGGGAAAGACCTGGAATCCGGTAGTGGTTGTTTTGTTTTGAGAAACTATATCATGGCTGATGAGAACTTTTTCATCTGAAATAATCTATGTTTCCAAATTCAATTTAAAGTCCTCAAATGACCTCGGTTGGAGAAACGACAAAACCGAATAATTTGTATATCTCGAAGAGCCATACAACCTTTCATTTGAAATTATCCAAAGGAAAAATGTATTTTAATTACTCACATTTTTGAATTTCAAAGTTCTCTAATGGCACCGCATAAAGAAACAAGTAAACTAACTAAAGTTGTACTCGGCTTGATGATATCTACAACTTTCGGGTTGAAAAAACTTTTTATTTGTCTTCGTTTAGGGTCCTACATATTAATTTCATAATCTACTAAAGTGAATTACCCCTTAGTTATATTGACTTTGGGGTAAAAGTGGTCCGCGTGTAGTCCAATGATAGGACGGTCCCAGTGGGACCCTACCCATAAGGGTTCAAATCTTGGTGATCGCACCTCTTTTTGAGATTTTTCAAGGATTTACCGCCGTTATGCATTAAGTGGTAGCGGCGTTCCGTCGACAACAACGGCGTCAATGGTGACTTCGGGAATCTCAAGATCTGCGGGTGCTTCGTCCTTCGGAAGTGCTCGAGAGGGGTAGGGTTTTAGCACCTTCCGGAATCTCAAGGAGGTGCTCATAGGGGTAGGATTTAATTACGTGCATTCATAGGATGTTAAGTTGACCGAGAACGAGGCATCGTCCTTGATCCGTTACAAGTGGCTTAGTAAGTTGACCAAGAACGTACGGTGACATGGTGAATAAAATGATACTAAATCCGTTTTAAATTGTAGTTCGTTTGACTTTTTTTTAACCCTAACTTTGACCACTCGTCTTATTCAAAATTTTATGCAAAATATCACTTTTTTTGTTGTGGATTGCTTTATTAACAAATAGTCTTTAAGAATGACTTAAATTTGACTATTTTTACATAAATTTTTTAAATAAGACGAAAGTGGTCAAACTAGAGGTCAAAAAAGTTAAACTATTTATAATTTAGAACGGAGGGGTACTACCGTTGAGTCACAGACTCACAAGTAGTGGCTGCACACAGCTCGATCAGCGCCTCCCTCCGCCTCCGGCACGCTAGCTGGTAACATGCCATTCAAATCATCATACTATATATTATTGATTGATACACGATCGAGTGGCATGCAATTATTAATTAATTAATTAGTTGAAATGACGACACAGGTGGTCGGTCATCCTACCTGCAAAAGACATCTCTGATCATTCCGTCTCCTAACTAGGCTAGCTACCTACTGTAGCATGCATGCATTTTACACATATGGATCTCTGTCACGGAGACTCACTCATCCATGCATGCACATACTTGTTTTTCGTGAAATAGCTATAGCGCGCATGGCTAGCTATCGGCCGCGGGCCACACGCTGAATTTCGATTCTCTCCAGCCACTCTGGCACGTTGCATCAATGGCTGATCAAGAACGAACAAGGCAGTGGCAGTGGCAATGGCAAGGCAATCACCGCCGGCCGGGGACGGTCGATCGATATGATCATCACCCACGGCTCGTGTGCCGCCGCTTCTCCACCCACACCGGCGACAGCACCGGCGTGGGCCCCACGAACTCGGCCTCCTCGGTGTCCGCCTCCACGTCGTCCCTGGCCCACCAGGGATCGCATGCGCATGCGCATGCGCGTCGCCGCCGCCGTCGGCCTTCCCTCCCGCTGCCATTAATATCTCCGCCGCCTCGGGGTCGTCGTCCTCGCCGGCGTCCCTGTCTAGCTCGTCGTCGTCCTCCTCCTCCTCCTCTTTCCCCATCACCCTTATCCTCCACACCTTGACGCTCTTGTCCAGCCCGGCGCTGTACACCACCATGCTGCCCTCCACCTCCCCGGCCTCGCCGCCGCCCACGGCCAGGCACCGCACCGGACCCCGGTGCCCCTCGATCACGGCCAGGCACGTGTGCGCCGCGCAGCCGCCGCCGCCCTTGCTGATCCCCTCGCGCCTCCACACACGCATCGTGGCGTCCTCCGACCCGCTCACCACCACACGGCCGCCGCACCCGGACGCCAGGCAGAACACCGCCAGGCGGTGGCCCTTGAGGTACCCGGCGTGCGCCGGCCGCCCCACCGTGGCCTCCTTCTCCCACACGTTCACGTAGCCGTCCGAGGACCCCGCGTAGAGGAAGCACCGCCTTGCGCCGCCGCCGCCCTGGGCGTGGCACAGCGCCAGCGCGTTGACGGGGGACAGCTCGGAGCGGAGCACGATGATGAGCGCGTGCGCCGTGCCGCCGTACACGCGGCGCCACATCTTGACGGTGCCGTCGGCGGATCCCGTGAAGACGCAGCCGTCCGCCTCGTTCACCACCATGGCGTTGACGGGCCCGTCGTGCGCCACGAAGGAGTCGACGCAGGTGCCGTCGGAGAGCCGCCACGCCTTGACGGTGTGGTCGTGGGAGGCCGTGTAGAGCAACCCCGCCACGGCGTGGAGCACGAGGCAGGAGACGGTGTCCCGGTGCTGGTGCTGGTGCCGCCGCTTGCCGAACGGGTTCTGGAGGAGGAGCGACGACTTGGCCGGGAGCGTGGCCGCCTTCTTGGCACGGACGTGATCGCACACGGCGGCGGCGCAGACGGTCCAGACCCGGACGCGGTGATCGCGGGCGTGGGACGTGACGAGCGTGCCCCCGCAGGCCGCCAGCGCCGGGACGCGGCCGCGCCCGACGTCGAGGTAGCCGCGGTTGAAGCAGCCGGGCGCGGCCCACGCGCGGACGCGGCCGCTGTCGGACGCCGTGAACAGCACGCCACGCGCCACGGCTAGCGCCTGCACGTCGCCCTCCAGACGGTGCAGCGCCGCCAGGCAGTGGTAGATGGCGGCGGGCGAGGGAGGGAACCGGAGCCGCCCGTGAAGAGGCGACTGCACCCACGGGGAGCAGCTTCCGGCGGCGGCCCGCATGGGCGACAGCGGCGGCACCTCCACCCCGGGCACCGCGGACGACATGCTCAGGCGCGCGGGCTCCGCCGCCTCCCGCGCCGGAGACCTCCCGCCACCGCCGGCGCCGCGCGCGTAGTACTGGTGCACGGGCGTGTGCGCGCCCGGCCGCGACGACTTGCGGTCCTCCTCGAAGAAGCTGAAGCTTTTGCGCCGGCCGAAATCCATGGCACCGAGCTCCGAGCAAAGCAACGCGACGCAAAGCTACCTACCACTACCACGGTCGATCGGCTCTGGCCGGGTATGTCTACGAGCGATGAATTGAAGGCACGCGCCAGCCTAGCATCGTCGTCGCAAGTCAGCAGGCGTATAAATATAATAATTGACACAGATGCGGGGCGGGCGGGCGACGAGACGGGATGCGAGTGCGTGGTACCCCTACCACGGCGGGCGCCATAAACGACTAGTCGAGGTCGGGGGCCCGATGGAGGTCAGTTAATGGCGGCTCAGTCCGTCCTACGATCGACGGGATGCCATTGTTGCCATGTACGTGGACCGTAGAAAGATATGGTGCCCATGCCAAGATTACGTGCACGTGGCCACGTACCTTCCATGGATGGAGAGGACGGACGGAGCTGCTGCTTCAGTGCAGACGAGGAGGATCGCCGGGATCTCCATGGACCGCAAGATATAGATTTGATCCCGATCAGCTCGTACGAACGAGCACTGCATATGCGAGTCCATCTGCTCAGCTCTGCTCGTACGGTTGCCGCCATTGATGCATGGCCACCAAGATGAAGATGAAGATGCTGGCTAGTAGTAGTGGAGTATGTTTCATTTATTCACTGCGGCGGGGTACTGCGTGCAGTACGTGCGCGCTCGAGTACGTGCTGGATTTGCATATGATAAGCACTCACTCTGCTGGAGCTCCGCCGCTAGCATCAAATCACATCAATAATCTAGCTACACCGACGCCATGGCTTCAGTGATCGAGATCCAACTTAATCTCGCCCATGGGTATATATTTCACAAATGTACTAGCATTATTCATCATCAGCCATATGGTGATATACGTACTGAGGTTTATTATTAAGAGTGTGAGTGTGTACGTTCCTTCATAGTAATAACTTTAATTTCTTGCGTGCACATATACTGGTACAATAATGTAAAAAAAAAAAAAATCTTCTTTTCCAATCCGATCATGCACGTTTTTTTTCTCCAAAGGTGAAAGTGAATATACTCGGACGGAGAAGGAAACAAACTACAAACATGTGGACCGTGAGGGGTTAATTAAAATCATATTTTCTTTGTGAAGTAATAAAATCATATTTAATTTCTTGGGTGCCAATATTACAAAAACCTCGTTTCTTTATAGATGATCAGACCAAGATGATACAATCTACACTCCGCAACGGCCGGCGGTGCTCAGAGCTACAGTGTGCGCGCTCTCTCCATGTTTCTAAACATATGTATATACATATACTCCCTCCGTCCCACTCGAGTTTGTCACCCCTGGTTTCCGTGCCATCTTATTTGATGCTTCGTCTTATTCAAATTTTT
This sequence comes from Hyparrhenia diplandra, assembly GCA_015847255.1. Classification (NCBI taxonomy): domain Eukaryota; kingdom Viridiplantae; phylum Streptophyta; class Magnoliopsida; order Poales; family Poaceae; genus Hyparrhenia; species Hyparrhenia diplandra. The sequence continues at coordinate 210,171 of JADLZK010008297.1, forward strand.
TTTTGCACAGATATAATTTATTTTTTTACGATTTATTTTATCAATGAAGATACTTGAATATTGATTATTTTATTTTATGATTTGCATAAATATTTTGAATAAGACGGATGGTTAAAGATGAAGTTCAAAAGTCAAAAACGACGAACCCCATGAGACAGAGGGAGTACTGTATATGTATATAGCCGTATTATGAGGTGATGAGGGTGTGTTTGCCTCTAAACATTGCAAAAGGTGCTTGGCCCACTGCCTAGGCAGCTCTCCAAACCATCGTCAATTTCATATGCCCAACGGCTAGGCTGAATTGGCCTGCCTAGTAGAGCAGAGCACCATATATATAGATGGCGGACTGGTCTTCCAACCAAACACCTGACCACTAGGACCTTGTTTGGTTCAAAAGTTCTAGGATTTTTTAAATCCCAGCACTAAAAAAAAAAAAAGACTCTCCAAGAGGTACTTCAAGAACTTTTAGCAAGAAGTCTTAAAAAGTCTCTCCTTTTGGTTTCCTAGGCACTAAAAGAGAATTTGTTTAGTCCCAACAGTAAAAGGTCTCTCAAACCAAGCGGGTCTAAGACGTAGGTACGTGTCGATGAACCATCATTATATATTGTTTCTATTATTTATAATATGATATAATATATAATAAAAGGTATATATATACATGGATAGTCGTTGGTCCTTGTGCATCTATCATATCTTGTCATACCGTGGCTACATGGTGTTGCCTCTGCCATAGCTAAGTGAGTAGTACAAGTAGATACACGTACACATGCATGTGACCCTGATGCGGCTGTCGCTGCAACGAATTCATTTTGCCACTATGTAAAATCAACAACACTGCTCACCATATTCATGGACCATATATATCAGTGCACATTGTCCGGCCGTGTATCATTACGAAAACTCATGTATATAATACATATACACAATAATACATGGGTTGTTGTCGATCGAGAAGATCTTCGGTTGACCAGTCGGCGTGCACGCGCAAGCCAAAATTGTTGGTTAGTATAGTCTTTGCCACAAGCCATTGAGGTCATGTCTGGGAAGCTAAAATAATTATAAGTTCCTAATTGCAAAAAACTCTAGATTGTTGTAAAGAAGCTATTATATATCTGACTCTGTCCACCAGGCAGTCTTAGATTACAAACTATATCTTTGTTGTGTTGTTGTGTCAGTCTAAATATTTGCCGTGCCAGCTAGGGGAGGATATACCCGTACCAAGGGCTAGCTGCCGCCAAACCCTAGGCGGGCACCGTCACCGGCTCTCGTCTTCCACCACCGCTAGTCCCCCCTCTCTTCTCCTCCCGGCATCACGTCGGGGGTTGAAGGGAGTCGAAATCCATCGTTTTTTCATAATTTTTCCCTAGTAGATTGAGTCTTCAAGGTTCAAGGTTTCTCTGGAGATCAATCGAAGAGATTGGCCATGGCGTAAGGCATCGTCAAGATTATCGATGGAGTGATGGAGCATGTCGTTCCTTAGTGGTGATGGAAAGACAAAGACACCATCATTGATGGGGAATAAGTTTACCCGACCCTTCCTTTGTCTCGTTGTTGTTCTATGCAACCATGGCGGGGAGGCCGGTGAGAGTTAGTTTTCCAATGATATCTATCTCGGGCGTCGGTTGGACTTGTGTTATCCCATGACGAATCTGGTGAAGGTGTCGACGATGAGGTCGATGACATAATTGGCGGCACCAATTTCATCTTGTTTTCATGTGGAGTTTTAGCAGTTTACTCCTTTTTTTGCAAAAGTGATTGGTATGAGGATGACAGTGGTGGATGGTGAGATGACGCTGTTCGTTCAGATCGGAGCTTGTGTCCGTGGCATATCCATTTGGGACGATGATCCTAGAAGGTGGAATGCGTTGTCAAGGGCCTCCCACCTGGGTCAACAACAAAGTCCCCGAATGTAATGCATCTAGTATACTCTTACTCTTGGGCGCAGGTGAACTCGGGTTGGCCGGCGACGCTTTGTTGAACCGTTGCTCGAGGAGTACCGCGTCTCGCCGCGAGGTCGGTATATGAGCCAACGGTTGGGCAGCTATCCGTCTACTCGTACGCTTTTATAGGCAAGGGCAACCTCTTATTATGGTGGAGAGGCAATCATGTGTTAGGCTTTTGGGGAGGAAGCAATTTATTTATATATATGTCCCTCCTTGCGCATCTAATGATCGTGGTTTACCTAAGGCCGTCTAGTGAGAGAGCGTCAAGTTGACATATCACATATAAGGTATTGGTTTCGTGTTTTCCTAGAACAATCAACACTAAAGGTCAGTATCAACATCCGACACTACCCATGTATCATGCCAAGTCGACACTAGCATTAATGCCATCATATTGAGCCATTGCTAGTGTGGTGATATTTAAGATTGGATATTGAAGGATTGATTTCAGTCCATGCGGCCACCCATAGATCGAGGTTTGATGGGATGAAAAAAATGGTGTGATCGTGCTTCATGGGATGAAAACGAGAGCTTTACTAAGAATTATAATAGAGGAAAGAAAAATAAAGTCTAAACCACTTGTGTTCCTATGTCCCAAAATATCTCATATAACCGTTTCCTCGATTGTCTCTCTTTGTTTCAAAAGCTCCAATCGGAAGGGATGTCTCTCTGGTAGCTTTTATCATTCATGACATCAAGCAAGAATTTCATCAATTATTTCCTCTTTGTTCATGTCAGTAGATGTTGTAACGTGGTAGCTCATACTTAAAAGAAATTATAAAGGGAGAAAAGAAAAAGAAAAAGAAAAAAAAGAAAGAAAAAAGAAAAAATAAAAAACCAGCCGTGTTCCTTACCCGGTGCGGGTGCCGCGGTGGCCTGTTGCGGTCCGTCGCGGCCCCAACCAATGCAAAACCCGCCGCCGCCGAAATAAAACCGGCACACTTCTGAAGCACGCGCGAGCCATGCCGCAGGTGGCCGCCCCTCTCCGCCGCCTCCTCCCCCCTCTCCCAAACCCTAGCGGCACCCGCGCCTCTCCTCCACCTCTCGCGCCGCCTCCTCTCCTCCTGCCCCGGCCCCTCCTCATTCGGCCGCGCCGCCAGCCTCCGCGCCCTCGCCTACCGCCGACGCCGGCACCCCGAACCGCGCCGCGGAGCAGCACGCTCGGGAAGGCTCCCGCCAAGGACGAGATGGACAGGGAGGTGGCGTTCAATAGGAAGCGGGCCGAAGGGAAGGACGGTGGGAAGCGTGGGAGCATGGAGCTCAAGACCCGCAGGCTCAACCCCGTCAACACCACTTGCTACGTGCAGGTGAGGGCATCGTGGGTTCCCTCCCCCAGCACCATCTCCGTGGATTCATTCTGCGCGCCATTTTTACCTCAATCGGCTGGTTCCTTCAAATTAATATACTCCCTCCATATTGAAAAGGAAGTCCATTTGGAAAAGCGCCGGTCAAACACGAACATAAATCATTAATAACTTTTTAACGTTGAGTTTTGAAATGTGAAAATCATATCAATAGATTTGTCTTGAAAAATACTTTCATAAAAGTATACATATATAATTTTTAATAAATATTTTGATAGAAAAGATAAGTCAAAGTTATACTTTGGAGACCGTATGTCGATGTCCCAAAGGACATTTTCAATATGGAGGGAGTACTATACTGTACTAGTTTGGTGTTTATTTGAGTAGAGGACTGGACCAGACCGTGCGTTCAATTATAAATACCCGGCGTTCAATTATAAATACCGTGGATTAGTAGCTCCAGAGGCCACATTTGCGTCTGTTAGCACAACATTTTTAGGCATGAACCAAGATGCAATCACATAGCGATGGCATTGGAGGAGTAATGGTTGCGTACAAAGAATCCAAAACCATACTATTATTTAACTTTTTTAAAAAAAAACAACAACTATCATTGTTTATAAATTCATAATATGTTAACCAGTGCGGATTTCACAAAATGAAGATACAGCATCAATGCACTCAGTCACAAATAATAACCATAAAAATCCTGCACAATCTCTGATACTATATATATTGTAATAATTTGTAAACTATGCATTCAATAACCCCAGCTTCTGCGCCTGCTGAACCAGAAGTCTCACCCTGTTGGCAGCGCTACTTACTGGCGGACGCTGACGGTGATGATGGTTCAGAGCAAGGTCAGGAGCACTGAATAGAAGGAAAAATGCATATGCTCTGTTTAGTGCAGTCAAAAACTCTAGGACATGTCGAAGTTAATCGCTCTTTTGCTATCTAGCCATCTGTATGGTGGTTGTTTTTGGGGTGGAGGCTTCCCCCATACTCTGAACTTAATTTTCTTTCTGAACGATCTTAAACTCTGATGTATTTCCATTCGAATGCAATGGAAATGGGGAATCCCCTAGTTCAAAAAAATAACCTCAGCTGCTGGTTTTGGCCTTATGGAATTGTCCAATTGTTAAATCACTGCATTTGGTTTCACCAAGCAATTAGCTTGGGGGCAATTTCTTCCCTTGAACTAGTTCATGGTCTGGTTTTCATTCAGTCTCATTCTCACACCCCTTTGTTCTTGCTGCGCAGATACTTGGTACAGGAATGGACACACAAGACACTTCACCTTCTATTTTACTCTTCTTTGACAAACAAAGGCTTATTTTTAATGCGGGCGAGGTATGTTCTGCTGTGAACTGGTTCCTGTTTATTTTATCCGAACAAGCTAATAATCGGTTCCTTGCCTAAAAAACATTAAATAATTGTAGTTAGCTCAAAAGAGAATTTTGTTTCTCTCTTTTTTGAGGCATTGCAGAAAGGATTTTGAAAACCATGGGCTTATGCTAAGCTGCATTGAATATAAGATTCAACATTTCAACTTAAGATCTGGAGAAAGTTCATCTTGCTTTTTCCATTATGTGCTGATTAAACCAAAATCTTGCTACCTGACAGGGTCTTCAACGTTTCTGTACTGAACACAAGATAAAACTGTCAAAGGTATGTTATTCAACCCCCCTCCACCATCCTGTTTTCGAATTTCCACATCCTAGTCTTATATTGTAAAATGCTAATTTGCCTACGACACGATCCATTGTTTCCCAGATTGACCATATCTTTTTGACTCGTGTGTGCTCAGAAACTGCAGGGGGCCTTCCAGGTATTGTTTCTAAAACCTTCTTCTTTACCATCTAACACAATTAGTTTGGTTTGCTTGATGCAATGATATTACACCATCATGACATAGCCTTTTGGATTATGGTATATTGTAGGCCTGGTGCTAACTCTAGCAGGAATTGGAGATGAGGGCATGTCGGTGAGTTCACATGTTTTTTCCCCTGCTGTCAACAGATGCATTCATGCATCCAGTATTAAAAGTGTTTCAAGCAACTAACTGTGGTCTTCTCCCTGCTAACGGGAAAACAGGTGAATATATGGGGACCTTCTGATCTTGACTTTTTAGCGGGGGCAATGAGATCTTTTATCCCAAATAGAGCAATGCTTCACACACACAGCTTTGGTACTGACCGAAATGCATCTTCACCACAATCTAAAGACTCCATTATTATTCTTGATGATGAAGTAGTTCGGATATCTGCAATGTTTGTCAAACCAAGGTACCATAATGGAACTGGTAGTTCAAATGATAGTGACATGAAGCCTGGTGATACTGCTATAGTATATGCCTGTGAATTGCCAGAAATTAAGGGAAAGTTTGACCCATCTAAGGCTGCTGCCCTTGGCCTTAGGCCTGGGCCCAAGTACCGTGAACTTCAACTTGGGAATTCTGTGCAGTCTGATCAATTTGATGAAATGGTTAGTCATGAGTAAAATAATATTTGTTATGTTTGTTATCTTTTTGTAGCACCTTCTTTTGAATGTGGCTTTTGCCATCTAGGAGACAACTGCTGCCTCTTATTGACCTAATGTTGTTGGATTTTTGGAGTCTGTTTAGCTTAGTATTGCATCGGTATGACATGACATTAGATATTTCATTTTTTTCCTAATCCTAACTACACTATGAAAACATGTGCTAGTTGTTCTTGGACTTATTAATTTTGCATGGCTATTTAACAGATAAGGCTTATCAGAAATTTTAACAGTAGTGTCACTTTTGAGTTTTGAGAATCCACTATTTATGACCAATTACATGCTAGAATGTAAGTTAGTATAAGTTTGATGTTTGAACATCAATGCATGTACCATTTATCTAGTTTGAGTTTCTTTTCTAAAGCTCTTTGTGTTTTGTCAATTAATGTCTAGGTTCATCCAAGTGACGTTCTTGGTCCGTCAATTCCTGGACCAACTGTCGTTCTGGTGGATTGCCCTACACAGTATCATATGCCAGAACTTTTTTTCACTGCAACCCCTTAGCTGCTTTTTTTATGAAGATTCTCCAGAGCAAAGTGGCAAGAAAGTAAATTGCATAATCCACTTAGGTCCATCATCTGTGACTAGATCTGTTGACTATCAGAACTGGATGAAAAAATTTGGCACAACACAGCATATCATGGCAGGACATGAAATGTACGATTCAATTCCATTTTCCTTTTTTTGGATGAAGTCTATTCTGTGTATAGATTTCCTATGTCAGTTTGAACTGATTGACACTGCATGCAAATCCAACATTAACTACTATGTTGCTGAATAAAAATGAGGTGAAACGACTGTTCATGTATGTCAGTGACTGCTGCTTCTTAGGGTAAATTTTCCATAATGATATGGGAAAAATAAATTGTACACCATTGTTTTAAGTTGTATTTTCAGCTTGTGCCACTTCTTATTTTGGCTGACTGGCCTTGTGCCTTTTTTCTGTTTTTGATGCACGCAGTAAAAACATGGAAATTCCTATCTTGAAAGGTAGTGCAAGGATATCATCACGCCTCAATTTTGTATGCCCTCAGCTCTTCCCATCCTCTGGGTTTTGGTCTCTACAACCTCCAAATGATGTCATGGAGAATGACAAGGTAGGTTCCAGTAGCCTATATAATACCTTGAAGGTTGAATTACTGCTGTTTATAAAATATTTTGTTTTCCTTTCAGAATGGTTCATTGGAAGCCTGTGGAAGTGTGTCTGCACAAAACCTACTAAAGGTAATTTTGTTCTTTCATCCTTGCTGCATCACACTTGTTATGTGATCATGAATGTATTAATCTTGCATTATGATTGTGACTTTGATGTCATTTTTTATTGAAATTTTGTTATTCAGCAAACCATTAAGACTGGGAACCAATTTGGACTTCAAAATTGATTGGATCTTTTATCATCATTGGTAGCATGCATTTGTAGACAATCTTTTACAAAGTTGCATGTTCATTATCAAAGAAGTAGTTGAGACCTTCGTTTTCTTGTTTTTGTTTTAGCACTAAATAAATTCATAGTCAATTCCCAGCATGTAATGTATTTTACATTCTAATAATGACGTATAATAATTCTAATTCTAACAATGATCTATAATAACATACAAGTAGGGTTGTAGGTGAAGACTCTTCTTTCAGAGAGGAATGTAAAAAGAAACTGAGTCAATAAATATGGGTGTGTTGTTTAAGTTTAGCTTAATTTGGTTAAGTGTAATATAGGACTGAATATTTCAATCCCTTTTCTTCAGTTTCATCTGCGTCCGTATGCTCAACTAGGTTTGGATAGAGCTTCTATTCCAAACTTGTTCACCTACAAAGATATTGTACAAGAGCTTGTATCTGAGATCCCAGAGGTTAGTGAAGTTCCTGAACAGATTCGCAAATTCTGGCAAAATAATGTGAATGATAAAAATACACTACCACCAACTGGCAATCGTATGATTGAAGAACCATGGATCAATAAAAAATCAGATAAGCTAGATGATGGCACTCCTTTTCAAGAAATTGTCTGGAGAAAGCATCCAAGGGACATTCAGGAGACCCCTTGTTGTGTGGCGGATGCAACAAGGGAAGATATGGAGATCACTTTTTTTGGGTACAGGTTCATCTCAGCCTTCAAAATACCGGAACGTAAGTTCCATATATATTAACTTATTTGCACGAGGAGGTATACTTCTGGACTGCGGTGAAGGAACTTTAGGACAACTGAAAAGGAGGTTAGTTCTTGCAGATCTTCTATTAATGCATAAACCTATATGTTAATTATGTTCATGAAAGTATGTTGTCTTTTGTAATAGATTTGGTGTAAGTGGTGCCGATGAAGCTGTAAAAGGTTTGAGGTGTATTTGGATTTCCCATATTCACGCTGATCACCACACAGGGTTGGCTAGAATTCTTGCTCTAAGGTCTAAGTTGTTAAAGGGGATGCCTCATAAACCCCCTTGCTTGTGATTGGACCAAGACCACTTGAGAGATTCCTAAATGCATATTCAACGCTTGAAGATCTTGACATGCAGTTCTTAGACTGCAGGCATACTTTGAGTCTAGTGTTGAGGCCTTCCTCAGTGAAAATGACACTGAATCAGCCACACCTCAAGTGGCTAACACAATGTTTGCCCCTGGAAGTAGAATGGAGAACTACAACCGGAAGCCTGCAAGTCCAAGGGATACTACAGCTCTTGCTAATTTTTAAAGAAGTTCTACAGGAATCAGGTTTAGAGATTTTTGTATAGTGTCCCTGTACTACACTGTCCACAGGCATTCGGAGTTGTTTTCAGGGCCATGGAGAAAACAAACAGCGCTGGAAAGGTAATTCCAGGCTGGAAGGTTGTATATTCTGGGGATACACGACCCTGTCCAGCTCTTATAGATGCATCCAGAGATGCCACAGTGCTAATACATGAGGTAAGCTGAAGATTGTTTTTTTGTAGTTTTGTCCTTTAGATATCCATATCTTATTTCTTGCTGATATATAAGTGGCATCATTGTTATGTCACAACTTCAAATGACAGGTGGCTTACAAAAGCCAGAATATATATATACGTTGTCCACACTGCTGTATGTGTTTCATGCTCTGATTAATGCTGAACCACAAGCACCATTGTACCGCAATACTTAATCTTGCAGATATCGTATCATGTTGTTAACAAATGCACAATGTTTTCTTGTACTATTGCTAATGATAGATGGCATTATAATATATATGCTCTTAGCTGTCTGTAATACTCTATATTTTTGTCAGGCAACATTTGAGGACAGTATGAAGGATGAAGCGATCGCGAGGAACCATAGTACAACCAAGGAGGCCATAGAAGTAGGCACATCAGCTGGAGCATACCGGATAATTCTGACCCACTTCAGCCAGCGATACCCAAAAATCCCAGTTATCGATGAGGTTGATATGGAGAAGACCTGCATTGCCTTTGACCTGATGAGCGTAAACCTCGCGGATCTGCCAGTTGTGCCCAAGGTTCTACCACACCTGAAGGTCTTGTTCAAGGACGAGCTGGTAGTGGATGAGACCGATGAGATCCAAGAGGTGGCTGCTGTGTACTGATATAGATAAAATGATGTACATTAATTTTGAACTTCTTGTAGCTTAGCGACATTGTTTTTGACTTGAAGCTCCAATTCAGTTGAATGAAAGCCGTGCAGCCATGAGGGAATAAACTAGAGCAATCGCACGTCTGCATCTGGACGGGTTAGATTTTTTTTAGGGATGGAACTGCTTGTCCATCTGGTATTCCGGTGGGCTGTATCCTTGTCTTTTTTATGTTTGCGTCGATTTTGTTGGGTGATGACATAGACCATTTTGCCCAAGTCGATTTTGTTGGATATTACCAAAAAAAAGTTGATTTTGTTGGGTGATAACAAAGATGGGAACATTTTATTTGGTGATACCAAAGTTAGACCTATGTGCTCATTTGTGATTTGTGATATTTTTGATCTGGTTTTGTTCCTTGACATGGGTGTAGGTGTTATTCTACAAGGTCAGTTGTAAATGGTATTTCATTCGTAACGCATGCAACACGCACACGTAACGTTTACCTTGTGTTATGCTTGGTTAGGAAAGGGTGAGGTCAGATGTAGGCTCTTTCCATGCTTTTTTACACACAAAAAGCCTCGAGTCTCACATTTTTTTTGAATTTAATGAAATTCAGCACAAGTTCATAAGGATTTCTTCATGTCAGGCTACAAACAAATGCAATCGTATCGTAGCATGGCAAATTGCTGACGGACGGGGTGACATGACACGAGAACCTCCCGTAGGTTCTGCTTCAGAAAGCGAAACGGTTGTTGGTTGCACACGCACGCAGACGCAGGCACAAGAGTGGCAAAAGGCAGCCTACATCCTCTAGAACCTTCCACGGTCCACCTCCTCCCTGCCTTCGGCTTGGCTGCCTCCCTCTCCCTCCCTCCGGCGGCACGGCAGGGCACGGCACGTGCCGCTCACGCCCAGCCCTCCCTCCACGCCTCTCCTCTCCTCGTCGACGAGCGGACCCGGTCCACGCCTCCTACCCCTTGCCCCTCCTCCCAGATCCCGCGCTCCGATCTGTGGTGGGTTCGGTCTCCCTCCCATCGGGGCAGCAGCCATGGATCAGAGCCGGCGGGCGGTGGAGTCGTACTGGCGCTCGCGGATGGTCGACGGCGTCACGGCGGACGACGACAAGGTCGCGCCCGTCTACAAGCTCGAGGAGATCTGCGAGCTCCTGCGCGCCTCCGACGCCAGCATCGTCAAGGAGGTCGCCGACTTCATCCTCAAGCGCCTTGACAACAAGAGCCCCCTCGTCAAGCAGAAGGTGGGTGCCCCTGCCTCCGCCTCCGCCTCTGCCTCTGCCTCTGCGCCACCCGGGATCGGATTCGCCTGCCTGCCTGGGTTGCCTTGTCTTGTTGAGGGCTGCTGCTGGTGGGCAGATCGTCCGACTGTTATTCCTTGCATCACCGGCGGCAGCGGTCTCGTGCTGCTCCCCGTAATCTGATCTGATCAAGCAGGGAGTGACCTGAAAGGGGTGCTTGGTTTGTTTCATCGTGGATGATCACAGTCCGATGTGGGAGCCAAATAAACATGTGAAATCTTTGATTCTGCAGTCAACCAGGTGGTTAGCTGGTCCGGGGGATTTGGGGGCGTCTTATTCTCCAAGTTATGTGTCATCTGGCTACTTGTTCAGTTGCTCAAGAGTCTGACACAAACCAAAGAGTTTATTTAGCTTCAGAGGGGTGATTTGGTTGTACATCAGTATAACATGACTGAGTCAGTTTCGATTGAGTGATCACTTACGGCGCCTAGACGGGCCGCGTGATTGTTTTCTGGTGCACTGTCTAATAAATACAAGGCTGGGTTACCCATATGAATGGTATAGGCTATAGCAATTAGAAAATGTGATTGTTGGCATTAACAATGGTATAAACGTGTGACTGTAGCTGAGGTTGTTTCATTTGCATTAGGTGATTGACATTATAATTCGATCACTGCTGCTGGTTATCAGATCAGAAATATAATTAGATTTTGGTGATGCTGTGGCTGCATCTGAATTGCCTTCTCTATGTCCGTGATAAATGGGATGCATTTTCCTGGATACATAACAAGACCTCTCTAGTGATCCAAATTGTTCTCAAGGACACAATAGAGTTTCAGTTTTGTATCCACTGCCTGTACCATGTTAGCTTACAAATTTTATAATGAGGACTGCCCGATTTTTTCGTTCTGTCATTATATGGTGGTTGCTATCTATGGGATTGCATATGCTTGCAATGGGAATTGTACCTGCATTAACTTCAGTATCCTGTTTAACATGTACATTGACTGTTCATTTTTTTTTGGACATGTAGTCTTCGAGCTCAATGGTATATGACTCTGTCTGTATTTGCTCCCCAGGCTTTACGGTTGATCAAATACGCAGTTGGAAAGTCTGGTACCGATTTCAAGAGAGAGATGCAAAGGCACTCAGCGGCTATGCGCCAGCTAGTTCATTACAAAGGCCACCCTGACCCCCTAAGAGGGATGCCCTTAATAAGGCTGTTCGTGAAACTGCAAATGAGGCTATAGCTGCAATTTTCTCCACAGAGGACCCTAAACCTGTTGTCGCAACCGAAAGTCTTGGCAAGCGTATACAGGGCTTTGGAAATACTAATTACGAGCCATCTAGAGATGACAAAAAGTCTTTCCTTAGTGAACTTAGCGAGGTAGTGGGCATTGGAAGTGCATCCATCAAGCAGGGTTTGAGCAACTTTGCTGCAGCGCATGCAATGATGTCAAATGACAATGGTAGCACATACAAGAGCCCTAATCTCCGTAGATCTTTGACCACAGAATCTGAAAGATATGGTCGATATGATCCAAGTGAAATTCAAAGTGAGAGCCGTGCCTCATCTGGTGCTTCAAAGAATGCGGCCTCTGGTTCTTGGGGTCCAGCTTCCAGTTCTGTACCAACTGATGATACTAGCTCAAGTCAACCAGGGATTAAGACTCGTGAAGACAGACTTCTGGAGACAATAGTTACTGCAAGTGGTGTGCGATTGCAACCAACACGAGATGCTTTGCAAATTTTTCTAACAGAAGCTTCCAAATTGGATGCAGTTGCCTTGAGCCGTGCACTTGAGAACAAACTGAATTCTCCATTATGGCAGGTGAGTGTGGCTCTCATTTTGTTTAGTTTCACCCCTCATGATCCCTATGCACAGTTAGAAAGTTAACATATAGTATGTCGAAACTAGTTCCATGTCATGGTACCTCTCACTCCTGAAAGTGGTGGTAAATAATTTTATCTTGCGTTGTTGCTTGAAGTTTTACATGTATGCCGCGCTTGTGAATTTCGATTAGATGCTACTGTCAGAATTCTCACAAGTGCAGTAAGCTTTTCAGAAGTTTATAATTACATTTTAAGATATTGCAATGTCAAAGGGAAAACATTAGGCATAAGAGAAATATGCATCATGCAGTATCTTCACTCTGGACAGATGGAATAGATCACTGTGACTGTTGTTGATGTTATACTATGCTTTTGTATTATGCTATCAGTGGTTTAATAGAGTTCGTGGAGAAACAACATTATCAACTCAATGATCAGCTTTCAGTGTAGTTGCATAATGTATTAACTGACCGGATGTACAAAATGTGTCGATGCTTGACTTATTTATACATGAAAACAGGGAATACTATGCAAGCATGACTACTTTTGCATTGCAGTTCATGATATGTTTAGAGTATTTATCGTACAGTCTAGCAGATTAATCATGATATTACATATTAGGCAGCCAACATTTGTTTCCCTTGCAGTTGGTATTTGTGAGTGGGTTTAGTTGTCCTTGACACTGTCAAGGGCCTCAAACCCCTGACTGGCTGGACCTTGGCTACGGAGTTCGTAGCCTCGATCCGTCTTCTCCGGCGAGGTTGGTTCCTCTGCCGCAGGCTTTGTTTAAGAGGTAGACAGAGAATAGATTGAAACTTCTTGCTTGTTTATTCCTTCGACCAGATTACAATATATATGGCCTAAGGCCCAACTGACTCCAACTCTAACTAGGAAATACTTGCCCGACAATCTTAGGACTTAATTTAGAAAAGGACTCTCTACTTTCCTATCTTTAGCAGATGCTGGAAGGCTCAGCATTGCGCATGGCAGCGCGTTCAGCAGCGCGACGCACATCCCGTGCGCGCCTCCTCCTAGTGTAGGGCTGGCCCCACATGACAGACACATAGTTTGTTCACTTTGTTTCAATATTTTTCACACACTATTATTTCACAGTTTTACCTGTCATGCTTGTTTCCTTTTTGATAACCAAAGCATTTCCAGTAATCCTTTTCAATTCTTCATTAGTACTCAATGTATTTGTGTACTTCTCAGGTTCGCATGAAGGCTATTTGCGTGCTGGAAGCCATTGTAAGAAAACAGGATACTGATCCTTATTCTATCATCGCCGTATTTTATTGAGAACACGGCTTCTGTTGTTAAATGCTCTGAGCTGCCACAGGTTTCTCTCAGAGAGAAGGCCTCAAAGGTGAGTCTGCTTGGAAAACTGGACTTCTGTTATGCATAATATTTCTGCATGCCACTTGTCCATCATCAAAGAAAAAGAAAATAATTTACCTTCTGTTTCCTTTGAAACTACAGTTGATCTCATAGTTTCTGTTTTATATTTTTTAAACACATTTTCTTTGTGAAAACTTGTTTCTATTGCCAATCATTGGCATGTAATAAGATATGTGTTAATTTTCTTAGGTCTTGAATATGCTGATCGGGGAACAGCCTACTGGAACCACAGCAACAAAAGCTGCAGTGCCCACACCTGTTCAGATGCCTGATTTGATTGATACAGGTGATCAAGATGATCTAGCAACAAGTTCTGGACAGGAAAGCAAAGAACAGAATACTGGGAACAGTGCATATGTTTCTTCAGTTGATGATTTGCTTGGGGGTGAACCTATTGCTGATACAAGTGTTGCTGCTGAAAGTAATGGAAGCGATCCATTTGCAGATGTATCATTCCATGAGGCAGAGACTAAGGAGACTAATGATCTGTTCTCAGGGTTGACAGTAGAAGAGAAATCGTCGTCTACTGTGCCCGATGGTTCTTCATCGAACAAAAACGAATTGCCGGATATCTTTGGCAGTGCCCCTGATTTCACCCAAGGTAGTGTTACTAACCAAGGAACTGTCAATGATTTGATGGCTGGTTTGAACCTTAATGGAACAGGCCAGGCTCAGTCTGCAGTTTTAGCAGAGCCCAATAGCAACTTCAATGGTTCACAGTTCTTTGATACAAACAATGAGACCAGCCATGTGGCAAGTGCAGCAGCATTGAATGGCATTCTTGGACAAAACTCATTTTACCAACAGCAGCAGACTCCCTTGCAGTACAGCTTCCCCCAACATATGATGCTCAATCAATCATTTCCTGGGCAACAATTAAACTATGGTGCCATGGGGATTCTTCTTGCTCAGCAGCAGCAGTTACTGCAAAATCTTGGAAATTTCAATGCTGGACTTGGGAATTCTTCTTTCAATTCGATGAACAGTGGAAATGCATCTGTGCTTCCAGATATTTTCAATTCAAGTAATCAACCTCAAAATCATGTTGCAGTAATGAGCAGTTCGAAGAAAGATGACACTAAAGCTTTTGATTTTGTTTCGGTATGTGTTTCTATCTAATAATTAGTTTACAACTAGAAATAAATTTAGGATATTCTGACATTATTGATGCATAATTAAGAATTCAATGGTTTGTAAGCTAGTAATAGGTTTATATAAATATAGATTGGGCACTCAAGGTTTTTTTTGAAACAAGTAGGCTTTGAATCGGATGTATTTCTCATTGAAATTTCAAACTCGCTTCACAAGCTCCTAGGCTTTGGAAGTAGAGGCTTTTTTTGGAATGTGGGCAGAGAGAGCCTATTTCAAACTGTGGTTGGGTACATGAGGGAAAATGTATGGTTTGGTTTAGGGGAAAATGTTCCTAATACTTGACACACTGTGGTTGGGTACATGATTTCTGTAGTGTTATGAAATGTGGGTAATGATTGAGACATGATGAGTTGAAGCTGTGTAGAACTGTAGTAGGATACTTGCAAAAGAATAATGTTAGTTTTCTGCATCATTACCTGTAGACCTGTGAGTGGATTAACATCCATATTTGATCAGCCCAGTACAAAAGGAGTCCAACTAAAAGTGAGGCACCTATCCAATCCAAACCACTATCTTGTGCAGAACATCCAATCCAGTCCATTGCCACGTCAATCCTATCCAGTCCAATCATCCAAATAATTCCTGTGAGCAGACCTGATTTCTGGTCGTCCGATTAATCGCGATTAGTCGTCTTGGTCGGTCGCAGGGGTTCGATTAGGTGGTCGACCCGACCAGATCGACCAGAAACCTGGTCGTCTGATTAGTCGTTGTCTAATCGCGATTAGTCGTCCGACCAGGCCAATTGGACGACCAGTTTCATGTTTTTGGGCCTGTTTTGCATCTGGGCTGCTGGCCTTTGGCTTGGCCTTCAACTTGGCCTGTTAGGGTTAATAGTAGATAAAGGAGGCACCCAACTCTCCTGGCGCCACTGAACCATTTAGTGTTGAACAATTTAGCTTATCTGTAGTTCTGTACTGAACCACTTTGGACTTTGGTTATGTAATATGCTGGCTGTGTGGCTGCTATGGTATGCTAAGTGTTAGTTATTGCTACTGTACCACAAGTAAGAAAAGAGAAGAAAACAACTCCCACAATTAAGTCAGCAGCTAAACACTAATGCAGTCTTGATGCTTCCTTTATTGTGTATAATATAGTAGTATATATTAAGAGCTATATATATAGTTTATATAGAGTATATACCCTAAAACACCCTGGACGACCAGGTGGACGAGCTGGGAAACTGACACAGCAGGAACTGTGGATGATAGATAATCGTCCTTGTGGCAACCTGACACCGCAAGGACTACAACATAGAGTTGTATAGCTCACTAGCTAGTTATTTTGTATGCTAAGCAAATCTGAAAGCACAAACCTTAATTAGCAGGGTCCATACATGTGACAAGTCTGAGAATACCTTCTTGCTATTCTCACTGAATATACTACCATCTTCTGCTCAACCACACTAGATAGCATTCAATTGTAAAATAAAACTCTCCCAAGTTCACAAGCAGGTAGCATGTTGACCTGACAGCCAGCCAGCCTAAGGTGAGCTATGCCTGCTGTGTTGAGTTGTGTGTGTGTGAGTACTTGTGTTGGGTTCTTTTCACCCATTTTCTTCTTAATACATAATGATGTGCAGATCTTCTCGTTTTTAGAAAAAAAATGTTGCCTGGCAAAAGTCCCTAAACCTACAACTAAAACTCTCCTAGCTAGGCATTAAGCTTAAAGACAACTAAATAACAAGATGAAGAAAAGCTGCATCATCATTTCCAGATTCGAGTTGGTATGAGGACAAAGCTAAGTATCAGTCATGAATTGATGCTGCAAAATATCCATATACGTGAAAAGAAGATATAAGAGAAAAGAATCTGTATATTATCAGAGTGAAGTTGCAAAAGTATATACTAAGTTTTCACTTCTAAGTCATTTTTTGGCTTACTCATCTAGTTTATTTATATGTCTGTTTATGTGCAATCTTGTACATATACTTTGAAGGAAGAATCTTTTTGTGTTAAAAAGCCTTCGACTACATAATATCACAAAAGATTTCTACAGATTGTTCAACTAGAGAGTGACCAATGCATAGTTCTGATGCTTCAATTGAAGGTTCAGAAATTGCAATGCGGTATGAGAAATGGCAACAATTCAGTTCCACATTTATTTAGTACGGCTTACAAAATACTGATGCAGTCCTTCAGGAGATATGAGAAGGCTGGTCTCAATTCCCTATTCTAAGCTTGTTTACAAAACATTGTTCTTAATAAATACAATCTAGCAAAAGTTGGCAGTCCAACATCTACATGCAGGATCTCCCATCCCTAAACAAGAAATTTGATATATTGAATCCAGGATCTTCCATCCCCTACACAAGAAATTCAGTGTCTTCAATCTTCAAACATGGCACCAAAACACACATGCTTTGGTGATACTGTACTGCCTTCTGGTATACATTTTGCATACAATCAACGGATTTCTGTGAATCCTTGCTTCCCTGGGCAGTCAATACATTCGCTGAACTACAAAACAGAACATACAAACCCAACCCACACCTCTGTTAATAACTTAGATGTGGGGGCTAGAGTAACCAAATTCACAGAAATCAGGCAACCCTAGTACTCGGAGTTGCTAGTAATAATCTGTGCATGCTGGTTATTAAGGAATCACAGCCCTAGTACTGAGTTGCTAGTAATAATCTTCACAAGTTGTTCAATGGTAAGGTTGCTTTGCTCGTAGAACTGTTACAATTCTTGCCGTTCCATTGCTTGCGGCAGTCTTTGCTACATTTCATTTTATTCTACAAATGTAGGTCAAATCTTATTGTGAAACTAGTATTTGTTTGAGCGACCTTGTCTATATGTTAAATCCATATGACTAACGATGATAATGCTGCAATTATTTTTTTTAAGAAGTTGGCTTTCCCTTTTCTTCAGGATCACCTTGCAGCAGCACGTGGTTCAAGAAAGTGAACCAGGAAGGAAGCAATGAGCATGTCCTGATGCTGGCAAGAGCTTAAGTGCTTGATGGACACAAAAGCTGGAAATCGAAAAGCTGCATCTTGTCACAGCCTCGCAGATTGGCTGCATGATTCACACGGCTGGTTTGGCATGGGATCGGTGCATGTTTGAAGAGATGAGAAGGGGTTGTTCCATACGGTTGGAAGACGAGATGTTGTGTTGTACTATGTATTTAGACAAGGACCGCTTTTTTTACACTGAAAAATAAATTGCATCTTCCGACTTATGTTCTGCCCTTTTCTCTCTCCTTTTTTTCAAGGAAAAAAAAAAGTCAGACGATGTATACGTATTTGTTACCTGCAGGTTTTATCTTCTTCTTTTTTCTGTACAAGATATTGTTTTTTTTGTGGCAATTGTAAAGCTTTGGAACATGAATAAGGGGGTGCAATATGATATGAGCTGCTACATGATCTTTGCAATGCTGCCTCGTGATATTCCTCGTGTATGGATGCGTACTCTTTGTTGTTCTGCATGTGCTAGTAGCTTCTTTGGCCCTGTTTCTTGTAGTCACAGGTCTCGTATTTGTGTTTGGCTAGTTGCTCTGGGTCTAACAGTTATGGAAGGCTAGTCAATCTCGTCAGTGTTTGGATGACTTTTCTCTACTTTTTCTTCTTTCTTAACGAGATGATGCGCAGCTCTCTTGGTGTTTCAGAAAAAAAAATAGATTAGAATACTTTTTATATCTTTCACTCCTCGTTCACAAAACAAGCAATTCTCACATCCCGAGGAGTGTTTGAACTTTTGGCCAAGTTTTTTATAGAAAAAGTACTAACAATTATGAGACAAAATAAGTACCTTTAGATTTGTTATGAAATATATTTTTATAACAAATTTGTTTCAAAACATAAAGGCCAATAGAAGCTTGGTCATGTAGATGAAATAGTTTTAGCCAAGCTTTCCACAATTGCATGTATTTTGGAACGGAGGAAGTATATAGACAGATCAATTCCTTCTGCAAATAAACACTGACAAGTGGGCCCTATCGACCAGCCACCCCAGCGACGACGCTTTGCTTTCCCCGACGACATGACATCCATCCATTCGTCCATCTTCTTCTATATCTAATCCTCACACCCTCCTAATCTAACAACCTCTCCTCCTATCACAATCAAATCAAAAGAGGAAACGATAATCCGCCCGCACGTAGCAGAGCCACTGACAAGTCGGCTCGGCAGGGGATCGCGTCCGTGGGCCCACACGTCATTGGGTGGCGGGTAGGCACCAGCAGCGGCGCTCTCAGTGGCCGGCGTGGCGGGTAGGGACTAGGGGACTTTAGGCACGAGGCTCTGAATAAATCGTCACCGAATCGGCCGCGAAAGCCTTCCCTTCTCTTCCGATCGATCGCGCGGCGGCGGCGGCTCACCTTCCGCTTCCGTGCCGCCCGCCCGCCCGCCCGCCCGCAGCAACCGACGTCATGGACACCGAGTACGTTGACTACCTCGCCGATCGCCGCCACCAGCGCGATCCGACCTCGCGTCTCCCCTCTTTCGCACGCGGGGTTTTCTTTTGTTTTCCTCCCTTTTTGGTGGTTTTTTATTTTTATTTTCGCCGAGGATGATGATCGCCGCCTCGGGCTGTCGGCTCCTGCAGGTACCACGCCTTGCAGCAGGGGAGCTCGTCGTCGTTGCGCACGGTGGACGCGTCGTCGTGGGGAGCCGCGCAGCAGCAGAAGCGCCAGCGATGCCAGGTGGTCACCCTCCCGCTCGTCTCGCTTTCCGTTCCCCACTTCACTTCCCTTCCCTTCCGGAGCCGCAGCTGGTTGATTCTCGGGCCCGGCACCCACCCTTTGAAATCCTCTCGGGTTTCCGCCCTCGGCCGGGTTCGCGTCTCGTTTAGGGTTTGGTCGCCGCCGGGATTGGGTTTTTTTTTTTTAGGTGGCCAAGGGTTTTCTCATGCCACTAGGGTTTGAGGGGATTTATTTCAACGCGGTAATTCCAGGTGGCGAGGTGTTCCCTAGGGATGCAATTGGGGGCGCCTTATGCCAGTATGTGGCCTTTCTTGGCTTGATTGATGCAATGCCGGTCAGATATTGGGTTGATTTTGTTTGTTTAATTAATCTAGCGTACCAGGGTGATTTTGTACCTCAACATTGTGTCAGGAGATGATTTTGCTGCGATTTTATTTCATCCTGCCAAGGATTTAAGTTCCAGTGCCATAAGCATTGCAGGACTTGCTTTAGCCTTTCTGATAAAGATGCATTTGTGCATTTGTCTGTTTAGATTTTGTATTACTTATTGGCAATTAATCCACACTGACTAATTAAATATAGGCTTCTGGATTGCGGAACAGAAGGACCTTACCTGTCCTTTTCGTGCTTTGCTCGGTATAATTACTGACTAGCCTACTGTTTTACAGGGTTCTTCAAGCGATCAAGTTGGTTCCAGCTCAAGTAGTTCTCTGAAGATATCAGAACCAGATCCACAACAAATCCAAGAAGAAGAAGAAGATTACTACATGGAGGATGATTGTGATGATGATGATGATGGCTATGACGAAGATGATTATGACTTTGATGAAGCAGACTTTAACCAGCACCTTGCTGATAAATTTGATGATTTGGATCTTCCTCCAGGCGTGGAGGCCACCGCATCGTGGTTGCAGAAAATTGCACCCAAGGAAGAAGCCAAGGAGCCACCTAAATCAACTACTGCAGATGAGAATGCAAATAAATATCACAAGTTCAAGCAGTTCGATACTGTTCAGAATTTCTCTGACCATCACTATGCTAATAAACCTCATGGAGAGGTGAGATGCTCAACTACTGTATGCTCTTGTTTTCTGCTTTGTTTGGGTGCTTACATGTTCTTCCATTACATGTTTATATTGTTTCAGCCAACCAGAGCATGGTCAAAGAGAGTTCAACATGACTGGAAACTTTTGGAGAAGGATCTACCAGGTTAGCTATAAGCAAAGTATTGTAGTATTTACTCCCCTTGTATGGATTAGTAATAGTATGGACCCTTTTAAGTTGGACCAACAAGCATTACTTGCAAAATCAACATTGATAATGGTGTGGCAACACCGATAGCCGGTATCCACCCTTGCTTCGTAAGACCAGGCTAGCTCTCAAGTTATAAAAAAATCAATTAGCTCAAAGAGTGACAAGTTTGATATAATAATTTTGTTTAGTTAAATTTGAACTATATCTATCTGTACCTCATGTATCATTGCATCCCATATTGTTAAGCACTTAAACTTGAGTGTATACACTTATTTCATTTGTGGTTTCCTCATCTTTGAACATGATTTTTTTACAGTTCGTGAAAGTGTTGGACTAGCTATTACTTCCTTATCGATCATACATTGTTTCAACGTATTTTTCATATATTACAGAGGTACAAATTCTAAAGGTTTTCTTCTATGCAGCATATATATATGTCCGAGTTGCTGAAGATAGAATGGATCTTCTTAGGGCTGCAATTATTGGGCCCAAGGGAACACCCTACCATGATGGGCTTTTCTTCTTCGATGTTCACATTCCCTCTACATATCCTTCTGGACCTCCGGTACCAAAAGCTTTGGCAATGTTACTATTCTTTTTTTTTATTTGTTATCATTTTTGCATTCTTTTGAAATTTTTATCTCTGATGAGGGTTACAGGTGGTATATTACCACTCCGGAGGACTTCGGATTAATCCAAACTTGTATGACAATGGATATGTGTGTCTTAGCCTGTTGGGTACCTGGAGTGGTAGAGGTTGTGAGACGTGGAATCCATCCCAATCAACAATGCTGCAAGTTCTTGTCTCCATTCAAGCTCTCATTTTGAATGATAAGCCATATTACAACGAGCCAGGATATGAGGCCTCTGCCAACACTCCGCGTGGAGAGCAGGCGGCTTTGAACTATAATGACAAGACATTTCTGCACTCATGCAGGACTATGTTATACTCACTTCGGAGACCTCCAGAGGTAATTTGTTTCTAAATTACTGGTCCAGCAAAGTACAATTGAATTTCTGCTTACTGCCTTGTAGTCTAGCCGAACTGATCACCTTTGTCTTGTGTTGTCCTCACAGCACTTTGCAGACCTTGTTGCTGGCCACTTTCGGGTTCATGGGCACACTATTCTCGCAGCATGCAAGCACTACATGGAAGGTAATGATATTGGCTCAGTAGTGCCGGAGGAGGAGGAGGAAGAAGAGTCAGAATGCAAAAGAGGTGATGCGGGAGCATCCAGCAGTAGCAGCAGTGCACCAAAGCCAAAGCCAGGAGTGATGAAGGCAATCCCTCACAGACGCAGCTCAAACTCATTCAATACAAACTTGAAGGGGCTGTATGAAGATCTTCTGATGGAATTCAATGTGAAGGGTGCAGACACGATGAAGTTCGTTGTTGAGAAGTTAAAGAAGAACCAACCTGCAGCCACCTGAGAAGCATGGAAGGCTGTTGACTGCAGGTAGAGGTAGTAGTGATAGTCTCTGGTGATAATTGGTCTCTGGAAGTAAGTAGTAGTAGAAACAAGGAAATGGCATAGCTGCAGGAAAGCTTTTGTAGATAATTGGTCTCTAGGACTTGGAACTTGCTTGCTCACATGAAGTAGAGTACGGTTTGGCGGTGGTATTCTAAATCTGATAATAGGTTTGCTTTGGACCTCATAAATATATATATATATAGATTTATGTGCCGGGTATTCCAAATGTGTTTGTTGCCGAACAGTAATAATTTTGGCATCAAGTAGCATGGCATCAGGTTTGCATAGTATGGATTTGTATTGTAGGGCCCCATTTTGAGGGCTCCTCTCCACTGTAAGCATGCAGCCACGGTGATGATGGCATGCTTGCAAAGTCTAGGTGAGAATGCACATGCAGTTCAGCAGATTCGTTGTATAGAATAGGAGGGGATGCACGAAAACAAATAGGATGAAATTTTGGGTTATGCATGCATCCGTTTTATTAATTATTACAGACGAACAACACAAATACAGTAGGGATGTATTCAAGGACACATACAATACATGCACATATACAATACATTATACACGCATACATATATACACACACATATACAGTATAGTAGTATACACACACACATATATATTACATACATATATATGGGGGATTTATATTAGTTTGGTAGGTTTTACTGTTGGTTAGTTGATAACACCAGCCGGAAGTGTCAAGGTAGTATCAGTAGCAGCTTTTGGGAGCTCAGTGATTAACTGCTGATTTCTATCGGTTGAGGATATGTATCGAATGCGATACCTTGGATTTGCTGGAGTGGTTTGTTGCCTTGTCCAGTCCAAAAGATTGTTCACCTTGAAGCTGGCCCTGAGCTCAATCTCATCGAGTCTGGGAAGGTGTTGGATTCCGACGATGAGCGTTTGTGCTATGGTGCTGCCACCTCCGATGGTCCAGGCAATCTTCTCGAGCTTAGGAGCTGCTGCATCGCCGGCGAAGAAGGCGGTGAAGGCGTCGCCCTCGACGACAAGGATCCTGAGAGCTTGGAACTGGACGCCCTCGAAGCGGAGCTCTTGCTGGGTGAACGCCTTGCGGCTGAGCTTGAGGCAACGCAGGCTCCGGACGGTGGCGAGCCTTTTCAGAGCATCTCCTCCGTCCATCTCAGTATCGTGGAGAGTGACGTTGGCTAGCTTCAGGGCCCTTCCGATCCATGGAGGGAGGCTCATCTTTCCCTTGATATCTAGGTTCTCGAGGGCCCAATTGGTCTCGATCTCATACTTGCAGGAGGAAATGTCGAGAATGCCGGTGCCGCCACCCTGCTGCTGGGTGCAGGTGTGGGCGACGTCGACGACCCAAACTGACAAGGAGCGCAGGTTTCCAGCCAGCACGTGGAGTAGTCGACCCAAAAGTGCGCCGGTGGTAGGGTTGGCATGGACGACCACGCCGAGCTTCCGCAGCTGGTGCAGCTTGGCAACCCCTTTCAGCTCGGCTCCGTCCGTGGAAACCTGGACGTGGGAAAGTGTCTCCATGTTCGTCATGGAACCAATCTTGTCAGGCATGTGCACGGCAACGAGCGTCGTGGCCGAGCCGACATCAGCAGTACTGCCGCTCGCCGCCGGCATGGTCGTCGTGAAGCGGTCGGCGAGCAGGTGCTTGAGATTGGGCAGGTTGATCTTCTTGGTGTCGCGAGGTGGTATGTTTGTCCCCGGATGTCAAGGGTCTCCAGCAGCTTGAGCCTGTTGATATGATTGACGTGCAGTCGGGAGACATCTGTGTCCCGAAGGCTGAGATACTTGAGCCAGTTCACCTCGCCAAACTTCTTGAGGTGGCGACTCTTGAGGCCTTTGCCGCCTTCCAGGTCCAGCACGTTGAGACGATATATCTCAGGGAGTCCTTTGATGAAATCCACCAGCTCGTCCATGGGACTCTTGGTGGTGGTGTCAGGTCGTCCAGCAATGTGCCGCCGCCGCAGCAGTCGGGCTGTGGCGGCAGCGGCTTGGAGGCACTGCGTCGGACTATGCTTCGGATCTTGCGCTGGCGATCGAGGTGGGCCGGCAGGTCACCCAAGAAGTTCTCACTTTTGGTGATGCCGACGATGAAGTCTTGGACTGGGCCATCCATGACACAGCTCTTGACGGTGCCGGTATCGCTCCAGCGAGCAGCACGAACGAAGCCTCGTCGGAGAAGCTCACGAAAGCAGCGCTCGCCTGCTTCTTCTGGAGTGGTGGTCCTCCCTGCTGCTCCTCCTCCTGGCTCTTTGTTGCCTACACACCCTTCGGCGACCCATCGCCTCACCATGCTTGTCCTGCTGAAGCTGCTGATCTTCTCGTCGTCGAGGTACGCGGTCAGGTACAGCAGGCACTTCTTCTGCTCGGTGGACAGCAAGCTGTAGCAGAAGACCATCACTTGGTTCCTGGCCTCTTGTGCTCCTACTCCAGGTGCCTCCACTCCCTCCATGAGCTTCTTCAGCTCATGGTTCGTCGGGTAAGGGGTAGACATACAGAGCACAAAGAAACATCTTCTTCGTGCATCTGAATGCACTTGCTTCAGCTTTAGCTTGAGCTTCTGCTTCAGTGGCGGACGCCGGCTGGTCCGGAGGAGCAGTGGCGGAGCTTGCCCAAAAATTCAGCAAGAGGCGCCGGCGGACGGCGGCCAGCAGTTGGAAGCAAGGGGCACCGGCGGGCGGAGGACAGCATTTGTTGAGAATACCACATATCGTGGCAGTGGCAGTGGCAGCTTCATCAGATGGGAGAGCTACTGCCAGCTGGCGAATAATGTCGTCACTGCCGCCGCCGACGTCCTTCTCCAGCTCCTGTTCCAGCTTGTGTACAAAAGCCTCCCTCGTCTCCTCCTCTTGGGCAGACAGCTTCTTGTGCACCCTCTTCACCTCACGGACAGCATGGACTTTGACGTCGTAGCGCAGCCGCCTCTCGCCGACCTCGTGCACGCGGGCCTTGAGCTCCTTGATCTGCTTGCCGAGTTTGCGGAGCTGGCGGTATGTCTTGGGGTTGAGAAGAGGACGAGGCGCGCCATGGCCACGTAGCCCGCGCACCCGCCTCGGTCGACGCGGTGGCGAGCCATGTCGCGCACGTAGCGCTGGGTGAGGTCATTGGCGATGTAGGCGACCTCGAGCACCTGCTTCATCCAGGCGCGGACCAGGTCGTCGTGCTCGCCCTCAAACTTGCTCAGGTGCAGCAGGAAGCCGTTCATGCTGTCCATCTCGTCCTTGATGAACTTGAAGTCCCTGTGCACGCCGCCGATGAGCCGCGCCTCGTCCCTGATCGCGTTCTTCAGGAGGCCCAGCAGGGTGTCAACGGAGCTTTGGGTCAGGGCGGCCATTACTGGTGATCTGTATTTTGTTTTTTTCCTGGCCGATCGGAAGCCCTGTACTTCCGACTTCCGACCTGCCGCATGCTGCTGTTGCTTGCGCGGGATTGATTATATAGTAGAAATTTAATGAAAATCAAATGCAAAATGGTGGGTCGTACGCATCCCAAATCCCAATTGCAAGCAAGGAAAACCTGGGCGGAGGACAAAGTGTTGAATGATAGTACTATTCTATTAGTCAGTGATCCGGGCCCTGTCAGTTTTTTCTTTCGTGATGAACTCGATCCCAGCTCTCTGTGAGTTCTTTCTCCCATGATGAACTGTCGTACGCATCCCAAATCCCAATCTTTCTTCCGTGATGAACTCGATCCTGGCTGGCTCTGGGAGTTCTTTATTCCGTGATGAACTGTCGGCACCATTTTCTCTCTGCAAGCAAGGAAAACCTAGGGCCGGGGGAGGACAAATTAAAGTGTCGAAAGATGTTCCTGTTTCTTTTCGTTTGACAAGGAATAGAATCTTGTGGTTGCCCCCTCGATCTCCTATTCTTTTTGGCAACCTAGGGGAGGGACGGCGAATCCAATCTGGCCGGACAAAGTCGAATGATGGATGTTCCTTTTTCTTTTCTTCTGGCAAAGGAATTGAATCTTTCGGCTGCCCTTCACCTACGTATTCTTATGGCAACCGCGAGGGACAGCCAATCGAATCTGTGCTTGCCTTCTTCTTCTTGTTTTTGTTCTTGTCATCTTCTGCTTCAATTTCATCGTTGATGCTTCTAGTTCCAGCTCGTCGTTTCAGCTGATGTCTCTGCTCTCTCCGTCCTAAAAAAAGAGTAACGTTTTTAACTTTTAGACATCGTGTTTTGACCGTTCATTTTATTAAAAAAATTATACAAATTTTAAAATAAATAAAACACTATTAGAGTATCTCTAATGATAAAATAAGTCATAATAAAATAAATAATATTTATATAAAAAAAGTATATAAGATGGATGACCAAACAAGATGTCTTCTAAAACGACACTCTTTTTAGGGACGGGAAAGTATGTCCTTGCGTCCCGCTTCACATTTAATGTCGTGGTTCGAATTACAATTTGCTACTCGTTGCTAATTAACGTTAGCTTTTACTAACCATAATAGTAACAATTTACGAGCGGCATGCACATGTTTATGATTGTGATGGGCGACATTCTATTATATTTGTCTTACCATAAATTATCAATTTTACCATCTAATTCATAGATATCTCATCACATGCATGTGTCAGTACTGAAGTCAACTTCACTTGATATTGATAACAAATACTATCAATTAAAATTAAAACATGATCCAATTTATTAAATTAAACAACATATATATGTAATTAAATCAAACTACAGAATTAAGGAAGAGCACAACGAACAATGGAAATTTGCTATCATTATGATTTGGTTTAATGCAATTAACTTGGCAGCCTAAGCCTTCACATTTAGTGTTAGCCTAGACGCTAACCACCCTCCGTTATGCGTTTAGATGGTTTAGACGGCTGACTAGATGGTTTAAACCATTTGCGCTGTAACAGTAAATATACACATAAATTATTATTTTATACAAAATTTTAAGTGCAATTTCAGGCACGAACATAATTGCACAAATTGACATGGGCAATAAATGATTATACATATAATCAAACACATAGTAATATAGACATCATTTAAATGGCACCAAAAATTTCCCTTCACGCGCAAACCCAATTTTGTCAGCCCAAAAAAGTTTGTCTAGCACCCAAACTTTCATAGTTTATATCGCCTAAACGGCTGTTTAAACACATGTGTTTGGCGTTTACACGTGTTTAATCACCGTTTAATGCCATCATTTAAACTGTTTTTTTTTGACTAGTTTGACTGTTTAGACATATTTAGCGTTTAATTCAATGACTAGGTCTAAACTACACGCACACCCACTGTTTAGCATTTAAACGCGTGTAGACGACCGTTTAGCTAGACGCGTTTAGGCGAACACTGTAGGCAATGAAGCATACTTCTTAGCACGTTAGTGACTAAGTCCACGCTCTGTTCCAAATCTCCTATGTCCAAATTCCTCTCCTCTACAAATCTTAACTATTAATAATAAAAAGTATATGTTAATTTTAATAATTGAAGATTGATATGTAAAATAAAAATCATCCTGTTATAACGTAATAAGCTACTTATTACCCTTTGTACATTATCCACCTCACTGGATGGAAAAAGATGCAGCGGCCAGGGGCGACCACCAATTAAGTTGCTCTCCTCTACAAATATTAATAATTAATAAACAGTATATATTAATTTTAATAATTGAAGGTTGTCTCCTCTAGTGGCCCAGACAATCGTCGATCGAGGCGTCGCCTCTCGAATAGTTTTCCATCGGGCCGGCCCAGCCTGATGGGGGTCGGGCTGATAGGGCATGCCGTGCCCTGCGGGCCGTGCCTCCACGGGCCTCGTGCCTGACTGGCAGCCCAAGCACGGCCTATAAGCTTATACATGTGAATGGTGGGCTGGGCCAAATTCAACAGGGAGGGGGCGCATTGGGCTGGAAGCAGGCCGTAAAAGGGCATCAGACCGACGTCGTGCCTAATTGTAAATGTCGGGCCGTGCCGTGCCAGCCCACGTATATTATTTTTATAAAGGCATATGTGTGTAATTTATGTACAAATATTGGGGGTTATTTTGAATTATCTTTTTATAGTGGCAGAGGTGCGTAATTTACGTGTAAAATTATGTTGGCAGAACGTGTATAATTACTCTAAACAAATCTTACTATATTGATATTGATATAGGTGGGTAATGTGTGTGTATATAACACACGTACGGTTTGACTAAAAAAAATCTAAGTACTACTGAACAGTTAGTACTACACCCAGAACCACGAAAATACTGAATAATAGTGAAACGCAACTAATGAACAATACTGAATTATGTTTCATAATGGCCAAGGTGTGGTTAATGTAGATGCAAATTTAGGGGATTATTTTGAGTTATTTTTTTATAATGGCAGATGTGTGTAATTTATGTACAAATATTGGGGGTTAGTTTGAATTAACTTTTATAGTGGCAGAGGTGCGTAATTTACGTGTAAAATTAGGGGGTCACTTTATGTATTTTTTTATAATGGCAGCAGTGCGTAATTTTTTAATAAACTACAATAGATCCAGTGGCTATTATCGATGATGATGATTAGAGTCTACCAAACCAAAGGCTAGATATTTCTAGTTATTATGAGAATTTCTAGGATTTATCTTTTTTTTTTCTAGCGTGTCCGGTAAATACGGTAAGAATTAACGTGGTGCCTCCGTTAGGCTCTCTGATTAGTAATAGTAAGATTAGATATATCGAGCGTGTTTGCGGAACTTGAGTTAATTATTGGCAGTAATTACACTACAGTCATAATTCTTTGAAAAAAGGTTGTTTCAACATGGTTAAGAGATTGATTTCGATCGGATGAGGGATATGTACCGGATGCGGTACCTTGGATTTGCTGTGCGTGCTGAAGTGGCTTGCTGCGTCTGCTCCATGGGCTTGGTCCGAAGCTCAATCTCCTTTAGCCTGGGAAGGTGGTTGATCCCGACGATGAGATCCTGATTGTGCATTTGTGCTATTCTGCTGCCTCCTCCGATGGCCCAGACAAATCTTCCCGAGCTTAGGAGCTGCATCATCGGCGAAGAAGGCGACCGACTTGGGTAGCAGCGTCACCCTTGATGACGAGGAACTTGAAATTGGACGTTCTTGAAGCGGAGCGCTTGCACGGTGAATGCCTTGCGCTTGCGGCTGAGCTTGAGGCTCTGGACAGTGGAGAGCATCTCCTCCGTCCATCTCAGTGTCGTTGGCTAGCTTCGATCGGGGCCCTTCCGATCCGATCCATGAAGGGAGGCTCATCTTTCCCTTGATGTCGAGGTTCGAGAATGCCGGTGCCGCCGCCGCCCTGCTGGATTGTGGTGGTGATGGTGCAGGGGATGGCGACCCAAACTGACAAGGAGCGCATGCAGGGATCCAGCCAGCACGTACAGTGCTTGACCCAGAAGTGGTAGCGTTGGCATGGACGACCACGCCGAGCTGCTGCAGCTTGGCGACCCCTTGCAGCGACGGCGACATGGAGAGACAACGCAAGGCTTCGGATCTTGAGCTGGCGATCGAGAGGTGGGTCGGCATGCAGGCCATCCACGAAGTTGTCGCTTTTGGTGATGCCGATGATGAATTCACGGGTTGGGGCGTCGCTCCAGCGAGCAGGACGAATGAAGCCTCGGAGGAGAAGCTCACGGAAGTAGCGCTCGCCTGCTTCTTCTGGAGTGGTCCTCCCTACTCCCTCCTCGTGCCTCTTTGCCTGCTACAAGCCCAGGCGGACGCCGTGGCGGGCGATGTCGCGCACGTAGCGGTCGACGCAGTCCTCGGCGACGTACGAGATCTCGCGCACCTGCTTCATCCAGGCGCGGACCTGGTCGTCGTGCTCGCTCTCCATCTTGGTCAGGTGCAGCAGGAAGCCGTTCATGCTGTCAATCTCGTCCTTGATGAACTTCATGTCCCTGTGCACGCCGACGATGAGCTTCGCCTCGTCCTGGATCGCCGTCGTCAGCACGCCCAGCAGGGCGTCAATATATATGGAGCTTTGGGTCAGGGCCGCCATTGTTACCGATCTGTGGGTTCCTGGGTGGTGGTGGAACGATGTTGCATGCCGTACGTTGCTAGCTGCGCGGGATTTACGTACTATATATATACAAATTAAATTGAAAATTAAAGAGCTCAAATGGGTCCACCTCGAGGTCGATCGTACGCATCCAAATCCCAATCCCAATCCCAAGAATTAAGTAAGCAAGCAAAACCTTGCGGGAGGATAAAGAGTCGAATGCATTCTTTCTTGATCTGGTAAGGAATTCAACAGCGAATTGAATCTTTCGGTTGCCATCTTGTTCATGCTCTTGTAATCTTCTGTTTCAATTCGTTTCATCTTGATGCTTCTAGCTAGTTCCAGCTCGTCGTTCCAGCTAAATGTGGCCTTGTTCGCTTGGCTTATCGGTACCAGGTCGGCGATATTTTCTCTCACAAAGATCAGTAGGTCGTGATCTTTTCTCTCACAAAGGCGTCGTGCCTGGGCCCACCCGGCCGAACAGGCTGTGTCTATGTACTTGTCCTGCTTCACATTTGCTACTACTGGTTACTAACCTTAGCTTTTATCTGACAGATGAACTATGGAGCAGGTTTGTGCAACTGAAACTAATTACTAGCAATAATTAATTACACTACAATCCTAATTCTTCAAAAATAATTGTTTCAACGTGGTTAAGAGGAAAAAAAAAAGCATGCACGTAATGTAACTCACCAATTTTGAAGAAGAAAGGTACCACATCCTGCTTAACTATTTCCATCTACCACTCAACCATATATATTATGTGGACGTGGCTAACACCTGCACATGCAGACGTTAGTGTTATAGCCTGCCCACTACAAAACTAATATTTTCTTCCCTGGTGCGCGTTTTTTTTTCCCGGCCACCTGGCAGTCGCCCCTACTAAGTTTCCTGGGCTTCCTGGCCAAAGGCCCAGGAGTGACCAGGCCCACAAAAACACAGCAGATTTGCTTCTTCGCCACAACGTAACCCCCATTTCCCAACACGCAAAATAACAGGGCCAGCCACCATCGTCCGGCCGGCGATCGCAAAAAAACGGCAGCCACCAAAAAAGCAAGCCAGCAGGTATGCACATGCAACACAGTATGATTCAGTAATAGTATAATTCCAGCCAGATCTGTTCTAGAGAAGCAACTCTACTTTTTGGTATCAGGTCAGATCTGATAACTTGGTCATGTCAATTACAAACTAAACAACCCACTCCTACTTAACATGGTCTCCATGAACAAACTCAAACGTTTATATACATCTTCCAGCCTTCTTGAGTATTACCTGCAACAAGAAATATCACTTGACATGTTCATTTTGGAGAATCAGGGCCTGACAGCTGCAAGTGATATAGAAATGTATAAATTAGCAAAAAAAAAAAAAGATGACAGACTTCAGTGTGGCTTTGGAGAGATATTTGAGCAATAGACAGTACGGAAAGATATTTGAGCAATAGACAGTAAGTATTTCCCCTAACACAAAAAGCAAAATTAGTACTTAAAACAAACAAAATCAGCCCTTTTTGAAAAGTCATTGTTATGCATTTTCTACTGTTTTGTAACACAAGCTAATAGAATTGCATAATCACCCTGCATTTCCTACTCAAAAAAGAATGGCTTTGTAAATTACAAAAAGCACAACCCACTACTACTTAAAGAAAGGTTTTTGTATGCATGAACTACTCTATATAAGTTCCTTCCTTCCTGAGTATTACCTGCATCAAGAAACATTCTCTGACATGTTCATTTTGATGATTCATGGCCTGACAACTGCAATGAAAATAGAATTGCATAATCAGCATCATACACCTGCAATTAAATAGAAATTGCCAAGATAAGTACATATATCATGGTGAGCACCTGAGGGAAAAAATGACCAAGCCTCAAATTTCAACTGCACTAATAGAAGAACTAATTCTGTTAGTTTGCATCACCTAATATCAGATTTGTTACTAGAAGCAAATCTGATAAATCGATAAAGCAATTCAGTACTTTTTCATGACCAATTCAGTTGTTTTGTGTAATCAATTCAGTTCACAAAAGTAAATAGTTTGTAATCACATACTCTCTAAGCATACATATATGTAATTTGTATCAAAAATTTTTGCAGTTGTGCTAACAGAAGCAAAAGTCCATCACAAATATACCATTCAGACCTGCAAATGAGTCAATTGGGATGGTGGTAGCAAATAAGGTCCAAGATTTGTGTCCAGCTCTGCTAAAACCAACATGATGAGAATATGACCATGTACCATGGGCAGGAGCAGCAGGGAGAATTATTGCGATGGTTGAGTACGCTACAAGAGTACCAAGCAGAGGGCCACCATCTGCAAACTAGATGGCAAAGCAAAAGTGGTATGTTCTGGACTGGAATTGGAGACTTGAGGTTTTGCCTAGCATTTATGAAGCTGGTCATGCCGGTTTAACAGAGGCTACTCCAGTAGTTCGAGAAGAGGCCATGCCAAGTGTTTCTGAGATCAGGCTCTCAGAAAAGGAAAATGGAAACTAGGCAGGCTGCAGCGTATAACCAGCAGGCTAGTGTGCCTATCCCCCAGTGCTCCAAACACTAGTGCTACAGAAAGTGCACAAGATGGGCAACTGATCCAACTAATCTTTGCTGGAAGCAACAAGTTTGAAAAAACTTGCCTCTGAATTATGGTATACTACATTCTATCACACCTGTTACTTGATTTCTTAAAATGCTTATATTGCATTTCGAACTGAAACTAAACTACTAGCCGGCCACACTGTGGGAGTTCTGCACAACTTTCAGTAAGCATTGTAGAATGATCTCAACACAAATTACTACTAGTTAAGCAATTTAATATAGCACCCACACCCTTAACTACTAGATTCCAGCCTGCAAGCTGCTGCTGCATCCCAACACAACATCATTCCCGCATTGATCAACCCAGACAATAACAAAATCGATCTCGCGAGGTTAGAACCAAACCTAGTTGCATCTCTAATTGGAAAGCAATCCATTGTGCTTAAATCTAGTTGCAATACATCACATGTCATTTCCAGCTTCAATGCAATAGAGTAGGCATACATTTAGATTCAGAGGACAGATCATGCTCAAGCATACATTCAGATTAGGCTCAAGAATACACAAATTGCCTATTTAGGAGCACATTATTGACACCGGATTACCAATAACTTGCCTGGCTAATAATATTAAATTGTCTAGAGTTGTATATATCAGCTTGTCTAGTAATGGCAGTTTAGTTAACACTGAGATCTAGACTAGCAGAGACGATCAGGACCAGACCTGATCATATCATGCAGAAACTCAGAGGCAAAAGATTGTAAAAGGGGAAATGACACAGATACAAAGCACCCAGAACTATACTCTACATGAAGCAACAAGACATATTTTTAGTCGAAATATATGGATCTTAATAAGCTGCCACCTGTACTTGATTTCTTAATTACTAATATTGCATTTTCAAACCTGTAGCTGCAGTGGCGGGGGCGAGTTCATCGAATGTAGGGAACCCCGAAAATCGAAAGGTCAAAGAATGCAGGATGCAGAAGAGGCAAAAAAGGGGAAGAACGCACGATGGAGAAGAGGCAAAAAAGGGGAATGAATGGTCAAGCGAAGAAGAAGAATAAGTGCGGCATATGCAGATCATATGATAACAATGCACAGAGATGCTCGGACAATTGGACAAAGCCCGGAAGAGAAGTTCGACTTCAAGAAACAGTTTAGATTACGAGTTTCAAAACATATCAGCTTAAGTAGTGTTATTGAAAAAGAACTAGAATGTGTTTGCCAAAATATGAGTTGGCACAGACACGTTAGATGGTAATGCTCAAATGTTAATGTGCATTGTCTTTCCCTATTTACTAGGTTAATTGCAAGCAGAATACTAATAACTTGCCTGACCAATGAAATTAAATTGCTTACTAGATTACTGACCAGCTACAGCTAGTAGAGTGGTACTGATCACGAGTTTAGATCAGAGTTTCAAAAAATATAATTATTAGCATAGACAACTAAGATAACCTACTGACAATAAATTTGGTTTGATTAAAGAGAATCCTTATTTCTATTTCCATCATGACATGAAAATGGCTAATATCTATAAACCAATGAAAAAGTTTTGTACCAATTTAGCTTTTCTTTAATTATGGTAAAAAATGGTAGGGGAGTCATTAGTGCAGTTTACCATTGCCAAAATGGCTGCTGCCATTAATCCAGCTCCAGTACACTTCGCTTCCTATAGAAGAAGTCAAAGTAAGGGACGCAATTTGCAAATGGGTAAGAATAATGTGATAATTCACACTTCCTTGAAAAACGAACCTTTGTTAACAGGTAAGTAGCCCATGATGCATTTGCTGAGAAAATTGGAGCTGTGAACACACAAACAATCTCCACAGACAATGGGATGTTAAGAGAATTCACCAACCTAGTGGACCATTCAAACACTTTAGGCACATTCAACCAGAAGGAATGTAAATTTAAGACAGTAAATTGTGTCCCTCGATGGCATACCGCCAAATAGTTCCAGCAGTCAATGTCAAACCAGGATACACAGTGCCACCAATCACACGGCCAAGGGGGTACCTAAACCAGCAGCAGCAGCAACGAAATCAACCTAGTAAATTATTCCTTTGACACAGAAATCGCGCAGTACTAAATGACTGAGAGATTGAAGCTGCTGCTCTTACCATGTCCTATCATCAAACCAGTTCCAGAACTCGTAAATTCCATTCATCGATAGAAACTGTAACAAAGAGAAATTTAGACCAGATGTGACAGGTAACCGGACAACAAGTTATGCATCTCCACGAGCGTCACTCGCTTTATCCTTGCACTAATTATCTCATAGTAAACTAAATCTAGCATACAGGCCACAAGAGTTAATTTCCACACTGAAACTCAGCATCCATATATCAACGTAGTCTGTCGCCTACAGAAGTGAGCTCAATTCCACATACTGTACAACTGAAGCAAAACGTTAAAGCAATGGAACCAGCAATCAAACCTGGGTGACGCGGAAGTTGAAGTAGGGGTCGAACTCGTGGATCACGCTCTCGTACTTGATGACCTGCGCGCCAACAGGCACAAGGCTTGAGCACACACACAATTCGGGGAGCGAGCGCTTCGCGAGCACCGAACTGGATCTGGAGGCGCAAAGCGGATCTTACGGAGAAGAGGCGGATCGAGAACCAGGACCGGTCCGTGGCGGCGACGAGCAGCTCGGCCGCCTGCGTCGGCTCCAGTATCTCCGCCGCTCCTTCACGGTCCGCAGCCGCATCGCGTCCGCCCTGGCCCTGCGCACGAGGCCAGCCACGTCGAGCCCGGACCCGTCCGCCAACGGCACGACCCCGTGGCCCTCCTGCACGAACGCCATCTCCCGCGCCAGCACATCCTCCCTGGCCACCATTGTGCGACGCTACAAATCGTCGACATGCGCCAGCTGCGTCGGGATCGGGATGAGGTCACCCAGGTTCCCCGAGCGCACGCCGAGGAGGAGGTCCGGCAGCTGCGCGTCGAGGCGACACCCGTACTCGGTGGAGAGCAGGTGGATTTGGATTTGGTTTTCTCTAGACAGAGAGAAAGAGGAAGCGACGAGAGCACGGAGGACGGAGGCAGGGGCGAGGGTTGCGGCGGCGCAGGGCGGCACGGGCGTGGCGGCGGATCTGAGGAAGGGGAGGAGAACGGGGAGGACTGGAGGAGTGAGTGGGTGGGGAAGGTCAGTGCGGACGCCACCAACGGATTCAACCCGATTAAATGTTGCTGTCCTTTGGACGAAAGATGGACGATGGAGGGAGGGTGCATGCGATAAGACTGAAAGATACTTCCTCCGTTTCAAACTGTAGTTCACCTTGACTTTTTTAATACATTAATTTTACTATACACCTAGTTATACACTATATCTAGATACATAGCAAAAGAAATGAATCTAGAAAAGCCAAAATAAACTACAATTTGGAACGGAGGGAGTACACGGTTGGAAATAAGACAATACCTATATATATGTTATAGCTGGCTATAGAATCTAAAACTCCAATAAGTTCTATCCCCCATCGGGGGTTTATTTGGGAGTTCTCGCCTCCCCGATTGATTGGCTCACATGAGTAGTAACTGAAATATAGGTTTCCGTTCGTCTGTTCGCGTCGCCAATGTTCATTCCCCATTCACTGTTCCACTAGCTGCTGTCTCCAACGAAAGGTCGCCACATCAATTTGACACGAAAGGTCATCGTGTTGTAGTACTTAAATAGGCCCCGCCGAATTCCCGGGTCTCCGAGCCGCTGTTGCCGCCGGCGTCGTCCCTCCGGGGAAGTGGAGGGCAGCGCTCCCGTCTGCTCGCCGCGCTCGCCGGGGAGGTGGAGGGCCACGCGAGCTCCTCCAACCATTGCCATCGTCACGCGAGCTCCTTGCCAAGCCGCCTCCGCTCGCCGAGGAGCTCGGTCCACCGCCGCTGGAGAGGTGCCGCCGCCGCCGGAGAGGGCAGAGCGGAGGCGGAGCTCGGTCCGCCGCCGTGGCAGCTCCACCTCGGGCTGCCCTCGACCTCGATCCCGTGGAGGAGTTTGGGTCCCCTGCCCCACGCCTCGCGGAGGCCGCGAGCAGGGCCACCCAAAGCGAAGCCCGCGTGCACCGCCGACTACCGGGCTACCTCGCGCGGCTCATCCTCCTTGCGGCGGGATGGGGCACCGGCCGCGAGAGCTCCTCCATCGACGGCAGATGCGCCTCCACCTGCCGAGTCCGCGTCCCCAGCTTGCGTCGCGATGAGAGCGGAGCCAACTGGCCGCGGGCGCAGGGTGCCTGCTGCGTTCTTCCGTGGGTGCAGGGGCCTGCAGTCACGCGGTCGCTGGTCACCAGGACCTGGCCGCTGCTGGAGCCGCCGTAGATGCGGGGCCGCAAGCCCCCGACCACTGATCTCGCCGAGCGCGCCGATTCATGCGCCGATTAGAGTGCCGCCGTGGCCTGCATCACGAGAAGCGCTGCATCCGGCCGCCGGAGCCGCTTGATGAGGCGCTGGATCCGACCGGGTAGCAGGATGGGAAGAGAAATGTCGGGCATGGGAAGAAAGAGAAGGAGACTTTGGATTGGCGAGACTGCGAGCACCAGCAGTTAGTGGCCTGGGCGTTCTTGGTGCGGCCCCACAGCGGGTAAGATGATGATTACCATGAAAGGAGCACGCGCATTAGCAGGGGAAAGTGAAAAAAAAAAAAAAAAAGGTAGGAGATCTGACCAGTGCTCCAATACAGAAGAGAACGACTATCCCGTGTTGAATACGAGTGAAAAGACGAACTGAGTGGATCAAAGCCGTCCACGTCAATGCTTGAAAGACTGCATGAGGTAATGTTGTGATGTTTTGTTTTGTTTTTTCTTTAGGGTGGCAACTTTTTCCGCATGAGATACAGAACACAAGAATATTTTGACTACTGAAGATTAATGTCGTCAAGATGCAGTGGTTTTCTTGAGATCATATATGTGTTTTGCACAAAATTTAAATCATAGTTATACGTGACTAAGTGAGTACCTAAATAGCGTTTTTTGACACGATGCATGCATATATTAAAAGAACAGCAGTATTACAGCACCTTCATAGAAGACGGAGGAAGCAAACTAAGACCAGACCGGACCGTAGAAGACACGTGTTAATCTAATCCTATACGTGACACCACGATGGAGAAATCAAAGCAAGATAGTTTCATTCATATAACTATAGAAAAATAGTCTAATTTTTTTTAAAATTATCTGTAATCCCCGCAGCAACGCGTGTATTCATCTAACGTTTGATTTTGTAGCCAGACCCAAACTCGGGAGACCGCGCGCACCACCCGATCGAACCAGGCTGGTGCATTCACCCATCGATTCACAGGCTTTGACTTGGCCCCACGTGGTCCCCTTCAATCAATACTAATAAGTACACCCATGCATTGATTTAATTTCCCTGATTTTGCTCTTTCCTTCCGTGAGCGGAGACTGCAGAGACGTCTCAATCCTTTTCTAGTATTCTATTTCCGTGGCATCATTCCTGCTCAATCTGAGCGTTCCTCCATCGGCACCGCGGACACCGGCGTGGTCGTCGGGTTCTTGATGGTGTCCGGGCCGTCGGCACTCGTAGGTGGCTCACCGCCGTCGTGCTCTTGACTGCTCCCGTACCGGCGGCGGTAGCAATGAGCCAACGTCAAACGACGGCGCCACCAACGACGGCAACCGGAGGCGGCTCTGCCACCCCACGACGCGACCGGCGGCGGCACTGGCTCCTCCTCGACATGACCCGCGGCGCCCCTGCTTTACCACGCTACCGGCCCCCGGTCGCGCTGGGAGGCGGAGGACTAGCCGGACGCAGTGGTGACCGCTGCCGCGATGGAGGCAGCCGTGGCGGCGACGCGCCGACGACGTACACAGTCAGCGCTCCGGATGTTGCAGACCAATTACGAGGAGTTGGTGAGCAAGACCTTCCATCCGTTATTTCTCCTCTTTGAATCCATCTCTAACTCTCTGATCCGTTAGTGCGCGTGTGGCAGCATTCACATACTCGCCGGAACTACACGGCGTGGTGGAGGTGACGGAATCCGGCTACGACAGCTGCTCGAGCGCCAACAACATCTCCGCCTTCCGCACCGGCAACAACATCGTCCGATCGTCGTGCCTCACACCGCCGTCGGCATTGGCACGCGCTACTTCCTCTGCAGCCTCACGACCCACTGCAGCAACGGCATGAAGATCCGCGTGGACGACGCCGCACGGCGCTGCCGCGCCAGGACCCGCGGCGTCGGCGTCTTCCACCACCACCGCGGCATCGTCTTCCGCTGCCGGCTTGGGTCCGGCCGGCCTCCTTGTACCTGTCGTGGTGGCGGCCCTCTGCCTGCCGTCTGGTACTTGGTAGTCAGCACCGATACAGACGTACGATGGCATGGCCGCAGTCCTCTTCCTGATGGGGCACGACTAATTTTGTTGGATTTATTTGTACAAATATAGATTAGTTCAATGATCGATGAACGACAAGTTAGTATTTGATTTTGTTAATTTTGTTGCTAGTTACGGTTGGAAAGCACCACGTTGAGTATGATTCCTGTAAATATTATTTAGCGGAGATTCTCGTAAATATATTTCCCAGTGCAGATTATCGTAAATATTTCCCGTACAAATTCAAATAAATATTATTATTGCAAATTCTCGTAAATATTATTGGTGCAAATTCTCGTAAATACTTCCTAGTTCAAAGTCTCGTAAATACTTCCTACTACAAATTCTCGTAAATATTATTATTGCAGATTCTTGTAAATACTACTAGTGTAAATTCTCGTAAATACTTCATAATGTAAATTCTCGTAAATACTTCTCAATGTAAATTCTTGTAAATATATAAAATATATGGTAATACAAAATCTCATAAATATTTGACATTGTAGATTCTCGTAAATATTTTTTTCAGTACATATTCTCGTATTATTTCTTGCGGGTGAATTCTTGTAAATACTTCTTCTTCATGGATGGTACAGTAAGTAGTAAATACATGCACGCACACCAGGACCAGGTGCAAAAAAAAATGATTAGCGCCACTCACGTATTGACCACATGCACCGGTGAATTAATTAGTTACTAATCTGGCCGGCTCAACCGCTGCAGCTCCATACGGGAATCAATAGCGCGCGCTGGTGGGGTGGATGGTGCGGTCAGGTTGGCCTGGCTACAGAATATGCTCGGTATAATTACTGACTAGCTTACTGTTTTACAGGGTTCTTCAAGCGATCAAGTTGGTTCCAGCTCAAGTAGTTCTCTGAAAATATCAGAACCAGATCCACAACAAATCCAAGAAGAAGAAGAAGATTACTACATGGAGGATGATTGTGATGATGATGATGATGGCTATGACGAAGATGATTATGACTTTGATGAAGCAGACTTTAACCAGCACCTTGCTGATAAATTTGATGATTTGGATCTTCCTCCAGGCGTGGAGGCCACCGTACCGTGGTTGCAGAAAATTGCACCCAAGGAAGAAGCCAAGGGAACACCCTACCATGATGGGCTTTTCTTCTATGCAGCATATATATATGTCCGAGTTGCTGAAGATAGAATGGATCTTCTTAGGGCTGCAATTATTGGGCCCAAGGGAACACCCTACCATGATGGGCTTTTCTTCTTCGATGTTCACATTCCCTCTACTTATCCTTCTGGACCTCCGGTACCAAAAGTTTTGGCAATGTTTCTATTCTTTTTTTTTATTTGTTATCATTTTTGCATTCTTTTGAAATTTTTATCTCTGGTGAGGGTTACAGGTGGTATATTACCACTCCGGAGGACTTCGGATTAATCCAAACTTGTATGATAATGGATATGTGTGTCTTAGCCTGTTGGGTACCTGGAGTGGTAGAGGCTGTGAGACGTGGAATCCATCCCAATCAACAATGCTGCAAGTTCTTGTCTCCATTCAAGCTCTCATTTTGAATGATAAGCCATATTACAACGAGCCAGGATATGAGGCCTCTGCCAACACTCCGCGTGGAGAGCAGGCGGCTTTGAACTATAATGACAAGACATTTCTGCACTCATGCAGGACTATGTTATACTCACTTCGGAGACCTCCAGAGGTAATTTGTTTCTAAATTACTGGTCCAGCAAAGTACAATTGAATTTCTGCTTACTGCCTTGTAGTGTAGCCGAACTGATCACCTTTGTCTTGTGTTGTCCTCACAGCACTTTGCAGACCTTGTTGCTGGCCACTTTCGGATGCATGGGCACACTATTCTCGCAGCATGCAAGCATTACATGGAAGGTAATGATATTGGCTCAGTAGTGCCAGAGGAGGAGGAGGAGGAAGAAGAGTCAGAATACAAAAGAGGTGATGCGGGAGCATCCAGCAGTAGCAGCAGTGCACCAAAGCCAAAGCCAGGAGTGGTGAAGGCAATCCCTCACAGACGCAGCTCAAACTCATTCAATTCAAACTTGAAGGGGCTGTACGAAGATCTTCTGATGGAATTCAATGTGAAGGGTGCAGACACGATGAAGTTCGTTGTTGAGAAGTGAAAGAAGAACCAACCTGCAGCCAGCTGAGAAGCATGGAAGGTTGTTGACTGCAGGTAGAGGTAGTAGTGATAGTCTCTGGTGATAATTGGTCTCTGGAAGTAAGTAGTAGAAACAAGGAAATGGCATAGCTGCAGGAAAGCTTTTGTAGATAATTGGTCTCTAGGACTTGGAACTTGCTGCTCACATGAAGTAGAGTACGGTTTAGCGGTGGTATTCTAAATCTGATAATAGGTTTGCTTTGGACCTCATAAATATATATATAGATTTATGTGCCGGGTATTCCAAATGTGTTTGTTGCCGAACAGTATAATTCTGGCATCAAGTAGCATGGCATCAGGTTTGCATAGTATGGATTTGTATTGTAGGGCCCCATTTTGAGGGCTCCTCCACTGTAAGCATGCAGCCACGGTGATGCTTGCAAAGTCTAAGCGAGAATGCATATGCAGTTCAGCAGATTCATTGTGTAGAATATATAGGAGGGGATG
This sequence comes from Hyparrhenia diplandra, assembly GCA_015847255.1. Classification (NCBI taxonomy): domain Eukaryota; kingdom Viridiplantae; phylum Streptophyta; class Magnoliopsida; order Poales; family Poaceae; genus Hyparrhenia; species Hyparrhenia diplandra. The sequence goes on from JADLZK010008297.1 coordinate 251,914, forward strand.
CAAGAAAACAAATAGGATGAAATTTTGGCTTATGCATGCATCCGATTTAATTATTACAGACGAACAACACACACATACAGTAGGGATATATTCAAGGCGACATATACATTATACACGCATACATATACATACACACATATACAGGAGTAGTGTACACACATATATATATACAGTATAGTAGTACACACACATATACAATACATTATACACGCATACATATACATACACACATATACAGTATAGTAGTATACACACACACATATTACATATATATGGGGGATATGGACACACACATATATTACATATATATGGGGGATTTATATTAATTTGGTAGGTTTTACTGTTGGTTAGTTGATAACACCAGCCGGAAGTGTCAAGGTAGTATCAGTAGCAGCTTTTGGGAGCTCAGTGATCTGCTTTCTATCGGTTGAGGATATGTATCGAATGCGATACCTTGGCTTTGCTGGAGTGGTTTGCTGCCTTGTCCAGTCCAAAAGATTGTTCACCTTGAAGCTGGCCCTGAGTTCAATCTCCTTGAGCTTGGGAAGATGTTGGATTCCGACGATGAGCTCGAGCTCCTTGTTGTGCAGCGTTTGTGCTTTGGCGCTGCCACCTCCGATGGTCCAGGCAATCTTCTCGAGCTTAGGAGCTGCTGCATCGTCGGAGAAGACGACTCGGGTGAAGGCGTCGCCCTCGATGACGAGGACCCTGAGAGCTTGGAACTGGACGTCCTCGAAGCGGAGTTCCTGCTGGGTGAACGCCTTGCGGCTGAGCTTGAGGCAACGCAGGCTCGGGACGGCGGCGAGCAATCTCAGGGCATCTCCTCCGTCCATCTCAGTGTCGTGGAGAGTGACGTTGGCTAGCTTGGGGGCCCTCCCGATCCATGAAGGGAGGCTCATCTTTCCCTTGAGATCTAGGTTCTCGAGGACCCTAGTGGCATCAAAATCGATCTCATACTTGCAGGAGGGAATGTCGAGAATGCCGGTGTCGACGACCCAAACTGACAAGGAGCGCAGGTTTCCAGCCAGCTTGTGGAGTAGCCGACCCAAAAGCGCGGCGGTGGTAGTGTTGGCATGGACGACCACGCCGAGCTTCCGCAGCTGCTGCAGCTTGGCGACCCCTCGCAGCTCGGCTCCGTCCGTGGAAACCTGGACGTGGGAAAGTGTCTCCATGTTCGTCATGGAACCAATCTTGTCAGGCATGTGCACGGCAACGAGCGTCGTGGCCGAGCCGACATCAGCAGTACTGCCGCTCGCCGCCGGCATGGTCGTGGCCGAGCCGACATGAGCAGTACTGCCGCTCGCCGCCGGCATGGTCGTCGTGAAGCGGCCGGCGAGCAGGTGCTTGAGATTGGGCAGGTTGATCTTCTTGGTGTCGCGAGGTGGTATGTTTGTCCCCCGGATGTCAAGGGTCTCCAGCAGCTTGAGCCTGTTGATATGATTGACGTGCAGTCGGGAGACATCTGTGTCCCGAAGGCTGAGATACTTGAGCCTGTTCACCTCGCCAAACTTCTTGAGGTGGCGACTCTTGAGGCCTTTGCCGCCTTCCAGGTCCAGCACGTTGAGACGATATATCTCAGGGAATGCTTTGATGAAATCCACCAGCTCGTCCATGCGACTCTTGGTGGTGGTGTCAGGGTCGTCCAGCAATGTGCCGCCGCCGCAGCAGTCGGGCGGTGGCCGCAGCGGCTTGGAGGCACTGCCTCGGACTATGCTTCGGATCTTGCGCTGGCGCTGGAGGTGGGACGGCAGGACACCTGGGAAGTTCTCACTTTTGGTGATGCCGTCGATGAAGTCTTCGACTGGGCCATCCATGACACAGCTCTTGACGGTGCCGGTATCGCTCCAGCTAGCAGCACGAACGAAGCCTCGGAGGAGAAGCTCACGAAAGCATCGCTCGCCTGCTTCTTCTGGAGTGCTCCTCTCTTCTCCTGGCTCTTTGCCTACACACCCTTCGGCGACCCATCGCCTGACCGTGCTTGCCCTTCTCATCTCCGGCTCCTCGAGGTACGCGGTCAGGTAAAGCAGGCACTTCTTCTGGTTGGTGGACAGCATGCTGTAGCAGAAGACCATCACTTGGTTCCTGGCCTCTTGCGCTGCTACTCCAGGTGCCTCCACTCCCTCCTTGAGCTTCTGCAGCTCTTGGTCCGTCGAGTAAGGGTAGACATACAGAGCACAAAGAAACATCTTCTTGGTGCATCTGAATGCCCACGCTTCAGCTTCAGCTTCAGCTGCACCACCGCTGGTGGCGGACGCCGGAGAGCATTTGTTGAGAATACCACGTATCGTGGCAGTGGCAGCGGCAGCTTCATCAGATTTTACCGGGAGAGCAGGAAGCTTGCCATTCATGTCGTCACTGCCGCCGGCGACGTCTCTCTCCAGCTCCTCTTCCAGCTTGTGTACAAAAGCCTCCCTCCTCTCCTCCTCTTGGCCAGACAGCTTCTTGTGCACCCTCTTCACCTCCTTGTGCACCCTCTTCACCTCACAGCAAGGCACCCTCACAGCCAGCATGGACTTTGACGTCGTAGCGCAGCCGCCTCTCGTTGACCTCGAACACGCGGGTCTTGAGGTCCTTGATCTGCTTGCCGAGTTTGCGGAGCTTGCAGTATGTCTTGGTGTTGAAGCAGAAGAGGCATGTCATGGCCACGTAGCCCCCGCACCCGTCGCCCAGGCGGTCGCCGTGGCGAGGCATGACGAGCACGTAGCGCTCGACGAGGCCCTCGGCGATGTAGGCGACCTTGTCCACCTGGTTCATCCAGGCGCGGACCTGGTCGTCGTGCTCGCCCTCCATCTTGTTCAGGTGCAGCAGGAAGGCGTTTATGCTGGCCATCTCGTCCTCGATGAACTCCATGTCCCTGTGCACGCCGCCCATGAGCTGCGCCTCGTGCCTGATCGCGGCCGTCAGGAGGCCCAGCAGGGCCTCAACGGTGGTTTGGGTTACGGCGGCCAACGCCATTACTGGTGGGTGATCTGGGTTTTGTTTTTTTTTTCCTGGCCGATCGGAAGTCCTGTACTTCCGACTTCCGACCTGCCGCATGCTGCTGTTGCTTGCGCGGGATTGATTATATAGTAGAAATTTAATGAAAATTAAATGCAAAATGGTGGGTCGTACGCATCCCAAATCCCAATTGCAAGCAAGGAAAACCTGGGCGGAGGACAAAGTGTTGAATGATAGTACTATTCTATTAGTTAGTGATCCCGTCTCTGTCAGTTTTGTTCTTTCTCCCATGATGAACTGTCGGCACCCGTCCTACATTTTCTCTCTGCAAGCAAGGAAAACCAAGGGCCGGGGGAGGACAATTTTTTTTTCTTTTCGAGATCACGCCCACCCAAACAAGCACTGGCGCGTATTTCATTAAGCAGAGGGAATTTTTTGGAATACAGTAAACAAGGAGACGGCAACCTATTCTTTTGGCAACAGTTCCTGTTTCTTTTCAAATGATATCGAATGATGTTCCTGTTTCTTTTCGTTCGACAAGGAATAGAATCTTGTGGTTGCCCCCTCGATCTCCTATTCTTTTGGCAACCTAGGAGGGACGGCAAATCCAAATCTGGCCGGACAAAGTCGAATGATGCATGTTCCTTTTCCTTTTCTTCTGGCAAGGGAATTGAATTTTACGGCTGCCCTTCACCTACGTATTCTTTTGGCAACCGCGAGGGACAACGAATCGAATTTGTGCTTGCCTTCTTGTTGTTTTTGCTCTTGTCATCTTCTGCTTCATTTCATCGTTGTCGCTTGTAGTTCCAGCTCCTCGTCTCAGCTGATCCTTAAAAGAGAACATTTTTAACTTTACATGGTTGTAACACCCCTGGTGTTACTATTACTAAAACATGACATGTCATCATGATCATTGCAAAGCATGCATGTTTAACCCACCATGTCTTGCATTGAACTAAAATGAGTTTATTTATGTTTGGTTTCGTCGTCGGTCGAAAAGACGCGGAAAGAATCTGTCGTGGTGCGATACCGCTGGCGACCACGAATCGATAATCGACCGGCCGGTGCGTTCTCGAATGGCCTAGCTCTAGAGACAATGACACAATGTTTATCTTTGGTTCGGGCAAGATCGGGCTCCCTAGTCCGGTGTGATCACTATCCGAGCTCAAACGCTCGTGCAGGGGGTGCGTACAAGCGGATCGAGAGAGGGAGCGGGCTCCCAGGTCTCTTGTGATTGAGGCTAGTGCCAATATGAGGGTGAGCAAGGGTGTTTGAGTGCCCTGTTTTTCGCCTCCCTCTACAGAGAGTCCTTGCCCCTCCTTTTATAGTGGCAAGGGAGCAAGACATGTGAGCTCACGAGTTGAGGAGGGAGGCGTAGGACAAGGAGCCATGGAGCGGCGAGTAGGTGGAAAGAGCTCTTCGAACGAGCTCGTTGATTGGGCAGGAGTTCTTTTCGGGCTCCCGGTAGCTTTGGATGTCGGAACCAGTCGTCGTCGTACGCGGGAATCCGGGCTGGGTAATGATCGTGTGTTACTCGTCTTCGATCGTAGTTGGAAGCCGTCCCTTCGGCATGGGAAGGCGGCCATCTTTCTTTGGCGTCAAGATGCTCCGCCTGCGCCTGTCGAGGAGGCGTAGTAGAGTTGTTGGACCTTGACGGGGTATGGCGAGGGAGCTCTTTGGGCGAGCTCTTTGGCGGCAGAGCCGATCTTCGAGCTCTTTGGGGACTGGATGTTGAAATTGGCCGCCGTACATCGGAATCGGAGTTTGGGCGGGCGACCGGCGTCGTGTAGTCCTTAATCGCAGAGGAAGCGATCCGTCGGCATGGGCGCGGCCATACCGCGGATGAAGCCGGGCGCCACGTCGACCGTGATTTTTGAGGAAAGCGTGGTGACGCCGTGAGAGTTGATGGGGTATGGCGGTGTGATGGAAGGGACCTCCTTCGTAGTCAGAAGCGCCGCATGGCTACTGCACTGCCGTCGAGCAGTTGGCCAACCCCGCATTTGCCGGCTTCAAGGCGTGGAAGATAGGGCGAGCTCTTCCGCCGTCGCGGGATTTCGTCGAGCTCGAGCTCGGCGAGGCGGGAAGAGGTCCCCGTGTGAAAGGTCGTCGTCGCGTTGCATGATGAGAGCTCACTCGAGGAGAGCTCGCTCGAGAGGGGATCGTCCCTTGGTTCTAAGAGCTCACGCGCGTCGGTCAGCAGCGGGAGAGCTCCTCCACGAGCGGAGCTCTTTGGAGGATAGTGAGCTCTTTGCGTTGGCCGAGCGGGCTCTTAGCTTGCTAATGTCGGCGGGGAGCTCATCCTTAGCGCCCCGAATATCGAACCCCCCACGTAATCGGATTAGGAAGTTACCCCTCTTGTCCGAAAACCCCGATTTGAAACCCTAGTTTGTCCCCTTTCCTTTTATTCAAAATTTATCGAGAATTTGAGGGTGGTCACAAAAGTGAAATGGTAGAGTTTTTAAAGTTGAACATTTTGGGTATTTTGAGTTTTCAAAGTTTAGTTCAAAAATTTAAAGAAATTTTGAATTCGACAAAACCCTATTTACCCCCCTTTTCTTTATTTCAAAATCTAAGCAAAAATTTGATAAAACTTCCAAAAGCTAGTTTGTAGATCTTGTTGAGATGAACAAAAGATATGTACAAAGTTTTCAAGTTTCTACATAATTTTAAAAGTAATTTTGAATTCAAATTTCTTACTTTTTGACCCCATTTCAAAAAGTCCAATTTCAAGGCGAATTTGAAAATTTCCAATTATGAAATTTGTAGATCTTGAAATTTTGAGCAAACATTGTTTTTGGAGATTTTTCGAGTTTAATTCAAATTTTGAGAGTAATTTGACAAATTCAAAGTTAGGGTTTCTACCTTTACGATTTCGACCCAATCCTCTTACGCCCCGCCGCCGTTGACCGTCGGCGCCGCCAGATCCCGCCGTCCTTTCGCGAAACCGCCCGGGTGAGGGGCTTCAGCGACGTCGCTGTCCACCTGCCCAACCTCCATCCCCTATAAATAGGCCATCGCCGCGACGTCGTCTTCTTTTCTTCATTTTTTCGCCGCCGAATCCGCCGCCATCCGCCCGCCGTCGACGCCGCCGCCGTCGGCGTCCTACGCTTTCGAAATAACCACACCATCGGCCGCGCGAGCTCCCTTACCTCCCTCGATACCCGGCCGCGACCCCTCTCGCCCGGAATCGCCACCGCGAGCTCATCTTCTCCGCCACCGTTCGGAGCGCCGCGCATGTCACCTCGCCGTCGTCGGCCGATTCGGTGAGCCGAGGCGAACTAGTTAGCGTTATCGCATTGCCTTGACGCCGTGGGTCGTGAACGACTCGTTGGTTTTCACGAGTTGAGCCCCGGACGTGCGGGAACGTCGTGTCCGTCCGCCGCCGCCCGCCGTCGTCGCCGGCAACCCATCTCTCGCCTTGCCCTTGACGCAACCAAGCCTTGTTCCAAGTCCGCGGTAAGCTTCTAGCCACTTGTGCTTTTCGTTTTTCATTTTGTCCCTTTGCCGACGCGGAGCAGCGGCCGCGCCGTCGTCTTGTGATGGCGCCCAGCGTCGTCGCCGGGCGAGCACATCGGCCGGGCCAAAGATCAACGAGAATAGGGCGGGCAGGCATTCTGCGTTCGAGCCCGGCCCAACATCGTTCCAACGGGCGGTTCGTCCACCGTTCAAAGCGAGGGCGGTCCATCATGCGATAACAAGGCCATGAACGATTGCGGACATCGAAAGCACAGATCGGGGGCGATTCAACCCGAAACCCTTTTTCATTTATGAAATGTTTTATTCAATTTCATTTATTTGAATAGTATCGATTTTCCAAATTTCATATAAATTCAAATATGGGTTCTAAAATCATGAAAATTTTTATGTAGCCTTCCCATCATATTTACTATCTAGGAAAATTATGAAACTTGAATTTTAAATAGTTTGGGCATGATTAAAAATACAAATTTTAATTGAAAAATGCATCTTCCTTGATTTTTAATAATTATTCTATTTATCCAAAAATCATGAAAATTATTTTGACACTGTTTTATGACATGATCTACCTGTACAAAAATTTTGAGCTTGTTTAAAGAAAGTTAAAATATTTATTATTTTGTGCTCTATTATTTCATGTGTTAAATAATTTGTTTAATGTCTTATCATCTAGGGTTTTGGGTGAATTTTGGATTATTTAGTGAACCCTAAACCATACCACTATCAAATGGTCCTTGAGAACTCCTTAGGCAATGGTGATAATATCTCGTAGAGTAGTTCAACAAGTTGGTTTTGTTGGATTGCAACTTTATCATGAAGGAAAGTTGTACTCAAGTGTTTATCGTTTCATGCACTCTCGCGCATCATGTTTATATACACGGCATCATGTAAAGCATATATTATTCTTTCGTATAGTGAATGAAGGTGATCGAGAGATCGTCGATCAAGCTTCCGAAGAGGGTTTTCTTGTTGATCCGAGTTCTGATTATTGTGATCCATCGTCAGAGTCGGGTTATTTCATCAACCAAGGCAAGCTCCGGTTACATTAAACCCTTCCTTGATGTTTTAAAAGTTTTATACCACTTAATGTTTATGATGTATTGCATTAAGTAATTAGAAGTTGAGTGATAACCTAATTGCTGCACTTTCATCCTTGATTATTGCTATACCATTCTTGTTAACCTGTTTAATTTCGAAAATGCTTAGTGATGCTTAGCCATGCTTAATTAGTTAGACTTTTTGAGTCAAAATGTGCTAAGTTTTCAATCATAGCCCGAATGGGCAGTTGTTGAGAAATGATGCTATGTTATGAAACCATATTGGAATATGGTGTTTAACTTGAGACCGGTCGGGTAATTTGCACTGAGAATGGAGTCTCAGTGTAGTATTTCCGGCTTGTCGATTAAGGACCGTTCGTTGTAGGCAATGTGGACCGAGACTATGGAACGCACCGCGCTTGAGGTCTTTTGACCAATGGCACGTGCATGCGGGTGTCACCCCGGGACGGTCGAAACTAGTCTTGACCACATACTCCGGTAAGCCCGATCTCGGGGTGTCAAATCGGAAACGCACAACCGCCAAGACTTGGGAGTGGAGAGATGGCGGGAGTAGCGTGTACACTCGTGGGTTAAAGCCCCGGATGCACGTGGGTTAGATTCCCGGGTGTGAGGGTACTTGTGCTCTCGGGTGGCGTAGGGACGCGGTTCCGTTTTGAGTATCCAAGAAAGGGTTGATATATGCAAGCTTAAATGCTACATATGTCGTGTGGTAAGAACTCCCCAGCTGGGTTAATCGATTTCGAAATCGCCGTGCTTCTCGGACATGGAGACTCGGTTTCCCCCTTACATCGTAGATTAATTATGAAACTATAAAGAGATGGAATAAGTGATGGAATATCTACGAAGTGTGTGCTCTAGTATAAGATCACCTAGAGTAGGTGAGAAACTAAATTGGGATTAAAATATTGAAAGTAAGGATTCATTACTAGTAAGCTTTTCTGCAAAAAGAATCCTTGACTCTTGCTAAAAGCCTTACCTTGAATCCTAATAGACCAACATTCCCCGAGTCTTCTCCTATTTTCTTTAGTCGGGTAAGTCTTGATGAGTACTCCCGTACTCGGGGTTTGTTAACCCATGTTGCGAGGACCAGGTAGTAGTCATGTTCCGATTTGGACCTTGTTGTATGACGATCCATCAAGAGGATAGCAACGATGAGTGAGAAGTGAGACCCGTGGAGGTGGTGCAGTTAGTGTAAGATATGTAATAAACTTTTACGCTACTCCTACTTATATATTGTAAAACTTATTTTAGATAAATGGTTGTAAAATTATTGTAATATAAGTCTTCCATTTGTTTTACTCGATTATGTATGAAAACCTGTTGTAATCTTTGCAATGACCTTGTAACGGATCCTCGGTTTGAATAGTTAATAGTACTTTTCGGGTTATGGGTGCACATATGAGGCTATTAAAGGTCGTTGTACCGATAATTAGTACATGTGGGCCCTATAATTTGGAAGGTTCTGTTACAATGGTGTTTGACCATTAATCTTATTTACAAAATTATGCAATTTTTAAAATAAATAAATTATTATTACAAAGTATCTCTAATGATAAAATAAGTCATAATAAAATAAATAATATTTATATATAAAAAAATATATAAGATGGATGACCAAACAAGATGTCTCAAAAAGCGACACTTTTTTTAGGAGGGACGAGTATGTCCTTGTGTCCCGCTTCACATTTAATGTCGTGGTTCGAATTACAATTTGCTACTCGTTGCTAATTAAGGTTAGCTTTTACTAACCATAATTGTAATTGTAACAATTTACGAGCGGCATGCACATGTTTATGATTGTGATGGGCGACAATCTATTATATTTGTCTTACCATAAATTATCAATTTTACCATCTAATTCATAGATATCTCATCACATGTACTGATCAAGTCAACTTCACTTGATATTGATAACAAATACTATCAATTAAAATTAAAACATGATCCAATTTATTATATTAAACAACATATATATATGTAACTAAATCAAACTACAGAATTAAGGAAGAGCACAACGAACAATGGAAATTTGCTATCATTATGATTTGGTTTAATGCCATTAACTTGGCAGCCTAAGCCTTCAGATTTAGTGTTATCCTAGACGCTAACCAACCCTCCGTTATGCGTTTAGATAGTTTAGACGGCTGGCTAGATGGTTTAAACGATTTGCGCTGTAGTAGTAAATATACTCATAAACTATTATTTTATACAAAATTTTAAGTGCAATTTCAGGCACGAACATAATTGCACAAATTGACATGGGCAATAAATGATTATACATATAATCAAACACATAGTAATATAGACATCATTTAAATGGCACCAAAAATCCCCTTTACAAGAAACCCAATTTTTTCAGCCCAAAAAGTTTGTCTAGCACTCAAAATTTCATAGTTTATATCGCCTAAATGGTTGTTTAAACACATGATTTGGCGTTTACACGCGTTTAATCACCGTTTAATGCCATCATTTAAACTTTTTATTACTATAGTTTGACTGTTTAGATATATTTAGCGTTTAATTCAATGACTAGGTCTAAATTACACGCACACCCACTGATTAGCATTTAAACGTGTGTAGAGACGACCGTTTAGCTAGACGCGTTTAAGGGCTTAACGTAAGTCAATGAAGCATACTTCTTCGCGCCTCGGTGACTAAGAGCACTCACAATGCAGACTCTATCATAGTTTTTATCCTTATTTATTACCCCTTTATTTATTGCTTTTGCTGATGTGACGCTATATTTATTGAAAGAGAGAGGAAAAACATAATAAACCAAGTCTAACTAAGAAACCAAGTCTTCACGCAAACCAAGAAAATATGTGAGAGTGACAAGTGGTTCATGTAACATCATGATATAAAATTGCATTGTGGAAGATAGTTTCTTGACACAATGTCCAAGACTATTGAAACCATGATGGTTTCTAGCATTAATGTAGACTCTACCATAGAGTCTAAGCTTATTTATTACCATCATATTTATTGCACTTTTTTGAGGTGGCGTTGATGTGGCAAAGTATATTTATGGAAGAGAGAGAGAAAAAAACAAGACTCAAGTCTTATTTGGACTTCAAGTCCCGTTACCCAAAGTAATAAATAGTTTTAGACTCATAGTAGTAGAGTCACATCAGAAGTGCCCTAAGTCACGCTCTATTCAAATCTCCTATGTCCAAATTCTGTCCTCTACAAATCTTAACTATTAATAATAAAAATTATATTTTAATTTTAATAATTGAAGATTGATATGTAAAAATCATCCTGTTATAACTTAATAAGCTACTTATTACCCTTTGTACATTATCCACCGCACTGGATAGAAAAAGATGCAGCGGCCAGGGGCGACCACCAAGTAAGTTGCTCTCCTCTACAAATATTAATAAATTAATTAATGAACAGTATATATGAATTTTAATAATTGAAGGTTGTCTCCTCTGGTGGCTTCTCGAATAGTTTTCCATCGGCCCGGCCCGACCCGGTATGACATGGCAACGGGCCAGGTTGGTCCAATGGGGCCGGGCTGACAGGGGCATGTTGTGCCCTACGGGCCGCGTGCCACCACGGCCTCGTGCTGTCCGGCAGCCCAAGCACGGCCTATAAGCTTATACATGTGAATGGTGGGTTGGGCCAAATTCAATAGGGAGGGGATGCATTGGGCCAGAAGTAGGCCGTGAAGGGCATCGGACCGACATTGTGTCTAATTGTAAATGTCGGACCGTGCGGTGTCAACCCACGTAGATTTTTTTTTTTTTTTTATAATGGCAGATGTGTATGTACAAATATTGAGGGTTATTTTGAATTATCTTTTATAGTGGCAGAGGTGAGTAATTTACGTGTAAAATTATGTTGGCAGAACGTGTATAATTACTCTAAACAAATCTTACTAACGGAGGATATGTACCGGATGCGATACCTTGGATTTGCTGTGCGTGCTGAAGTGGCTTGCTGCGTCTGCTCCATGGGCTTGGTCACTTTGAAGCTGGCCTGAAGCTCAATCTCCTTTAGCCTGGGAAGGTGGTTGATCCCGACGATGAGATCCTGATTGTGCATTTGTGCTATTCTGCTGCCTCCTCCGATGGCCCAGACAAATCTTCTCGAGCTTAGGAGCTGCATCATCGTCGAAGAAGGCGACCGATCGACTTGGGTAACAGCGTCACCCTTGATGACGAGGAACTTGAAGTTGGACGTTCTTGAAGCGGAGCGCTTGCACGGTGAATGCCTTGCGCTTGCGGCTGAGCTTGAGGCTCTGGACAGTGGAGAGCATCTCCCCCGGGACAGTTGAGATTTCAGTAGTGCCCGTCCATCTCAGTGTCGTTGGCTAGCTTCGGGGCCCTTCCGATCCGATCCATGTGGGGAGGCTCATCTTTCCCTGCACTTGTCGAGGTTCTCGAGGAACAAGCTGGAGGCGATCTCGTGCATGGAGGGAATATATGTAGAGAATGCTGGCTGGTGGTGGTGATGGTGCAGGGGATGGATGGCGACCCAAACTGACAAGGAGCGCATCCAGCCATTACGTACAGTGCTTGATCCAGAAGTGGTAGCGTTGGCATGGACGACCACGCCGAGCTTCCGCAGCTGCTGCAGCTTGCGGCGACGGAGACATGGAGAGACTATGCTTCGGATCTTGAGCTGGCGATCGAGGTGGGCCGTCATGCACGAAGTTGTCGCTTTTGGTGACGCCGATGATGAATTCACGGCCGGGTTGGGGCGTCGCTCCAGCGATCGAGCAGGACGAATGAAGCCTCGGAGGAGAAGCTCACGGAAGTAGCGCTCGCCTGCTTCTTCTCCCTCCTCGTGCCCGTAGCGGTCGACGCAGTCCTCGGCGACGTACGAGATCTCGCGCACCTGCTTCATCCAGGCGCGGACCTGGTCGTCGTGCTCGCTCTTCATCTTGGTCAGGTGCAGCAGGAAGCCGTTCATGCTGTCCATCTCCAACTTCATGTCGCTGTGCCGATGAGCTTCGCCTCGTCCTGGATCGCCGTCGTCAGCACGCCCAGCAGGGCGTCAATATATGGAGCTTTGGGTCAGGGCCGCCATTGTTACCGATCTGTGTCCTGGGTGGTGGTGGAACGATGTTGCACGCCGTTGCTAGCTGCGCGGGATTTACGTACTATATATATACAAATTAAATTGAAAATTGAAGAGCTCAAATGGAGGTCGCTCGTACGCATCCAAATCCCAATCCCAATAATTAAGTAAGCAAGGAAAACCTTGCGGGAGGATAAAGAGCCGAATGCATTCTTTCTTGATCTGGTAAGGAATTCAACAGCGAATTGAATCTTTCGGTTGCCCCCTGTCCTCTTTTGGCAAAGGACAGCGAATTGAATATGTGCTTGCCTTCTTGTTCATGCTCTTGTAATCTTCTGTTTCAATTCGTTTCATCTTGATGCTTCTAGCTAGTTCCAGCTCGTCGTTCCAGCTAAATGCGTCTATGTACTTGTCCTGCTTCACATTTGCTACTACTGGTTACTAACCATAGCTTATATCTTATAGATGAACTATATGGAACAGGTTTGTGCAACTGAAACTAATTACTAGCAATAATTAATTACACTACAATCCTAATTCTTCAAAAAAGTAATTGTTTCAACGTGGTTAAGAGAAAAAAAAGCTTGCACGTAATGTAACTCACCAATTTGAAGAAGAAGTTACCACATCCTGCTTAACTATTTCCATTTACCACCCAACCATTAAAAAAACAGACCATCCTATCCAATAGTTATCCATGTATCAAACCGAAAAAACTAGCTCATCAGTAACAACCTACACAATAGTTATCTATGTATAATATATGTTTGGTCAAAGTTAAAAGTGTTCGAATTGGCAGATATGCACTACGCTTCTCAAAAGAACATAAGTGATGCCATCTATTTTTTCTACGGACTTCTGTGTACTTATCACAGACCGGATCGATTCGGGGGTGACACCACTACAGGAATCCGGCTTCTTTGCCGAGTGCAAAGAAGTTTGCCGAGTGGCAAATATCGGGCACTCGGCAAAGAGCAACTTTGCCGAGTGCCAACCTGAGCACTCGACAAAGACCACCACTTTGCCGAGTGCCCGGCCGTCGGCGGCGTGTAGCACTCGGAAAACAATATATTTGCCGAGTGCGTGGCCGTCGCCGGCAAAAACAATACTCCTCGGCAGCGGATAACGGGATGAAAGCGGCCCCGCGTTCTCCGTCACCTTTGCCGAGGTGTCCAACGTTAGGCACTTTCGGCAAACTAGGCATACTTTGCCGAGTGCCTCACCTATAAGCACTTTCGGCAAATGACTTGTTTACCGAGTGTCCAACATGGCACTTTCGGCAAACTATGCGATTTTTTTGTTTTTGCCTCATTTTTTTTGTGTTGCCTTGGTACACTAATTACATCTCATGTTCACAATTTGGGACAATTTCAAGTTGTTTTTGCTATATTTCATGAATTATTTCTATTTCCTTGCATTTTACGGACCACTCCAAATTTGAGCTGCGGGTACATGAAATAATGGACTGTGGTCATTCAAAAATATTATTCATGATGTTTGGCATATGTTTAGGCTCAATCCGGGGACTCGCGTGAAATTTCGAACATTTGTAATGTCTTAGGAACATGGCGAGTTACGTGCGGAAAAGGTGTTTTTAAATTCTATAAAATCAAACGAAGTTTAAAATCACAGAAACTTGGCGTGGTGTCTTGTCATCTCATGGGAGGCTGTGGAAAAATTTGAAAAAGTTTCGAGCAAGTTGTGACGTCGGGATGGCTAAAAACCGGCACATCTCCGCGACTTGATAGCCATCCGACGTCACAACTTGCTCGAAACTTTTTCAAATTTTTTCCACAGCCTCCCCATGAGATGACAAGACACCACGCCAAGTTTCGTGATTTTTAAACTTCGTTTGGATTTTATAGAATTTAAAAACACCTTTCCCAAGACGTAACTCGTCATGTTCCCAAGACATAAATGTTCGAAATTTCACGCGAGTCCCCGGATTGAGCCTAAACATACGCCAAACATCATGAATAACATTTTTGAATCAGCGCATTCCATTATTTCATGTAGCTGCAGTTCAAATTTGGAGTGGTCCAAAAATGCAAGGAAATAGAAATAATTCATGAAATATAGCAAAACAACTTCAAATTGTCCCAAATTCTCCACATGACATGTAACTCTTTGTACTAATGCCTCACAAAAAATATGGGACGGAAAATCAAAAAAAATTAATGGTTTAGTGCGTCGCCGGTTAACTTTTCGGCAAAGATTTTTTGCCGAGTGCTGCACACACTAGGCACTTTCGGCAAAAGTTTGGTTTTTTAAAAAATAAAGGACCTTTGCCGAGTGCCTCATTTCGGGCACTCGGCAAAGCCGCCTAATATCACGGGCCGAGGACCCATTTCCTCATTCTTCCCCACGCGCCCGCCACGCCCTTTTTTGACGACTCGACCGCCGCCCGCCGCCGATTCCCGCCCGCGCCCGGCCCGCCGCCGCCCATCCTCGGCGGATCCGCCCCCGCCACCGCCGTCGGACCCTTCGCGCGGAAGCCCGCCCGTCCGCGCCGCCCGCCCGTCCGCGCCGCCCGGCCGTCCTCGCGGACCCGCGGCCGCCCGTGCTCGCGGATCCGGCCAGCGCCGCCCGGGCCGTCGAACGCGCAGCCAGCCCCGCCGCCCTCGCCCGGCCCCGCCCCTCGGCATTTCCATGTCCCATTAGCAGTGAGGAAGGGAAGGGAAGAAGAGGAAGAGGGAGGAAGGGAAGGAAGAAGAGGAAGGGAAGGGAAGAAGAAGAAGAGGGAGGAAGGGAAGGGAAGAAGAAGAGGAAGGAAAGGAGGAAGGGAAGAAGAGGAAGGAGGGAAGAAGAGGAAGCGGAGGAGGAAGAAGAAACGCCCCTCGGACCGGTCGCCGTTCTTCGTGGTCTTCGCGGTGATCCACGCCGTCGTCGCCGACCGTTGCTTTTGCCGTTCCATGCCAAGGTAAGCCCTATCCTTCTAGTAGTGGTTAGTACGTAGTAGATGTTAGTAGTGGTTAGTAGTGGTTAAGTAGTAGTGTTAGTTGTAGGGTTAGTAATAGTAGTAGTGGTTTAGGAGTAGTGTTATTGGTGCTTGGTTAGTAGTTATTGGTCTAGTAGATGGTTTCGAGAAGTAAAGTAAATGGCTCTTGTTGATATATTGGTGCTTGGTGGCCGACGTGCCTATATTCGGTATATGTATGTGGATGTGGCCTTCGTGCCATGTATTTTTGCAGGTTTTGGGAACCTCCCGTGCGAGGGGAGGTCTTTGCAAAATTTTGAATCGACACTAACTATTTTTTGCCCTTGTTTTGTAGGAGGACCGTGGGAGGGACTCGGCGACCCCGATCGTCCTCGTGGGTATTTGTGTGTCTTGTTTGCCTGCTAGCGTCTCCCACCGACACAATCGTAGGTATTAATCACCTCCGCCCCGTCCTTATAGTTGTGCGTATGCGGGATTACTTCACGTGCGAGGCGGGGCAAGAGGTGCAGCCGCTAGAGTGCGGGGCGTGGTGCTGCCGAGACCGACTCAAGGACTGTACCATAAGGCACGTGTCGGTGCATCATCTCCTTCAACTCGGCGTGCTCGGCAAGGTGGTGAGGAAGAATGAAGCAAGGGATATGATGCTCGAGAGAGGAGACCGACCTCACCGGGGACCATACATCCGGGTTCGTAGAACACATTTATTCCGATTCCTTAAATTAAAAAATAAGCGGGCTTCCATTCATCCTTTGCTATGTCATGCGGATGTGTCCGCGTGGTGCGGCAAGTACCTCGGCTATTTGGGGAGGCCATTGTGGACAGGTGGCTATTGGAGGAGACGACGAGACCAAGAGACTTTCGTCGGAGATGTCGCTTGGAGATGGAAGGAAGCTACACCACCAAGGGAGCGTGAACCTCCCGGTGTACATGGATAGATGGAATGCGATTATGTTGATTTTTTATTCAAGCTCAAATCTCTTCACTTCTAACCATCTCGTGTTCTCCTCGCATGATCCGCTTCGCATGAAGGCCAAGACATCGGCGAGTACGCGGGGTTCGCCTTGACTCACGGCGGCGAGCGACCGACAAGGACAACGTCTACGACCGGCGAAGGGGCCCGGCGTACACCAACGCCCGCGTCTACACCAAGCTTACCCATGCGCCGAGGCGGCAAAGCAGCGCTATGGGGACGACCGATCCGGCCACGCGCCCCTAGACACGGACACGGTGATGAGGTTGGGAGGAGGGAAGCAAAGACGGCCGCATTGGATGGCCATGGGCGTCGACCGCCCTCTCATTCCGCGGCTGGCGAGATTCGCTCCAGAGCACGACCTCCTCCGACATCCCCATAGCACCTCGGCGGCGAGCTCCACGCAGAGATGATGCGCACGCTTCGTAATTACAGTTTCATTCGCCGTTCCTTTGGTTTTACACATGTCCGCTGCCTATGCATTGTTTCAACGTTACGGGTGTAATATTGCGGGCCCGGATGGCGAGTTGGAGGCCGAGCGCCCAGCGGCGAGTTTGAGGCCGGGCGGCGCCCGTGCAGAGGCCCATCGGCGCGAAGTTGGAGGCATACCGGCAATACTCGGTCGTCGGATGCGGGGCGTGGCGGCCTTCTTCCGGGCCTCCAAATCCCGGGTGTGACGCCGCCTCCGTTGCCTAGCTCCCCTGTTCGCTCCACCCCCGTTTCGGTGCCTCCTCTGTAGGGACTCCGGTGAGTATATGTTGATCTTTAGTTCTTAGGCTTGTGCGGCCATCCTCCAGTACTAATGAGGTCGCCTCTTTTTTTATGCGACCACGGTCGGCGGGTTCGAACCCGACTCCTCCGGTGGCCCTTCTCCAACCCATCCGGCGGCCGGCCCGACTACACAGTACACGTGGCCGGTGGCGTTCCTCCTCCGAACACGCACGGCCACACTACGACCTACGCAGACGTCCCTCCTACACACCACGGGTGGGCGTACCAATCGGCGCGCCAGGGGGGGTTGGTACCGGGCCAAGGTGAGGCCCCCTCGCACTCTTCGCGGCGGGGAGGCCGCGGGTCGGGGCGGTGAGTTGCTCGTGATTATGTTACGATGGATTTCTTTTGGATGTTGGACATGTTGCACTCGATGGATCTCGTTTGGATGTTGGACATGTTTTTTTTCGTTTTCGATATTGGATATGTGGACTATATGTGTGAATTTGTGATATATGTGGATTATATATGTGAATTTGTGATATATGTGCATTATATATGTGAATTGGTGATATATGTGGATTATGGTATGTATATATATATATATGTGTGTATTTGCAGCAAGAAACAACAAAAACAGCAAAAAAAAAATTAAATTTCCATTTTTAGAGTGCCGCGACTCGGCAAAGCCGGGATTCCCCGCAAACAAATATGGCAGATTTGCCGAGTGCAAGGACAGCACTTCGGCAAATTGACCATCACTTTGCCGAGTGCCTTGGGGAATGCACTCGGCAAAGTATATTTTTTTATTGTAGAACTGGTACTTTTTGCCGAGCACTAAGGTAACACTTCGGCAAAGAATTTGAAAAAAATATTCAAATCTTTGCCGAGTGCCCGACGTCGGGCACTCGTCAAAGGAGCGTCCATCAGTAACGGTCGGACGTTGGATTCGCCGAGTATCGACATGGCACTCGGCGAATCCTTCACCAATCTTGTGACATTTGGCACTTTCGGCAAAGATTGGTTTGCCGAGTCATTCTTGCCGAGTGGAATTTGCCGAGTTTGGCGATCGGCAAAGGCTTTGCCGAAGTGCATAAGTGCCTTTGCCTAGTGCACTAAGCACTCGGCAAAGCAGCCGCTCTTGTAGTGTGCGTGGCCGCGCCCCGTCGGGCGGCACGGTAGGGGGAAGGCGCGGCGGCGGCGGCGTGGTAGGGCGGCGGCGCGGGGGGTGGGGGGATGGCGCCTGAGGGGAGAAAAAATAGAGGGAAAAGATTGATCTTTATTGCTTGTTACCCTAAGAGATTATAGACCCCTTACTTATATAGCCCTCCTAGTGGGACTTTAATCCAAGAAACCTTACAGCGTCCCCATGGCTGGTCTTCCTCCTCCTCCTCCCGATTCCCAAGGTGGCGGTGTGGCACAGCAGCTGTCGCGGCGGCTGCGGTACGGGCGAGTAGCAGCAGCTCAGCGCTGGCGGCACGGGCGCGTTCACTGGGACGCAACAACTCATGTGTCGTCGGCGGCGTTCACCGAGACGCAGCACCTCGCCGCGGCGGCGGTGGCGAGCAGCAGCACCTCACTCAGCGTGCGGTGGCGCTCGCCGAGCAGCAGAAAGCCGCCAGGCGGTGGTGGTGGGGCACGAGCGGCACCGGGCCAACACGAGCACGACGTGCTCGCCGGGCACGGCACGGCACGCTTTCGGCGGCCATCGCACCGTGCTCGGGGCGCGACCTTGGCGCGGCGACGCGACATGGCACGCAGCGGCGCGCCGCGTGCCCGTCGTGTCGTGCCCATCCGTGTCGTGCCTCGCCGTGCTCGTGCTGTGTCTGTCGTGTCGGCACGTTTAGAATTTTTTACTTTCCGGTGGGGCGCCTTTCCTACTCACGGGGAAAAAGGGGCCTTCCCGTGAGCGCTTGCATCCAGCTCACGTGAAAGAGTTCCCCACGGAAACGTCCGGTTTTCCGGTAGTGGTAGGATGAAATTTTGCTATATATCACACACGGCGTACAGCTTGCAGCCGTTAAGCATGCATATGCATGCGTTTTATCACACACGAACACACCACACACATACACATACATTATTCACACACACATACAATATTTACATACAGGCATACACACACGTATATATACACACATACATATACATATACGTACACACATATACCACATATATATGGGGGTTTAATTTGGCCGGTATAAGCTAGGTTAATTTACTGTTGGTTAGTTGATAACACCAGCCGGAAGTGTCAAGGTAGTATCAGTAGCAGCTTTTGGGAGCTCAGTGATCTGCTTTCAATCGGTTGAGGATATGTATCGAATGCGATACCCTGGATTTGCTGGAGTGGTTTGCTGCCTTGGCCATTTCAAAAGACTCTCCTCCTTGAAGCTGGCCCTGAGCTCAATCTCCTTGAGCCTGGGAAGGTGTTGGATTCCGACGATGAGCGTTTCTGCTATGGTGCTGCCACCTCCGATGGCCCAGGCAATCTTCTCGAGCTTAGGAGCTGCATCGCCGGCGAAGAATTCGACTCGGGTGAAGGCGTCGCCCTCGACGACGAGGACCCTGAGAGCTTGGAACTGGACGTCCATGAAGCGGAGCGCCTGCTCGGTGAACGCCTTGCGGCTGAGCTTGAGGCAACGCAGGCTCAGGACGGCGGCGAGCCTTCTCAGGGCATATCCTCCGTCCATCTCAGTATCGCGGAGAGTGACGTTGGCTAGCTTCCCGGCCCCTCCGATCCATGATGGGAGGCTCATCTTTCCCTTGATATCTAGGTTCTCGAGGGCCAAACTGGAGGCGATCTCGTGCATGGACGACGACGAATTTATATATGTCGAGAATGCCAGTGTCGCCACCCTGACCCTGCTGCTGGGTGCCGTCGACGACCCAAACTGACAAGGAGCGCAGGTTTCCAGCAAGCACGTACAGTAGTCGACCCAAAAGTGCGGCGGTGGTGGTGTTGGCGTGGACGGCCACGCCGAGCTTCTGCAGCTGGTGCAGCTTGGCAACCCCTTGCAGCTCGGCTCCGTCCGTGGAAACCTGGACGTGGGACAGTGTCTCCATGTCCCTCATCGAACCAATCTTGTCGGGCATGTGCACGGTAACGAGCGTCGTCGTGGCATCATCCCTGCCGCTCGCCGCCGGCATGGTCTTGATGAAGCGGCCGGCGAGCAGGTGCTTCAGTTTGGGCAGATTGATCTTCTTGGTGTCGCGAGGTGTAATGTTTGTTTCCCGGATGTCAAGGGTCTCCAGCAGCTTGAGCTTGTTGATATATTTGGCGTGCAGTCGGGAGACATCTGTTTTCCGAAGGCTGAGATACTTGAGGCAATCCACCTCGCCAAAGCTCTTGAGGTGGCGACTCTTGAGGCCCGTGCAGCCTCCCAGATCCAGCACGTTGAGCCGATATAGCTCAGGGAGTGTTTTGATGAAATCCACCAGCTTGTCCATGTGATTCTTGGTGGTGTCGTCATGGTCGTCCAGCCATGTGCCGCCGCCCCCGCCCGCGCAGCAGCGGAGGTTGCAATGGCGATCCAGCACGTTCCTCGGCGGCGGCGGGCGGCGGCGCCTTTGGAGGCACCGGGTTGTTGAACTATGCTTCGGATCTTGAGCTGGCGTTCGAGGTGGGGCGGCAGTTGACCCAAGAAGTTCTCACTTTTGGTGATGACGGCGATGAAGTCGCCCAGCGTCGCTCCTCCTCCCGGGGGGCGGCTCGGGCGGGAAGACAAGACCTAGCGCCTCCTCCCCTACATCCCCGGCCTCCCAGCCTCGCCGCCGCCCGGCCCGGGGGCGCCGGGTCTCGGCAGAGCGCGAGGAGGCGGCGGCGGGGTTTTTCTCCGACATCGAGCTCCTTTTGGCTGGCGAGGAGGCCCAGCTCGGGGCGGCGCCGGCGTCGTTCGGGCGGCCAAATCCACATCGCCCGGGCTGGTGCGGCTTTGGGGCGACGGATCCGTGTCCTTGCATCGCCCGGCGTCGTTTGGCGGCTCTAGCGGCGCTGGCCATGCGACAACGGCGTGGGTGAGGCAGCGGCGCGGCGGTAGTGGAGCTGTGGACGCGGGCGGCGCGGTGGTGCTGCGGCGAGGGGGCTGCACAGCGATGGTGTGACGCCGTGGTGCATGGGGGGTGGCTGTGGTGGTGCAGCGTTGGAGGTGTAGGGGTGGCGCCGGGCGTTGGGGCAACGGTGGTGGTGGTGCTGGTGGTGGTGTCGGCGGTGGTGGTTGAGGTGCGCGATGGCTGGGGTGGAAGCGTCGGTGTGTGCAGGTGCGTGTCTTCAAGGCCCCTGTGTTGTTTTTGTGTTGGATGTGGGCAAGCACCGGCGAAAGCCATGCGGATCTGCCCGGTAAGACGACGGCGGCGTCTTTGGGCGTCGTCTTCCTCCTTGGAGGCGTTGTCAAGGTGTTTTTTCTCAATCGGCCGCTGCAGCGGGGTGTTGGCTTTGCTGTGGTGGCATGGTCGACGGCGACTTGTTTGGTTGAGTCGGGGACACCGAGGTGGTGTGGCCGTCTGTACCCAAGCAATGGAACCGTGGCGCCCGTGGTGGCGTGGCTTAGGAACCGGGCTGCTTCTTGGAGGCCATGGGCGGCGTTGCGGTTGTGGGTGTTGCGGTGGGACGGCCAAGGTCGGTGGTTGCGGGTGTTGGGGGGTGGGGTGGCGCGTGGTGGTGGTGGATATTCGCGCCGGGCGGTGGTTGCGGGGGGTTTGGCTTGCAGGTGAGGGGGGGTCGTGTGGTGGCGGTGGCTGGGGACTGTGGCGTTGGGGGCGGTCCTCGTCTATGCCATCCTTCCCCTCACGGACTTTGGCGACGGCCGCTGCGCGGCGCCGGGAGGCCGGACCGGCATGGAGCTTGGTTGGTGGGGTGACACGGCCGGGCCGCGTGGGTGTCGGGCGTGTCGATCCTCTCCGGTGGGGCTTCTGCGGGTGTGTGGCAAATGACGAGTGGGTCGTCGTTTTTCCTCTGGTGTGGAGAGCTGGTGGAGTTGCCTGGTGAGCTCTAGTTGTTGCGAGGTGTCTTGTGTCGACGTCCCAATCCGACCGAGCATGTTGATGGAAGCTCGTGTTGATGGCCCAATCCAACCGCAGTGGTGCTTCATGGTTATCTTTTCTACCATCCTCCTCGCTGTTAGTTGAGTTGTTCTAGTGGAGGCTAGTAGTGTCAGGTTGTGTCGATGTCCCAATCCGACCAACCAAGGAGTTGAGTGGGCGCTGGTTGTGGCGCAAGTTGAGTTGATTTTGGTACCTAGGGTTGCAGACGGAGTAGGGTACCCTCCACAATTGTATGGTTTTTCTGGCCCGGTTTCCGGTCAAAAAGCGGGCTGACACTTGCCTTTTTTTTCTTTATTCGCCTAATAGAAATGCGGCAAAGCTTTTGCCGTCCTTTCGAAAAAAAAAAACGATGAAGTCGCGGACTGGGTCATCCATGACACAGCTCTTGACGGTGCCGGTATCGCTCCGGCGAGCAGCACGAACGAAGCCTCGAAGGAGAAGCTCATGAAAGCAGCGCTCGCCTGCTTCTTCTGGAGTGGTCCTCCCTCCTGGCTCTTTGCCTACAAGCCCTTCAGCAACCCATCGCCGGACCATGCTTGTTCTGCTCATCTCCGTTTCGTAGAGGAAGGCCGTCAGGTACTGCAGGCAGCTCTTCTGCTGGGTGGACAGCAGGCTGTAGCAGAAGACCATCACTTGGTTCATGGCCTCCTGTGCTCCTACTCCAGGTGCCTCCACTCCCTCCTTGAGCTTCTGCAGCTCTTGGTTCGTCGGGTAAGGGTAGACATACAGAGCACAAAGAAACATCTTCTTGGTGCATCTGAATGCCCTCGCTTCAGCTGCTCCGCCGATATCGATGGTGGCCGGCGACGGCGGCTGGTCCTGGTCCGCCGGAGGAGAGCATTTCTTGAGAATAATACCACATATCGTGGCAGCTTCATCAGATGGCACCGGGACCTTGACATCTTTCTCCAGCTCCTCGTCCAGCTTGTCTACAAAAGCCTCCCTCCTCTCCTCCTCTTGGGCATGGGCAGGCAGCTTGTTCTGCACCATCTTCACACCACGGTCCGGGATCTTGACATCGTAGCGCAGCCGCCTCTCGCCGACCTCGAGCACGCGGGCCTTGAGCTCGGTGATCTGCTTGCCGAGCTTGCGGATCTCCAGGTATGTCCTGGGTTCCAGGAGGACGAGGCGCGCCATGGCCACGTAGCCCGCGCACCCTTCTCGGTCGACGCGGTGGCGAGCCATGTCGCGCACGTAGCGCTCCACGCAGTCCTCGGCGACGTAGGCGACCTCGCGCACCTGCTTCATCCAGGCGCGGACCTGGTCGTCGTGCTCGCCCTCCATCTTGCTCAGGTGCAGCAGGAAGCCGTTCATGCTGTCCATCTCGTCCTTGATGAACTTCATGTCGCCGGGCACGCCGCCGATGAGCTTCGCCTCGTCCTGGATCGCCGTCTTCAGGAGGCTAAGCAGGCCGTCAACGGCGCTTTGGGTCAGGGCCGCCATTGTCGATCTGTGTGCTGTGGTGGAACGATCGATGTTGCAACTTGCATGCCGTTGCTAGCTGCGCGGGATTTATATACAAATTAAATTGATCTCAAATCCCAATCCCAATAATTAGGAAAACCTAGCGGGAGGATAAAGAGTCGAATAATGCATTCTTTCTTGATATGGAAAGGAATTGTGAATCTTTTGGTTGCCCCTGACAATCTAACATGTCTTCTTTTGGCAAGCAAAGGGACAACGAATTGAATATGTGCTTGCCTTCTCTTGTTTATATATATCATGTTGATGCTTCTAGCTAGTTCCAGCTTGTCCTGCTTAACATTTGCTATTACTGCTGCTAACCTTAGCTTTTATCTGATGAACTATGGAGCTGGTTTGTGCAACTGAAACTAATTACTAGCAGTAATTACACTAGAATCCTAATTCTTCAAAATAATTGTTTCAACGTGGTTAAGAGAACAAAAGCATGCACGTAATGTAACTCACCAATTTTGAAGAACAAAGTTACCACATCCTGCTTAACTATGTCCATCTACCACCCCAAAAAAAAAAAAATAATCCTATCCAACTCATCAGTAACATCCTACCCAATAGTTATCTATGTATCAAACTGATAAAACTAGCTCATCTCGGTAACATCCTACCCAACAGTTATCTATGTATCAAACTAAAAACTAGCTCATCAGGAAGAGAACTTTGCCTATACTTAGAATTATGAAAATACACTTAAACTTAGATTACGGACATGCACTTCTTTTCTATAGATCGTGTCCATCGATAACTAAAAGGCCTATAAGAACATATCGACAAATTACCAGATTAGTGTCCTATTGAATCTTCAATTATGAATATAGAATTTCACTATAAAACACATAGTTTTGAATTATTTATTAATTTTTTTTATATAAATGCTTGTGCAATACATCTTTGTGATGATGTCAAAATTCGGCCCAGTAATCATATACTCCCTCCATTCTAAACATAAGTCATTCCAAAAATCTCAGAAAATCATACCATCTTATGTTTGACAAAATTTAGTAATTTTTACTTAGGGTCAGTTTGGTAGGGTCCCAGCTCATTCTAAAAGGACTCCGGCTCTAGCTTCTCTTGTAGAACAGCTTCTCTAGTGAGGTAAGAAAACATTCAGTGTAGTTTCTTATAAGCAGTGCTAAGTTTATGAGGAGCTGGAAGAAGCCACGTTTTACAGCTCTAGCTCGCCAAAGCCGTTTCAGACCTCACCCATTGTTTGTCATGACTTGGTTGTAGGAGCTGGACGCTGGAGCCAGCGTCGTATGACAAAAATGTACACGCCCTGACTCTGATGCTGTGGTCCCTTTCTGAAGCTGATGAAATGCTCCTTGTTGTTAGTTTCCCTTAATTGAGTTAATTCTTTGCATGGTGGTACTGGAAAAAAAGAATAATTGCATCGTAACATGAATGGTTAATCTATCACTATATATGCCCTGGACTAATGAAATTGTGGGACAATAGCCTACTATATTTACCGAGGGTTCCAATGGCTATTTTAGACCAACCGACTGTGGAAATACTGTTACACAATGTTTTTAGTAGTGAGAGACTGTCTATTTGGTCTCTAAACCCTTATCTGTCCTGTTGAAAAAAAAATCTGTCCTGTTTGCACCCTGGTCCCTACCTAATTGTTCTCTAAGTGCTAATGCGATTGCGTGTGTGGCTGGTAGCCCAACCATATGTTCACCTGAAACAGTCACCGTTCTATGTAAGTCCGATTTGTAAAACATGAGCTCTTTTTGTTTCATTATAACACATGAAGCGTGCAGTTTGGTTGATCGTTACAACTTTCAAACGAAAAAAATGCACATACACATGCATGAATCTTGAAAATTTCAAATGAAAGAGAATCGGTCGATCCTGCACACAGACTGACACACACACACACCCCTGATCTATTCGGATGTGTAGTGTGGTGCAGAACAGCTTCAGAAATGGACATCACAGATTGCAACAGCAGAATCAAACAAGAACTAGAATAAACTCCTCTTTCTAGTATTATATACAGTAGTACCCACTCAGTCACTCTGGCTATTAGAACTTCCATTGTTATTCCATATTAATTTCCCATGATATATAATATATATGCTGCCTTAATAATAAGTTACTGTGCAGCTTATGCATTAGCAGGGTAAGACTGATCGAGACAGACAATATTATATATAGAGAGAGAGAATCATGTAACTAACCCGATGAGCTAAATATATGTGTTAATCGTCCATCCGTCATCTATTCCGGTTATATATCTACCTTGAGTAAGTAAGCCTGCATGATCAAAGCTTGCCAAAACCCTCCGAAGATGCAGTTGCCATCACAAGAAAGAAGAAACCACCATGCCCTCGCCTGCCCTGCCCATTGCAGTTGCAGGCAGCAAGTGTGATGATCATCAGTTGGTCACAGTGCATTCTTGATTCTTGTCTCCTCCAGTCACCACTTGCTGCCTCCTCTTGCACTGCAACTCTGTCAGGCTCCGGAGGCAATCAGCAAGAGGCCGTCGGCGGCGTCGCGCTCCCGGCTGCACCAGTAGTAGCCCTGCCTGCTGCTGCTGCCGCCTTGGATCCCCCTCCTCACCCTGACTGCGACGGTGATGCAGCAGCGCCATGCCGAGCCCGCCCTCGCCGTGCTTGTCGAGGCGCGCCTGCCAAGCAGGCGGTCGGAAGGCGCGCACCTCGACGGCGTCGCCAGCGCGCGCGCCATGGCGCGACACGAAGAGCGACCACTGCCCCGTGAGGCGGTACGTGCGGGCGCTATGGTCACGCCGCAGCGACATGCGGTACACACGGCCGAGGCGGTCGAGCGCCGGCACTGGCAGCCCGGCGCGGCCCCGCACCAGTCCACGCTCCGCCGCCGTCAGCATGCGCGGCAGCGGCGACGGCGCCACCAGACGGTCCGGGAGCACGAGGCGCGCCTTGTCGCGGCTGCGGTCCGACGGGGTGAGCTGCTTGGTTAGCACCATCGTCGGCCGCGAGATGCGGAGGCGGAGCAGCTCCGCGCGAAGCCCGTCCTCGCCCCGCTCTTCCTCCTCCGCGGATGCGTCAACCTCCACCGCCTCCTGACGACGCCCGCGCACCGATCCCATCCCCGTGGGATTCTAGAGGCAAGTGTGGCCGGCGGTGGGGCGGCGGCGGTGGCGGTGGAAGAGGTGGGGTTTTGCGTGGCGGCGAAGTTGGTGGGTGAGGGCAGAGGAGCATGGGAGATTCCAGGCTTGCCATTGGTCGCCCATTCTTCACTTGATCCCCTTTTTCGTCACTCTTCACTTGCACGCGACTACGCGAGCCTGCCATTCTACTTTCACGAAAAAAAAAACCAAGTATAGTTGTTTTTTTTCTTACTCTCATGTTGATTGATTCATTTCTCGAGTAACAAAAAAATTCAGCTATTTCTCTTTCTCTACTAATAAAAAACAATTCAAATACGTGATGGTAATACTAATTCGTTTAATGGGGCAGCTGATTTTAATCGGAAGACATTCTCAAACATTCTTTTTTTTTAAGGGACGGAAAGCTTTGCGCGATTTCTATTAGCGAATAAAATAAAAAAGACAAGTGCGAGCCCAGTTTTTGAATGGGCGGGCCGAAAAACCATCATACAAAGTGAAGGGTACCCTACTCAATTACATAGATAGGTACCAAATTACTACTCAACCAATCTGCTAACAACTTGGTCGAAAGCGACCCAACTAGACTACTCAAATAACTACTCAAGTCTCCACAACTTGGCCGAAGGGTCCCTTCGTCTTCAAGCGACGCCAAGACCGGGTCACCGATCTCCCAGCCACGACCAAACTTGGGCAGAAACAATGGAACCTCCCAAGCCGCACCAAACAAACGAAGCTCCACCCCGACGGACCCCGGATCACCAAGACAACTCAACTACCACTCAAGCGTGTGGGGGCCTCGCCACTTCCACCGCAGCACCACACATGAAACTACCACTCCTTGGTTCTCCGAGGTCCCGAGCTTTCTCCACCGTCGGGGGACAGCCAAGCCATTCCACAATCTCACCTTCATCTCGCCACCACCGAAATCTCAGTTGTCCCAAGAGCACAAACAAGAAGCTTCAGAGCAGTAAACCGTGGCCTTCACCTCGCTCGGTCGGATTGGGACCTCAACCCGAGCCTCTCTCCATTATGAACTTCCAGGTGCAGCGAGCTTCATTGGCGGCGCCACGGCGAGAAGTGCCCTACTCGATCGTCGCCGCCTCGCCGCCATGGCGCCCGCAGACGCAAAACAAGCAGGCCGTCCATGCCACCACGACACGACGCCGCTGCATAGCGCACACCACGCCACCTCTGCTCCCCCAAACACCACACCACACCACACCACACCAAAGCACAGCCACCATGGGAAAAGCCACCACCACAAGCCACCCGGAGATGCCGGCATAGCACCCCACACCGCCGCCGCCCACAGCCGTCGAGCCAGCAAAGAGCGGCCCGGTCTCCGTCGCCGTCGGAGTCATCCGCCAAGAACACCACCGTCCACCTGCTCGGGCGGATCCCAGTAAAGGGGACCGGGATGGCCGCCGATTGGCGGGATCCGCGCCAACGAGCCCCAAAACCCGCCGCCGGCCGCCCGGTCGTCGCCGCCCGACCCTTTGGGAGACCAACGCCCCGCCCTTTGCCGAAGGAAGGAAGGGGGCGGAGGAAGCTCCAACCCGGCCAAGGAGGCCAGATCCGACGGGAGCACGGCTGCACGGCGGCGGCCGACCGGCGGCCATGAAGACCTAGGGGTTAGGTTAGGTCGCGCGGTGGGCCGGGAGAGCACGGGAAGGCCCGAGATTGCCCGCCGCCGCCTTCCTCGCCACCGCAGCGGGCTTCCAGCGGGCAGCTCCGGCAAGGCGTGGGCGGAGAGAGGTTGCGGGAGGGCTTGAGGCGGCGGCGCTTACGGTTCCGCCCGGACGACGCGGGGAAGGGATTATTTTCTAAAGATATTCTCAAACATTCTTGCCATGATGGTTTACGCATCCAACAGTGTTAGTATTGTATCAATATCGACGGCTACTAAATAATCTATGCTCATCAGTACGTACATGTTAGACAAAAATTCACCAGCTTTCTGTATACATACATCGCAGTATATACTATTATGATGCCATGTACTTGCCCACCAAAGCAATTAATTTTACATGAGCCAAATACATTGGGGATTGCAAGATATAGAGACGATGACCAAACAAGCCTATGTTATCCGTATGACCCACTCAAGAAGGCTGGTGGAGCAAGTAAACCCAAGTAAATACTCGACCACAACGCCTCCAGAACCCCGAATTGCGTCATGACAAAGCAGTGGCGCTTTCAGTCAGCTCAAGAAAACCTGGGGAGACATTGGAGGCATTGCTTCTTCCTGATCCTGTGCGTCAACCATCTCTAGGATCTTTCTTACGGTTGCCTGCAACTCAAAATGGCAACGGGTACCGAAACTCGAGTACCCGATGAGTTTTACGATAAAGATGCGGGTGTGAAATGATTTTTCTACCCACGGGATGCGTTATTGGAAGAAATCTTCTACCCATCGGGATGCGGTACGGGTGCGGGTGTAAGCTACTCATACCCGTCTACCCGTGGGTAATAAATACCCGCATATACCTGCAACTTTTCGTGGCCACCTTCTAGGGTGGACTGACCAGCTGTTCCGTTTAGTTGGATGGCCTCGTTCATGTTTGATGACTTTGTTTTCGACTGTGCTTTCGCTGATGTTACGGCATTGGTAAAGACACCGGATTCCTTGAGGCCACGGATGATAGCCTGCAAAGATTGGCAACAAAATGTAGCAGCAATAAGAAACAACTTCCACGAGCTGAAAGGCTACAACAAGATTGAGATCAGGACTAACCATGGGAGCATATATACGTGTCAAGACACCCTTCCTCAAAAGTTTCAAATTGGTGTCTTTATCTGTCCATACAACATGTCCCCGGTACCTGAACAAAGGTAGTTAGACCGGTGTGATCCTCTTAATTCAGGCAGGGATAGGGAGGAATGGTTAGTGCTTGATACACAGAGGGCTAATAGTATTACCAGTTCCTCATCTCCTCCTCAGTCGCTGTTGATGCAATTATAAAGGCCTGCCATGACAGAGTACAAGGGAGGATTCATTAGCTCTCCCAAGTTAGCTATCCAATTAACTACACATGCACAATGATACCTAATAAGAGCCATATCAGTTTTTTTTTTTTTTTTTGGCAAATGTATAACCAAGAACTTTGGGATAGTTACCAAACTGGTCCTTTCAGCTAAATAAGTTGATAAAACTACAGTAAGAAAGGGGGACAGCTACATGGTTCTATGACATGGCTGGCTATACATTGTACAGCACAGAGTGGACCATGGGAAAAATTTGTACGTGGGCCTTAGTGAACGTACGGGCCTAAGTCTGTTTGGTTAGGGTATTCTAGTTTTATATACTCTACACTACAATATTTCTGAATGACAACTCATGTATTTGCTTGCTTGTACTCTGACATCTCGATTCAAAAGTACACTAGACACAGCCAATGCCTAGCGAGGCAAGCTAGGATTGTGTTTTCACAGCACAGCAACGCCTTCGCTTCTCCATGCTTTTACTCGTGCACTTAAGGAATCACGCTACCAGGTTTTACAGTTCGGTTCTGTACGTGTACATGTTTCCGACATTCGTGCGAGGTAAACCCTACTTGCATGCATGCTTTATTTAACATCCGTGTACCCATCCTTTATCACCCTCGCGGTAGACCTTGGCAAGAATTTTTTTAGAAGGAAAATGCATTGATCTTAACGCATTACATCGCTCTTTCACAAACGGGATCCACAAGAAAGAAAAAATTACAGAGAAGTACAAAACTCCTTCTTATCTTCCTTGCAGCCTTTAGAGATCCGTTTATCACCGCCGTCGAAGCCGCTTTCCAATCGTCGTCGGACACGAGCCAAACTCCACAAGGTGAAGGCCGCAGAGGAGGGCTTACTTCTAGGCAAATCAGCCCGAGTACACGCGGCTCCCGGGCGCATCGGCCAACTCCCGTACCCACGATGCATCCTTCGATTCCACCGCCAAGCAACCCAATCAAAGCTCAGATTTTCACCACGTAACATCTTCCTTGAGATTAATAGGGTCAACAACATCATCACCCGAAGAAGACGACGATCGCCGGCCCTTGACTCCCTGGATAGGTCTCCCGGGCTCTCCGTTGACGCCGGAGAAGATCGGCATCGGAGAACGGAATAAGTTGGGAGAATTTATTCGGTGTCGTATGCCGCTCGCTTCGCCATCGCCGGCCACCACGGGGAAAAGCAAACCGCAGAGGAGCCAAGCTCCTCCGGCAAAACCTAACTCCACCGCCCGAACATCGAGGGTGAGCAAACCCTAGACCTAGGGCACGACCAAGACCCTATGAAGGATCGTTGAAGAGACGGACCCCGGCTCCTCGTCACCACCAGCGGCAAGGCCGGAGGCAAGGGAGGCGGGGAGGGGCGTACCTAGCGGCGGCGGTGGTGTTTCTTTTTTCCGCGAGACCCTAGGCGGCGGACGCTCGGTAGACGAGTACCATGCTTGGCAAGAATTGTTTAATCAGCCTCCAAACAACATGTGCGCTTGGGTCCGTTGCCCTACGAAAGATGGGACTTCTCACGAAGGCTTCGAATGGAAGGGAAAGCGAACTTGCATCACAATGGTTGTTCATTGGAGGTAGTTGAAAGATGAAACAAGCTTGCCATGTGAGGGGGATTCTATACCCACGGAATCAGATAAAAAATAGAAAAAAATAAATAAAGGAAGAGAATCGGGAATCACCGAGATTTATTCTTGTGGCCTTATTGATACATATTGTCTCTCTTACATTGCCTCCTTTTGTATCATTATATTCTAAGAGTTGTAGCAAAAGCATGCTAGGACTGAACACTTCCCACGGGAACACCCTGGTCCTTGCAACAACGATTGCACTCGCCTGGAGATAAGCACCTTGCGACACAATGCGATTGAGCAACATTCTTTGTCGCCGCGAATCGACTTGAGCTTTTGTCCCAGCATTCTCTTCGCATCATAGATATGTTAGCCTTTTATTCTCTAGTTTGATCATTGATAGATATCTTAATGAACATGGGGCGTATATGACTTACGAGAGCATATCAGTAAGATGATGAGCATGAGGAGGAACGTCCTCCACAAAGTTTGTTTCGTATTGGTGCTTCCCATTTTCATCGTCATGTTTCAATTAACAACTAAGATACGTATGTTGAGTGATGAGCAAGAGAGAGGCAGAAAAAGTGGTGTGTTTGCATATCGTATCCTTCCACCCTGTCCACCAATTTATAGTCCAACATCGCTTGACAAAGCGATTGTGTATAAAATGCTTGAATATGTCCATCCATAATATATTTCATACGTCAATAGCAACAAATTGTCTACTGCCAACTATCGTGTAGTATTCATTTAAGAGCATCCTAGTCTAGAAGCAGCCATTATTCACTTAACATCTATATGAGTAGCTATTATTTATGTACCTTCCTAAATTAGGTTGCTATTAATAGTTTTCTCACAGGAGTACTCCTAGTCATTATTAGCTTATTTTCTCAGAAATTTAAGAGCATCGTAATCTATAGTAGTTAGATTTAGATTGCCATTATTAGTTTTCTCATAGGAATACTCATAGTCATTATTAGTTTATTTTCTTAGTCATTTAAGAGCATCCAAATATAGAAGTATATAGCTATTATTCATGTACCATATATTATTTATGTACCTAACTAAATAAGGCTGTCATTATAAGTTTTCTCATAGGAATACTCCTAGTCATTATTAGTTTATTTTCTCGTGTTACCGGTGTCAAGTTCATCATATGTCCATGCTCCACCACTACAAAAATCATTTTGCGAGACACGCCCAAAATTAACCGTGTCGGGCACTTATTTTGCCTACCATGGTTAATGCCCGAATAAAAGTGGTGGACGTTTTTCTTTTATTTCCGTGACGGACACTTTTCCCCACCACGGAAAATTAATTTACAATGGCAAGAAACAAAAAAATGCCCGCCAGAGTTAATATCTAATTACCTGTGGCTGGCATACATAGAAAATCTATTTTTTTGTGATGGGCAACTGTTGACACCATATTTTGGTCAGTAAGGATTTGGCCTAGAAATCATGGTGAACTGGATTGACGGTTCGAGAGGGGTGCGTTTTACCAGAAGAAGGGAATAGTCATTGTTGCATTTCTTAAGCGCAATCACTAGAAACAGGTTTAGAACCCATCTCTAATAACGGCGCCAGAAATGCGTCGTTGACAACCCAACCACCAAAAAAAAAAAGAACTTCTGTTTTTGGCTATAGGAGATGCAACATTACGGTTCTGGTGTTTGTTGGGGTGGCTGCGTAGAGGGCTCCATGTGGACACACAGCCAGCTATGGGCCTGTTCGTCCACTTGTCTCGGATCCAGCCAAGCGGCGACGTGTGATTTGTGTTAGTCGGCCAATTCCCAACAAGCAGCAGTAGATCACGGATCCAACCAAGTTTCATGTCGGATCTCGAAGTCCAACTTGCTTGTGCCTTTTGGCATGTTTATTACCTTTCACATCCATGATTCTATATTTTCTTACGTTGTGGTTTGGCATAGCTAGCATGTTCTAGCTTTCGGAATAGTATTACTGACTGATGGTGCAAGAGTAAAATTTCATCTTGAATATGGTTCTGTTTTGATGTATATATGTCTGCATGTGAATCTGAGAGGGGAGAGAGAAATGAGATACAAATAAATTTGAAATAGGTGCATAAAAATAAAAAATTTCTATGCTCCTGGATATTTATAGGCTACGTGATAGTAGCTCATGAGATCGAACGGTAAGGTTTATATGCAATTCATTTTTTTACTTATATACTCCATGGTAGAGAATTAGTGGATTTTTGGCTGATGATAATTGTTTTCTTGGTTTTTGCTATGATGGTTTTTCATTATTGTAGCTGATATTAATTTCACAAATAGATTTTTGTGTTAGTGCTCCCATGACTTGTACAATGTATACAGTGTACTTCAACAATGCTTATTGATTTACATGTATATAACGTACATTTACCCAATTTGAATTGTGTGTATTGGCTCCAACATGGAGCGTATTGATTTGCGGCTTCTGTTGTCATAGAGAATCATTACTGGTAGCGTGCTATTTTCAAATTTCAAATTCGAGGGGCGAGATCATCTCCCATGTTTTACGCCAAAAACATTTATACACACCTTGACAATTGATTATATGAATCCAGTCATCTTTCATGTGCTATGCATAGTCTGGGTTGTATGCATTGTACTGTTAATTATACATCTGCCAAATTGGAGTGTACAAATTTTAAAATTTGAATACAAAATGATTTACATGTTTGTATGCTTTCACTCACAAGATTGTATACATAGACGGAAAATCTATGAGTTTTTTTTTAAAAAAATATATTCACAATGGATCTTGAATCGTGCACAAAAATATCAGGAGCTCAATGGTGAAAACGGTTTTTGAATCGGATGCCGCGTTTAAAAATTATGACATAGAAATGGAAAGAATTGAATTACATGCATGCATACAAAGTTGTGTCAGGTGCATGCATGTCCTTCGAGCCCCCTCCCACTCCGACGCGAGGAAGGCCAAATGTGCCCACCCAACCGGGTCCGAAGCTGGTCAGCCAAGCACGCCCGTGTGCCCACGTAAGAAAGCTAGCTGGGGCTTTCAATAGCAACTATCTTCGTGCGTTGCAGACGGGGAACACATAATACTATGATAACACATACGTATTATGCATGTGCTGTTGAAATGTGTAATATGAACACGATCCTGCAGTTATGTTTTATGCCAACTATAGAAATCACAAGGTGTTTTATGCCAACTATAGGAATCACAAGGCTGCTGACTACAAACTGTAGATAAACTATATGCAATTTGGCTACTTCTAAAAAATGGTAGAATTAGTAATCCTTCAGCGTTCAGATACAGAGTCACTGATCAAGTGATTGTTCCCAGCCAACATGAATATAGAGGCATACAAGTGTCCTTATTTTATATTTGTGTGTCTTTCAATATAAGCAGGGCCAACGCCTTTGGTCTAAAAAACCTGCAGGTAGTGGAAAACCGAAGTTTATGAGGACGCTCAACTATGACCAATTCTTCATTAGGGACTTGGACAGTAGAGGCGATTGAGGTTTTTTTTTTCCAGAACTTGAAAATAAGTGGCTTAGAATTTGAATTGCTGACTATTTCCTCAACCTCACAACTGTTATTAAAGGGAGGGTCTTGTTTATAGTGCCAGAGCAGATAGACTTGACAAAGCACCGTAAGCTAACACAGTTGGGCTAAAGAAATTCCACGGAATTAAAAACTCAGAGCCGTAACATACCTGAAATGGTTCCAATGTAATGAAGCTGAGTTAAAACCCTCCTGGCCTCCTGAAGCCTGTAGAAAATGAGCAAAAAAAAAAAGAGATGCACAAATTAGAAGTATATAAATTCATTAAATAAAATATATATTTTAATTGAACTAACTAACCAATTTTAATATCAGTGTGTTTGGGATCAAACTGCTGTTGCGTCGACTTCTGTTGCATTGCTTAGTTAATATCAGTAAATGTTACTTAGCTCAAAGTGAATTTCAGATTGTTATATCCTGATATTGGGTACAGATGAAATGATTAAAGCTGTGCACGATGCAACTATTAATTAGTTTAAAGTAAATTTTCATACAGGGAAACTCATGTGTCCTCAAACATATCAACAGTAGGCCTCTTGGTTCCTGATGAATCATAGCATGTTGCCTACTACAGAACATCTACCAGAAGTTATAATCGGCATCACTGTACAGTCATCAGTAGCAGACCCTCAAATAAATTAAGCATGTTGCCTTATCAAATCTTTTATGCCATGATAAACCTACTCTATGGACCACTTTGAGTCAGGGATTCTACTGAGCAGGTTACGTGCACAAGAATTAGTTTGAAACCCAAATATCAAAAAGTCCAGGAACCAAGCATGCAGTAATACTGGAAGAAAAACAATCACTAAAGAAAACAAATATCCAACAAAAACATGCATTGGATGCAAAGAGAAGGTATATTACGTACCTTCTGAGCTCGGGCCGGGCAGGCAGCCTAGGTGGCTTCCTTGCCGGGCGGCAGTAGGTCGTTGCCAGTAAGAGGAGAAACGGGAGGAGATCCGATCGGGCAAAGGAAGAGCGAGAGGGACAATCCACGGCCTTTGCCGGTGCCGCCCCTCGCGACCACAAACCCTAGTTCGGGCGAGGCACAC
The DNA here is from genome assembly GCA_015847255.1 of Hyparrhenia diplandra. Classification (NCBI taxonomy): domain Eukaryota; kingdom Viridiplantae; phylum Streptophyta; class Magnoliopsida; order Poales; family Poaceae; genus Hyparrhenia; species Hyparrhenia diplandra. The sequence continues at coordinate 287,792 of JADLZK010008297.1, forward strand.
GAGGAGGCGAGCACGGCGAGACGGGGCGGAGGTAGCGATGGCGGGCGCCCGCGCCGGGCGATGACGGAGACCGGGGCGGGGGCTGGCGGCGGTTTATCGCGGTGCAGTGGCGGGAGCGGGAGCCAGGGCGGCGGTTGTACGGCCGGCAGCGGCGGCGGGCGTCGGGCCGGCGTCGGGTGGGTGCCAAGTCGCGTTGAATCGATGGGGTGAATCCACGGGGCGGATCGGTGGCGGGCGGGGAGGCGCGGCGATCGTCGGAAGTCGATCGAGATGGAGTGTCGCGGCGCCGGTGAGAGGTCGCCGCCGTCGGGGGATTGGAGGCAAGTGGTGTTGTCACGCCCCACTTTTAATGGGGTCGATTAATCACACGTGTTTGCGCCAGGATCACGCCAGAAACACGTCTATTAGTAACGGATAATGGTAAGCGAAATAATAGTAAACCGAGCTGTTGAAATATAGGATAGAAAGGGACTTACAGTGGTGACGAAAGGTCACCAAGTCGGGTTACAATATCGAGTTGGCCAACCGAGAAGCGGTGGATTAACTATGACTTTGCCCGCATCCACGGGCGGGACTTGTGCATGGATGAAATCTGGGCTTCAACGTCCTTCTCCTAAGCAAACACCTTAGACTCCTACGATACGCAGGTCTTCTACCTTGTCGTCGATCTTACCTTCACATGTGCCGATGTCTGTAAAAATAGAGGGGTGAGTACAAACGTACTCAGCAAGTCCCAACCAGGGGGTTGTAATTATTAAGGGTTTGGGCCCTAGCAGAGTCTCTAAAACTGCTCTCGCTAGTCCCCGGGTATCTCATGTCATCGCTGTCATAGCACCACGGGTTAGTCATCATCAAGGTATATCTAATCATAGATGTTCAGGCCTAGCACTTGCCCATTCCAAGGACGTGGCTATTCGAATAGATTTAAATAACTCTGCAGAGGTTGTACAAATTTCCCCACACGATAGGCGTTGTCTACCCATGGCCTATGGTTCGACAGGCCTAACGAGATTCCGTACCCGCTTGGTAGCCAACCTAGGTATATTGGTATAATCCTCACCACGACTTCTCGGGGTTGGAAATGGGAAGGTCACTCAAAGCATCCCATTAGCACACAACATTTCAGAAGATCACCCGGCATCCGCCAACTCATAAGTTCGTGATAATACGATATCAACATTGCGCCAATTGTTTTACGTGGAGGATCACAAAGCAACCACGCCAACCCGACCTCGGAAGATCACTTAGCATCCGAGTCGGCTCCCCGATAGATCGTTTGCCTACTCCGGCCACCTTGGCTCCAATTATACCTCAACCCAGCGGGGTGTGGAATCAAGTCGTCCCATCTCGGCATGTGGTTGTACGTAATATTACACTAGGTAGAAGGTCTATGAACCGGTCCTTAGGGAGGCGAGCATCTCTCCGTGGGATTCATCCCCGATTGTGATTGGTCCACCTCCATGTAGACTATCACCACTCACCTTTTTGTTGGGAAGGTTCACATTATTACTTAAGTTAACGGCCAAAGCCTAGCAAAGCCTCACGCACATAGCCCATGAGTACTCCATACGGCTTGCCCTAGTTATACTTGTCTTAATCATCTCATTAATTATTATAGTAATTAAGTCAGGTTAGGGGGGTAAGGACTTGCCTGGGAGGTTCTTACGAATCGGCACAGCGTCGAACGTCTCTAGTGTTCCTCGGACGGAAGCTCCTAATCGGGTCAATGTAGAACTACGGCGCATACGTTGATAACCTAGCTTGAACTAGAGCAACCAAAAGAAGCATAGAACATTATGGTGGCAATGGGTTAGATGCATAGAGCAAGATTTTAGATGAATTATGGAAGTTGTTTCACGCTAAACGGAGTTAATTTGCATGAGATATGAAATTTATAATATTAATCCCCTAATTAAATCATTAGGGTAATATTATAATATAATTTTATCATGTAATAATAGTGGAATTAATTACATGATAAAATTCAATAAATCAAATAATGAATTTACAAATTTTTTCGAGAATTTTTCGACACGGGAAGGTCTACTTATAATACTGCGTGTACAATACTTTCGGGTGCACATAGCGATTACATTGGTGTACCACGAAACCTCTGTCTCGCGTGGGTGCCATGTGGGTCCAGGTGGACGCCACGGTGGCTGCCACGTGGGCGCCACGTCGTCGTGGGATCCGGTTAAGTGGTCGGCGACGGCGTCGTGATGGAAGGGCGACGTGTCCGCTCCTCATTGGCTGGAACCTTGGCGGCGTCACGGGGGGCGAACGGCGTCGTAATCTTGCCCGTCCGCCGCGCCCATGCGGCGGGGCCTGCCGAACCGGGCGGAATGGCGCTGCCCTTGCTTTCGGTCCTCGCCGCGGAGGGCCCGTTGGACTCCTCTAGTCGCCCGGGCGGGTCGAGGTAGATGGTGGCGATGGGGTGGCGCTCCTTCCATGGCGGCGGCGGAGGTGGCGGCTTCCGGCGGCCCGGTGCTCCGGGGTGGCCCTGCGTATGCGAGCGAGGGAAAGGAGGGGAATCGGACAGGCGGAACAATAAGCAAGCCAACGAACTCACCGATTTGGCCGTGATGCAGCGGAATCGACTCGGACGTCTGACCTAGCCAGCGGCGGAAGGGGCGAGTTTGGGGCAACGCCGATTGGGCGGCGTGTGGGCAAGGAGAGGAGGAGATGAGGCGCGCACCGTGTGTTCCCGAACCGGGGCGGAGCTTGGGGTCGTGGTGGCGCGATCGATTGAGCTCTCCCGGAGGGGCTATTTATAGCCTCGACGGGAGGGGGCTCGCCCAGGTGCGCTCCTCCCCGATATTTTCGGCAAGATTGGGAATGGCGCCGTCTCGGCTGGATCTGGCTAGGTCCAGCTCTTGTCCCTCGTGCTCCTCGTCTTCTGCTGCGTCCCCCGGTCCTCGTCTGAGTCGCATCATCACGGTTGCGGTGGTCGGTACGCCATGGCGGCGGTGCGAGCTTCGGCGGTGGCGTGCGTGCTAGTTGACCCTCGCCCCTGTGCTTTCGTGGGCGTCGTCTAGATGGCGGCTCGGGGGACGCTGTGCCTTCGTCTTCGTCAACGGCGCCCGGCGTGGACCGTTGGTCGCGCGACCATGGCCGGAGTTCGCACGCGTCTTTGCCGTCGCTGTGCAAGGGTGAATGCGAGGGGTGGTGGCTCTGCCCGGCGCGTCGCGTCGGTGAGGGGGCTTTTGTGCCTCCTCACGTGTGCCGGTCTCCTCTGCGTGGGTGGCCAGTATGGCGGGGCAGCGCAGCCGGGCGGCGCTATGGCGTGGTCGGCGTCGACGGGAGGAAGGAGGAAGACGACGGTGCGGGTGGGTCCCAGGTGTCGGTGAGTTGGGAGAGTGGAGGGAGCCGGGCCTCGCGGTGCTGGTCCCGGCTCTTTGGGCTCGGCTCACAGGTGGGCTGGCCCGTTCGGAAAAATGAGGAAGAGAGGAGGTAGAGAGGGCTCGGGTGGGCCCAAATTTAAGAGGGAGAAAGAGAGATTGAGCCCAAGAGCTCATTTCCAATTCCTTTCCCTTTTCTTTTTCTATTTCTTTTTCCTTCTTTTACTCTTCCTCCTATTTCTTCTCCCTATTATTTTGTGTGTGCCACATATATATTCTTGTTATAAACATTTATACAAGTACATGTATTTTCCACGATTTATTTTCATGAAAATATTTATCCAATTGTACCCATATAAATATTCATATATATAGGTGCACACACTTTATTCCCCAATTCTATCATTTCATGTGAAATCTATATATTACAAATATTCATATGAGCACCCTTATATTCCTCGACTTTTAGTGTCGAGAATACTTATTTGGCATGCTCATAAAAATATTGATACATGTATTTGGTACACATGGGTTTTCGGTATTTGATTCCCAAAGAAACTTGTAACTCATTACTCATGCATTTTCTTCCATAAATAAAATCTAGGACTTACCTTGCATCCTTGGTCACCATAAAGTTCTTCAAGCAACATACCAGATTTCCTATTTTCTATATGGTGAGAGTTTGAATGCGAGGTTTTTGAAAACAGGGTTTCGGTTTAGCGGAGGAAAATAACTCAAGTTTTAGTTGTAATTATAAAAAGTTCAAATTTTTAGCGAATTTTAAAATGATGCAAAAACACGGGTGTTACAGTGTGTCTTATTTGCCGGTGAAGCCTGGGTGTCGCCGGTTCCATGAGCGAGGAGAAAGCTGGGACAGGGGTGGTCGTGGGCGGAGGTTATTAGCCGGGCGAGCGAGACTATTATTAGCCGGGAAGTCTCTCACGTGAGGGAGCGAAACTATTATTAGTCAGGTGGACGATTACCACGGGAGGTGGTTAAAGGCAGGGGAAAAACGATACCTTTTGAGGCTTTTTAGTAGTAAGATTAGCAGCCCTGGGCTCCCAATATCTCAACCCTATATATATATATATATATATATATATATATATATATATATATATATATATATATATATATATATATATATATATATATATAGGGCTGCGCTAAGTAGTACCCGAGGTAGTGATTATTAATCACTACCTATTAATCACTACCCGAGCCCCGCGCGGCAGGCCGCATGCTGCGCCCGTCCGAACGAGAGCGAACGAGAGGCCGCGAGTCCACGCGCCAGGTCCAACGCTCGCGCACCGCTGAACCAACCTACGCGCACGCATGAGGTTCTCGACCGTTTGTCTTTTCCGCCCGTGAAACACTCACATGGCTGGTTTTCTCTATTTTTTTTTTTTTTTTTGAAGTCACCACGTCAGTCACCACGTCGGGTTTATAAATACCACTGACTGACCATTTTTAGTATTGGTCAGAGTAATCCATACGTGTTAGCTAGATTGCTTGCCATAGGCCAGTTAAGTTTATTTTTCATTCACCCAAGATAAAACTATAAACGTTTTATAGTCGAAGATGGTCCATCCTAGATATTAATTGGTAAACCAGCTTTCTACTTGATCGGCACAAGTTAGCTATTTGAAAATATATGAAATTTATAATCACAACAAATTTACTACAAGTCAATCAAGGAAATGGACTTTCCATTTGATTGGCACAATTTTGTAATAAATCTCTAGTTCAAAATCAAATATATTGAACCAAGAATCTGTAGGCGTACTCTTTGACAAGTTGAACAAAAATCTGTAGCAAAGAGGCAAAAGGAGATGCAAGTTTTATGAATTCCACAGCTTGATTACAACGAGGCCACGGTCTCTGGACGAGATGTCCAGGCACATTAATAACTCTGTTGCGCAATGGATTCTCCTTGAGAAATTTAATTCTTCGCTCCTTTCACTAACATGCACTTTGCATTCTCCACTTCTCCATGTCGCCTGCTCGTGTGGCCGATTTTTGGTTGAGGGAGGGCTGCATCCTCCGCTACACTTCCCTGCCTCATTCGGCTCCTCCACCCTGCCGACACAGGTTATGTTGCAACATATATATTGGTTGAAAATAAACTGAAAATGAAAAGTCAGATACATTAGTACATATAATTTTCTAACGAATCTAAAAATAATCTGTTAATGCAGGAGATGGAACGGTTTGACGCTGAAGAGAGATTTGGATCCCCAAAGGTGCAGATACACTCATGTGTTTTTGAAGAACTTCAATGATGACGTCCAGGCATCCAAGTACTTCTGATAAACAGAAATCTGCACCATTGAAGGCTCTTTCAAAGTCATTTATAGTTTGCGGCAATGCAACACAGCTTTTGTGGATGATGGCCTGTTATCATGGATATTTTCCTATCTGATTACAGGTCCACATGCATGAAACACTTGGATGCTGCTAATTTTGACCTTCATTTATATAGCACCCAGACCCAACTTATTAAAACATCCATTAAGTACACAGGCATTATGACAGATTTGCTTCTAAAAAAAACCTGCAGCATAAGATCGAGAGAATACAGAAGAGCAAAGATATTATTCTTCATAATTTAAACTTACTAGCCAATTAGCCATCCAATAAAGGACCAGAGATGTTTACAAACCAATATATATTCAGTTTTGCAAGCTGCCTGAACTTTATTGGAAAAACATTTATATTACACAGAGCATAGCAGGCAGATTTTGCAACCTGTGACCTTTCCTGTTATTACCTAGTGCTTGCAACTTGATTTGCTTGTAATAAATCTCCAAAGTTGACACATCGACAACCGAGCCTTTGAATGGACCGTGAGTTGAATCATACTTGAACAAATGAACAGATGCCTGAAACAGGGCAAATGTCATGAGATTGATCACAGCTTAGATAAGTCATTTGTTGTGATCATGCATATAAAAGATTATCCGTGTTTCGTATGAGTTTCATCTCTAGCCTACCCAATAAGGCTTTGTTGTTGTTATTGTTGTTGTTGCATATAAAAGATTAAATTCCGTGTATCAGAAAGGGAATGCAATATACAATAGGTCAATTAACATTAAGAAAAGTTTTGTAATAATTATTTTGATAGTCCTTCCTAACGGAGAAATAAGAACTCAGCATTGTAGAAAGCAAGGCACACTTCAAACAAGTAATGAAAATAATTCCATGTTAGATTGCTTTCAAGATTAATGATCGTTAGCAGGCACAGCTTCAATATCATCTCTACTATTTGTACAATTAACAAGATATGCACAGTCATTCTATAGACATGTACAGAAAGATCAAACCTGGGCAGCATTGTAAGCATTCATGACCCTCACTGCAGCATCCTTCCTCTCTGCACCTGACTTGAACACACCAAGGTACCTGGCAAATCATCATGAGGAGAAATCAGATACCAAGACAATGGATGACAAATTCATATCCTTCAAGCTTCTAGTATAAAAACAGATAGCAAATCATCATGTTACAACTCCCTTGGTCGGAACAAATGAATTGAAGTTCCAACTAATAAAACAAATTGTGGTTTAGAAATAAATATGGTTCAGTTCTTGGGACAGTTATAGTTGAAGAAAATGATATTTAAAGTAATGTTTCATTGAAAGACTAAGCATTTGGTTGGCAACAAAATTTCTGAGAAATGAAAGCTAAGATCAAAACAAAAGCATCCAAGACCACATAAAGTCAATTTGATGGGGTCCAGTGTCAAGTTAGTTTCCTATGCACATAAAATGATGCTTGACTGCAAATATATTTTATTTTACAAATACTAAATATGCAGAACCGTAAAGACATCCTTCAATAGCACCGAAAAAGCCTCGTTGGAATTACTAATGTGAACACACAAAATTCTATTGAAAGAATAAAGGCAGTTGATATGATCAGTGCCCTGCACAAGAGATTTAAGGAATCCAAATTGAAGATAAACTGAAGGATTGTACTGATGAACTACCTATCACTATTGTCAAGTGATAGGGATTAAGATTTTGGGACTATAAAGATGTAACAAGATCCAAAAAAAAAAGGAGCACCATAAAAATTCCACTTTATCATGAATGTGCTAGAAATTTCTAGTTAGACCAAATAAGCAGTGGTGAACTCCTAATATAAATAGAAAATTCAATGCATGTGGGACCCCAAATTTTCATTAACATGTGATGAACATATGAGAGCTTACGACTGGAGCTCCTCGACAAGGAGAGCCATGAAACAAGAAAAAAACAGAGGATAGGACAGGAAGGATGCATAACTGAAACAAATTTCATATTTGCACTGAAGCACTCTCAAGTGGGTAATAGCTAGAAGATAAAACAACAATATGAGTAGTTGTTCATCAGATTAAAGAAGAAAATTAGAGAAATATGACAGGAGATCAGGTCTCACAAATATTGACTGAAAAAAATAAAATAAAAACAAGTAATAAGATGCACAACTAAACTGAAAGTCAAAAGACAGAAAAAAGATCAGGCTCCTCTTGAATCCTCACTAACCTGTACTAATCTGTGAACGATAAATATAAATAAGGTATATCCAAATAAGCTAAACAATCTGCAGGCTCATTTCACGCAACAAGGAAAAAGCCAGAGAACAGAAGTGCCCAAGGAAGCAGAGCACAAATCTGATTTTGATTGCAGATGAGATCATGCCATCGGTAGCAAGCCTGAGCAGATTAATATTGCTGCAACAGTGTTGTTTTGTAGCAGCCTCGCCCTTCGCCTCCTCCACAGGTGCTCCATTCCGGCGCTGCCGAATCCAGCCACACATGTCGTCAAACTAACACTAGAATTGCACAATACAATGTGTAGCTGCTGCTGGTGAACATATATAGATTAAAGAGAGGTGGATTTGGGTTGGGAGCAACATTCATATTCGTGGATGTCCACACAAAATGAAGAATTAGAAATGTAAAAGCAAACTGAAATATGGTTTAGGTTTACTGACTGGACTGCATATTAAAAGCAAACTGAAATACCGATTAAACATATTTGACAAGAAAAACTGTAGGAGCTACAAGTCGACTAGTCTTGACATGTCATATGAGTACCCAAATAAATCATGATGTGATTGAAGCATACAACATCTCCCAAGGTTCTGGACATGCAGTTCAGACAAGAAACACGAACAAGAAAATGGAGTGCCATTGCTGCTGGACATGCAGTTCAGACAAAAAAAATGAAGTGCCATTGCTGCAGTAACAAGCACAAATAAAATTCAGATCAAATCAAACTGACTGACATAACCATAGCTGCAGTAACAATCTTTTAGCCTGCTTTACATCTTACTAACAGGAGCATCATTGGTGCAGCCACCCTTCCAAAATATTAGCTGGACCGTACAGAGATTAGCTGCAGTATCAAGCACGCATCCATGCTCGCAAACAATCCATTATGGCAATATTCATTAGTTATCACAACCAGAAATTAGGTAATGCTAAGTAATTGAGCATGGAAAGAGCATCGAATTGACCTTGCATTATGTAAAACACCACCTCTGCTGACTAGTTGATATCGAATAATGGAATACCTAGTTGATATGGAATAATGAAATACTAAAAATCGGATGCACGAGAAAGTGATTTAAGGAGGGTAAAGAGTACCCGACGGACGAGAATTGGATTGAGTCGGCCAAGATTGGATGCAGAGCAAGCCGGTTGACCAAATTACGCCGAGTCGGCGATGGGTGTGTTGAGGAGCAGCCTGGCGATGGGGTAGTACTTGAGGACGAGGCGGGGGGGGGAGGTTGAGGCACGGAGCAAGCATCACGGCGATGTGGGTTGAGAAGGATCGCGGCAACGGCGTAGTTGAGGATGGCGGCCGGCGGGGTGACGTTGAGGGAGCCGGCCCGCGTGAGATACTCGTAGGAGAGGAGAAACCGCCCCGCCCGCCCCGCGCACTCTAGGCGGACCGCAGCCGCCCATACCCCGGCGAGGAGAACGGTCGCCGACTCACACTACCGCCCGACGGTGGCGCTGGCGGCGACACCGCGAGCAGGCCGCCACGGCTGGGGGCGTCGGAGGCCGCGGGAAGCTGCCTAGAGGCTGCGGAGGCGAGGGGAGGTGGCGATCCGGGCCCGTGGTGGGGGGGCGGGCGTCGCGGGGCGGCCTCGTCGCGGCATGAGGCGGGTGAAACCGGCGTCTCCACCCCCCACGATCTGGAAATTTTTTCTAAAACTGATCTACTAGATATTATTAGAACCAGAAAAAAAAAAAAACCGAAATGCGGAATGCGATAAAAAAAAGAAGGCTGGCGCGCGGAGACTGTCTTTGGGCCTTGGGGATCGCGCATGGGTTGGGTCAGTCCAGGTGGTTTGGACTCGGGGAGTGAATAATAATCACTAAGGTAATATATAGAATACCTATATATATATATATATATATATATATATATATATATATATATATATATATATATATATATATATATATGTATGTTATATGGAGCCTTGGGCTTCTAATAGTTAGGGGAAGCCCTGACCCAAACCTGCAGCTACCTGGTTGCACCAAACCAGCTCCTCCCAACCCAGCCACTGGCCCACCAGCCCGGGCCATATATAAATGGTTGAAACCCTAATCCCCCACCCCATCCATACCAGCCGCAATCCCACCCACGCCCGGCAGATTTCAAAAAAAAAACTGGATCGGCTTCACACCCGGCGGCGGCATGCCCGACCCTCCCATGCCGACCCACAGCTCCGTCCTCGGCGGGTGGGCGCGCTGGCCGGCAGCATGGATCCGGCCTCCCCGACCAAGCCGCAGATGTGGAGCCACTGACAACGCGTGCGCGACGCCCCTCCTCTGGATGGCGCTCCCTCTCGCAGCCGGTGCTTTTCTCAGCGCGGCCTCGCACTTCTCCGCTCGGCATGGGGCTGGATCGGGCGACGACGACGCGTCCTCTAGTAGCCAAGACGCCCCTGTCTGGATCCGCGGCTTCGGTGAGCTCCCATCAGGCATGCGGCTCACCCGGTTACCAGCATCCATCTCTCCATCTCGTCGATCCCGGTTTCCTGTCTCCTGCACGCACGCGGCACCATGTGGTTGCGCTGCCCAAGATCCAGGCGAGTCCCCTGCTATCATTTTTATCTTCTTTTATTCAATTTGTCTCTTTCACAAATCCATGGGCGGTGGAGGCAGATTCATGGGCGGTGGGGGCAGATTCATGTGCAGGAGCAGTCACCGGCGGCGCTGGATGCCTGCCAGCAAGCAAGGAGGCAGGAGGCGTGGTGGCCAATCGGGCCGCCAAAATTCTGAGGTGAGCAGCACCTTATTACGGGGACTATTTGTTTCCATTGCATTTACTGCTTTACTGTACATACATTAGTTTAGTGCTTCCTGCATCCCCCTCCACATGGATTAGTGGCTGCTTGAGGTGCGTGTGTTGGATTTTTTTCGTTTCAAGTTGAAACGTGTGGAGATTTCATCTTTGGACGAGATTTCATCTCCTCTCCATATTCAACTCCTACTACGAATGGGCGGTGATGCTGAGATTTCGTTTTTTTAGATAAAATATTCTCTCCAAATGGTGAATTTGATTGTTTGCAATGACGTTGGTCACTAGTTCTATGTTTTTCAGCAAAAATAATTAGGTTTGTGATGCATAAAAACCTTCAAATGTTTATCCATATTCTGCTTTCTAATCAATAGATTCCTTTTTATGCTTCTGATTTGGGGTTAGAGGCACTTAAAGATTGAAACCTTAATATTTATGCATCGAATTATCGTCGTTGTATGCATAGGAATTGGATCCTTTTATGCTTTGGATTAATTTTTTTAGACTTGTATGCACCTACACCGTAATTTTTATGCTTCATGGATGCTCCATATTAGTTTATCCATATTCTGCTTTCTAATCAATAGATTCCTTTTTATGCTTCTGATTTGGGGTTAGAGACACTTAAAGATTGAAACCTTAATATTTATGCATCGAATTATTGTCGTTGTATGCATAGGAATTGGATCTTTTTATGCTTCGGATTAATTTTTAGACTTGTATGCACCTACACCGTAATTTTTATGCTTTATGGATGCTCCATATTAGTTTATCCATATTCTGCTTTCTAATCAATAGATTCCTTTTTATGCTTCTGATTTGGGGTTAGAGGCACTTAAAGATTGAAACCTTAATATTTATGCATCGAATTATTGTCGTTGTATGCATAGGAATTGGATCCTTTTATGCTTCGGATTAATTTTTTAAGACTTGTATGCACCTACACCGTAATTTTTATACTTCATGGATGCTCCATATTAGTTTATCCATATTCTGTTTTCTAACCAACAGATTCCTTTTATGCTTCTGATTTGGGGTTAGAGGCACTTGAAGATTGAAACCTTAATATTTATGCATCGAATTATTGTCGTTGTATGCATAGGAATTGGATCCTTTTATGCTTCGAATTAATTTTTGACTTGTATGCACCTACACCGTAATTTTTATGCTTCATGGATGCTCCATATTAGTTTATCCGTATTCTGTTTTCTAATCAACAGATTCCTTTTATCCTTCTGATTTGGGGTTAGGGGCACTTGAAGATTGAAACCTTAATATTTATGCATTGAATTATTGTCGTTGTATGCATAGGAATTGTATCCTTTTATGTTTTGAAATAATTTTTTTAGACTTGTATGCACCTACACGTAATTTTTATGCTTCACGGATGATGGATCATAATGTTTGACACATCCTCTGTTCTTTTTCTGATTCATATGCATGCGATGTGGGCGTGAAGGGGAGATGACGACGAAGCATGGTGGACGTTGGGCGCCAACCACGAGGCGTGCAAGTAGGGGCTCTCCACGATCGGCGAGCGCCCGACCACGCCCCCCCCGGCTGCTCCGGCAACAACAACAATGCTATCTTCATTTTTTTATGTTTTTAGTGTTTTGTATACTTTATGTACATGCGTTTGTATGCATGGCTAAAATGTAACTTTGATAACTACACCCCAAGTTTGTATGCATGGCTGTAAACCGTGATATGCATTTTGCGCGGGCTGTTTATTTGATTTTCGGTTCAGTTGATTTTTGGTCTTATCCTTGTATACTCGAGTTGCTGATTTGTGACCAGTGTTATAAACATTCTAGAGAAGATATGCATTTATGTTTTATATGCACCGGACTATCAATATATGCATCCCTACCACTAATTTTCTATGCAACGTCGATGCTAAAATGTTTATATGCACCCGGACTATTGAATATATGCATTCAATCAGCTCTTATATGGCATGATTCAAATCTGAAATTTAAAATTTTGGAGAAGATGAGAGCACCTCTTAATAATGAGACATGATCCAAAATTCAAATTCGGAGAAGATGATTTGTCTGCATGTGTTATATGCATCCAGACGAGTGTATATATGCATCTCAACCTCTAATTTCTTTGCAACATCGACGTCGAAACTTTTGTATGCATTCGGACTAGTGAATATATGCATCCAATTAGTACCTATCATGTTACTATGCACTCGCACACAAGTTTGTATGCAGAGACCGGTAACGTAAACTCTTTATGCTCGTGCACAAAATTTTGAATTTCAAAATTTTTGGAAAAAATATTCACATTGGTGCTTGAATCGTGCACAAAACTATCAGGAGTTCAATGGTGAAAACCGTTTTTGAATCGGATGCTTCGTTGAGGAATTATCGTGAAAAACGGAGGAAATTCGAGTGGATGCATGCATGTCAGCATGTGTCAGCCTGTGTCAGCCTGCGTCAGCCTTTGTCAGGTGGAACAACCAGCTCGCGAAGAGATTTTTATGCATCGCAGAACTGGTTTTGATTACCTCGTCCATTGATTTTTATGCATCGTCGCAACAAAAAGCGTTTGTATGCATTCTGACCTGAGATTTGAAATTTGAAAAAAAATGGTCCCCCTGCGCGTGTCAGCACGTGCGCTGTGATTGGCTGGCTGGTTGTGCTGAGTGGGTGGGTGGCTAGTTGGCTGGGGCTTCCGATAACTATTAAAAGCGCAGGCTTCCAATAAGCTATTTGCCCTATATATATATATATATATATTTGTTATTTTATTTTGGTACATCATACAATATTCTCGATCAAATATGATATTTCCTTCTAATTCTTTTGCTTCACAAAAGAGTCTCCAATTTTCATGATTCGTCTTCTTGGCAAACAATTCTTCAATATTTGGTTCAAGTCTCTAAACATTAGGAAGTCGATATTGGCCTTTTGTAATATATATATCATGGCATGCTGGCCTTATAGGCTGAGTGAATCTTGGAGGATTAGAAACAAATTTAATCTTACATATTCCTTTAATCTTGGCTAACTTCATACATGCTTCTTTAATATATATATCATCAAGTGTACCATAAATATCATGAACTAACCCATGATCAAGAGAAGACATCCGCCTCCACCACAGCCGCCTTCAGCCTCCCTCACTCTCCCATCGAAGACCACCATGAAGACCATGATCTCGAGCACCTCCGAGGATCATCCACCACCACAATTAGTCTTAGAATAACCTTTTCCACTTTCCATTGTATTACTCCACCGGTATTGTAAGGAATAAGGAAGGACCAGTGAACTTCCCGCACTTGTAAGGCAATCAAAGTGCTCCGCATAGTAAAAGCATATCCACTCACCGTGAAGTGCCCTTGCACTATTTAAATTCAGATTTTGAATAGTCTTTGTTATTTTGAATAGTATCACGAAGTTGAATAGTAACGTGTGAATTTGAATAGTGCTATGAATAGTAACTCGAATTTTTTATTTTTGAATTTCGAATTTCCGTTCGAAGCTCGAGTTTCAAGTGATTTTCCGATATATATATGTATATATATATATATGTGTGTGTGTGTGTGTGTGTTTGCGCGCGCTATACTACACCTTAGGTGTAGAATACATTCTACACCCAAACCAACCAACCAACCAACCAATAGATTGGACCCAACCAACCCAACCCAAACTAGCTCCAAACCGCCTCCACCCTCCCGACCCGCTCTCCCCCGCGACCCAGGCGGACCCACTCCCTTCTGTCGGGCTTCTTTATCCGGACGGGGCCCGCGGCGATGCGAGCGGCGAAACACGCCTGGCGGCCCCCCCCCACACCGGCGGCGGATCTATGCCCACGGACTCCGTGGAGGAGCCTGGCAGCCCCCATTGGTGGCTTGTCTCCCACGCCGACCCGATGGACCCGCTCCCTTCTGTCGGGCTTCTTTATCCGGACGGGCCGGCGGCGATGCGAGCGGCGGCGCCCCTAGCGGGAGCCCCCCGCGTGGCGGATCTATGCCCATGGACTCCCGTGGAGGAGCCGCAGCAGCCCCATCGGTGGCTTGTCTTGAGATTTGCGTGTGTGGCGGCCCGTGGTGAAATTCCTTGTTTGGTTTTGATAATTGATGAAACCACTAGTGGACTAATCCTATGCTTTGAGTGTATGACATAAGATAGGATTATCCAACTTGGAGAAAGGAGCATGGTGGACTACGGTGATGGACATGATGGATCATCAAGCTCCCTCGATTGGAAAAATAAAATGGGCTCAAGGCAACGGTATTTTTATAGGGCCATTTTATTTTTTCACTCAAGACATCTAGCGGATGTGAGTGATTTAGGTTTGATAACCGTAAGAGGAGAATATCATAATCGCTTTACTCACCTAGTGCCACCTATTTGAATTGCAAATTGCATATGCATATGGGTTAGTGACATGGTGATACGATGAGAAACTTTTTGGAAAAGGTTTGAGAAATGTCATCTAAGTGTTCTGAAAAGGTTTGACGTATTTTAGATATGATGGCATGAGATTTGGAATAAGCTTTGTTGAAATTCTTGGAAAGAAAAAAGGTGAAAGGAAGAGCTACTGGAATTTCCAGCTTAACCCAGTGCAATTTCTAGTAAAGGGTGCTCTGTTCGTTGGAGCAGCTGCTCCTTTCTCTCACGGTGACAGAGAGGGTCTTCCTGGAATTAAATGGTGCCCGAGCTGGAATTTGCTGCCGTCTGCCGTGCTTGTTGCGTTGTCGTCTGCCTTCGTGAGAAAAGTGCAATCAGTGTGGCCTCCATGCGTGCCAGAATTAGCAGAGGAGCAAGCAGCCGTGTGAGAGGAAATGTGCATGCACATGGGGCCCATGAGTGCATGTGCGTTCCCCATCCAAGAGAGGAGGGCCAAGCCTTGTGCCTGGTGTGTTGTCGATCGCTGGTTCGTTTTGCATGCAAGAGAGAGTTGCTGCTACTGGCTCGCTGCTGCCCCTGGCCGCTTGGGCCAAGTGAACTCGCTGGGCCTGCGCGCCTCCTGCTGGCCGCTCGCTGCTGCTGCTTGCGCTGCGCACTACCGTGGCCCAAGTGCGAGGCCAGCGCCGTTGCTTGCTTGCCCAGTGGCGCCGCTCGGTCAGAAAATCGAGAGCTTCGAAGGAAATTTCCAGAGAACCAACCGCCGCAGCTCATGTCTTCGTGAGGCAGAGAAAGAGCGACGCCGGGACCGTGCTGCTGCCCGACCGTTGAGTGCTAGCCGTTGGGGAGGCCGTCGGCCATGCTGCTGTGAGGATAAAAGGTGTTTGTCCCCCCTCCTTTCCTTCTCCCTCACCATTTCGAAAATATACAGAGCTTTTCTCCTCTTGCTCCTTGCTTGCAAACCCTAGAGAGCTCAATCCTCCATTCCCTCCACTTCTTTGATTTGAGCTTGAATCAAGTGAGGGATTGTGCTCTAGAGAGAGATTGATTTGAGAGCTCCAAGAGGATCTCCTTCCCCTCCTCTCCATTTTCATGGTGGATTTTAGATCTTGAGAGGAGATTGGGAAAAATTGGGAAACCCTAGTGTGCATGCATTTGTGATTCGATTTTGTGGCACTAGGTGGTGATTGCGATTGTGGTAATCTTGTTTCTCTTGGTGATTGCCGTCACCTAGACGGTTGGAGTTGGATTGATTGGTGAGGGATTTGGTGATTGTGTCCGCCCCAATCAAGGTGACATTGTGAGGGTCGTTCCTTACCCCGCGGGAGATTCGCGAAAGGAGCACTAGTGGATTGCTCGTGGCTTGTGGATCCCCTCTAGTGATTGTTTCATTGAGCTCCCACCGGGGATTTGGCACCGGCCATTAAGGTTGTGAAACATCTAGTGGGTGTATCGCCACAACGAGGAGTAGGTGCCGGCAAGCACGCGAACCTCGGTAAAAATCATCGTGTCAATCTTGTGCTTGCTCGTTGGAGATTTCATATTGATCACGGTGATTGGCTTCCACCTCTACACGTCGACGTCGGTATATCGATCACCCTCTTTTGAGTATTTACTTTGGTATACTTATGTAGTATTGTCTAGGTTGTGTAGTTGCTTAGCTTTGTTTATCTCCTAGTATTTGTTTTAGATAGTTCATCTTGCTCACCTAGGAGTAAACTAGCAACCTAGCTCTTGTGTGGACTTAGAGATATTACATTTGACTTGTGGCTTGCATAGCTAGTTCGTTGCACCGCTTATTTAGCTTCGCCACCTTATTTACTAATCGGTTTGTTTAGTGTTGTTGCAAGAATTTTTAATAGGCTATTCACCCCACTCTAGCCATTAGGACCTTTCACGTGGCCCCGGCGTCCCTGCACGCACGGCTGGCCCATGGAGGAGGCGAGGGCAGCCCCCAACGACGAGGTTGGACTGACCTCCTGCGGCCCTTCCCTCACCAGTAGCGGAGCACGACGCCAGCGGCCTCCGTCCCCGCCAGCAGCGGTGGCGGATCGTGGCCCTTTCCCGACGGCAGCAACTCACAGAAGGCCCTACTGACCACTCTGCTCCCAACCGGCGAGGACCCTATGCAGTCAGCACCAGCCTTCTTGCGTCCAAGCCATGGCCTGCGGCCTCATCGCTCTCTGCATTCGAATTGAAATCCGGTGTTCAGGCGTATCTGTTGCCAGCGATTTCCTGACAACCAGAAGCCGCACGACAATGGTAGTCACCTCTGTGCATATTGCTCTCCAAGGCACATCCAATGGTGGCAGTCTGAAACGGGAGATTGGCACCCAACGAGGCCATACGCCGGCTCGAGCGGCGGCGCGCACGAACGCTGGTTTTGCTGGCCGCGCTGCTAGTTTTGCGTTGGTTCTGAATTGTTTAATGGACTGTAGAAGAGCAGTGTTCATTGAATTGTTTAATATTTTTTTTATCTCCCTGTGCGCCTGCAAGAATTGACGCCATGCTTTCCTCCTAGCACCCAACAAGCATGTATGGATGTGTGCCTTCGTCTTTGTGATGTGGTTCACGCATATTCACCGCTGAATAAAGGCCATGGTGATTGTGAGGAATTGCATCTGGCTTTAGCTTGCTCAATACTGAATGTCTGAATGGTACTGAAAGTCAAAAAAGAAAAAAAATTACTGCATTGAGCAAACTGTACGAAAGAAACTACTAAATGTTAATGAAAAAAAAAAACTACCTAATCCACGCCATGTTTTTGTTCAGTAATTCAGACTAACATTCAGTAATGCTTCCCAATAGATTCAGTATTTAGTATTTTTTATGTATTTAGCAATGTATCCCATCATCAGCTCAGTAATACATATGCTTAGTACTAGATGAAGTTCAGTAATGCTTCCTATTAGATTTAGTAATCAGTATTTTTATGGATTTAGCAGTGTATTCCTTCAGCTTCAGTAATTCATACTTTTTTTAATCTAGTACCCCAGGCCAATTGTTTCAATAATCAATACTTTTCAGTAATGCTATATGGCATCACATGTCGTTTTTCAGTAATTTATGATCAGCACATTTTGAGATTAGGGTAAAGAGAGTTTGCTCAGATTAGAGTGTAGGGTGTCTCGCTGAGATTAGGGTTCATGACGTCTACCGCAATTAGTGTATATAGCATTTCCGAGATTAGACTTCATGGCGTTTGCTCATTAATACACAGTAATTTATGGTCATTAATTTCTGAGATTAGGGTCTAGAGCATTTGCTGAGATTAGGGTTCATGGTGTTTAACGAGATTAGGGTATAGAGCGCCTGTTGAGATTAGGTTTCGGGCGCCTCGCTGAAATTAGGGTTGATAGCGCTGCCGAGATTAGGATTTAAGGTGTTTATCGAGACTAGGGTTGGTAGCGTCTGCTGAGATTAGTGTATATAAGCGTCTACCGAGATTATGGTTTATGGCATTTGTCGAGATTAGGGTATAGATCGTTTCTTTGAGATTAGGATTCAAGGCGTCTGGCGAGATTAGGGTTCGGGCGTCTACTAAAATTAGTGTATATGGCATCTCCCGAGATTAGGGTTCTTGCCATTTTTCCGAGATTAGGGTATAGAGCGTTTGCTAAGATTAGAGTTTAGGGCGTCTACTGATATTAGTGTATATAGAGTCTACTGAGATTAGGGTTCATGACGTTTGCTTATTAATACATGCTCAGTAATTTATGTCTAGTAAATTCTGAGATTAGTGTATAAAGCGTTTCTTGAGATTAGGGTTTAGTGGCAAGTGATTTTGAAAAGAATGCCCCCGTACTTTTCATCTTCAGTAATTGTAGTAATTTAGTAATCATGTATCAATATCAGTAATCAACCAATATCAATAATTTAGTAATAATTTAGTGATTTAGTAATCAACCAATTTAGTAATAATTTACTGATTGAGTAATCTTGTAACCATCCAATATTTTTGTTTTCATTTATCACAACAAACATATCCTTTCTTTGAATTTGGTATTTCAGTAATCAACCAATATCATTAATTCAATAGTCTTGCATCAATATCAATGCACCCTCAGTAATTCACGGTTCAGTAATTATCATTACCTTTTTAGCCCTAAACTAGCAGACTAATTCAGACTTAGTAATCTATAATTTTCAGAACATGCAGAGAGGGTGTCGGTAATCCACCACTGATTCAGTAATCCACCAGTGAATCAGTAATCCATATTTTTAGAACATGCACATGCGTAGTGTCCAAAGTTTTCATTATGTATTAATAACTGTTTCTATAGTAATATCAATAATTATTGTTTATCAAAAAATTCTTCAATGCTTCGTTTTTATCCACATTTTCAGTATACCCTCGGTATTTTTTGAACATCATAGAAGGCCCAATTTTGCATCCAAATCATTGCTGACCAAGCAGAGATCGACATTAATTCTTGAATCCATTCAAAATATTTTCCCAGATGTACCTCGTTGCAACTCTGCTAGTGCTAGCTAGGCCTACATAACTTATTTCCCATCACTACCATTAAATCCCTCATCTGATTTCCAGCAATCTTTGCACAGGGCGACAGTGATTATACTCTGAATTACCAACATTCTCTCAAAGCATTCCTCAGTAATTTGTAGAGCTTGTCAGATCCAAAGATCATGGCACTGGCTGGGCCTTGCACGAACTGACGGAAAAGAAGGTGGAAGGCGCGGGGCTCCGCTCGTCTCTATCGCGACCAAATTCCGACGCAGCCCCAGCCCC
The DNA here is from genome assembly GCA_015847255.1 of Hyparrhenia diplandra. Lineage (NCBI taxonomy): Eukaryota > Viridiplantae > Streptophyta > Magnoliopsida > Poales > Poaceae > Hyparrhenia > Hyparrhenia diplandra. Next base: position 307,542 of record JADLZK010008297.1, read on the forward strand.
ACGGCGACCTCAGCTTGCAACTCTGCGCCACTACTGCAGCACACGTCGCTCCTGACACACGCACGCAGATCTGTTCCTGCACCGTCGAAGGCCGCTCTCGGCGCTACTGCTGCAGCTCGCGCGCACCGCGGCTGCCCCCGCGCTCATGCAGCACCTACTGCGCCGCTACTGCTGTCGTGCCCATGTGCGCCGCCACATGCCTCGCTCCGCGTAGGGATGAAGGCAGGGGCTCTGGATTGAATCACGGGAATTGGTAATGGAAGGCCGAGCGAGGATGCGGCCAGTGGATGAGCGCGATCGGTGGAGGCTGGAGGGAAGGCGTGCCACCGAGAGGTCTCGCGCTCGCGCCTCGTCGCGCTACGTGCGCCTCGCCGCTCGCGCTCGCGAGGAATCGAGTGGTGGGCAGATGCGGACGGGAGGACGCTGTGTTGGTCGGCAGGAGGCGAGCTGGTTGGGTTGGACCGGTTGGTTGCATGTTGGGTCTGATGGGTGTAGAATAGATTCTACACCTGGAGTGTAGAATAGCACGCCTATATATATATACATATACATATATATATATATACATATACATATACATATATACATATATATATATATATATATATATATATCAGGCCTAAAATAGACCCGGGTGCATTCTATATCTGAGAATGCACCCACCACGGAAACAAACCCGCAGCTGGGCGGCGCCTCCCCAAAAAGCAGCGCCGCTCACGTTAACAAAACAAAAAAGCGTTGTCAGCCTCCCCCACAACCAGCGCCGCTCATGTTAACAAAAAATCCAAAGCACGCGCCAAGATGGCCCAACCACACACGCTGGGCCGACCCCGCACCTCCCACCACCGCGCCGCATGGAAAATATCACGGCCCGCATGCTACAACTAACAAACCTGCCCATCCTCCGGCCAAAGAACGGACGACTATTTGCAACACAAATACAAGACCGATTGCAATGACAAATATCGTCGGTTACAACATCAAATCTCCGCTTTACAACATAATAAAAGAGTACGACCGGGACACGCCGCCCCGACACCCCTGCTCGAATTTTCAAATCTCCGACGCCGTCTCTGTCTCCCTCCTCCTCCGCCTCCGCCTCCGCCTCCGCCTCCACCTCCGCCTCCGCCCCCCAACACCACCCCGCACAACTACCCACAACAGCAACTCGCCGGGTTGAATCCATGGATCCGCCTCAAAATGCCGGGGATCATCGCATCTATGGCCATGGCCGCCTCCGCCCCAACTCCACCTCCGCCTCCGCATCCGCCGCCCTCCGTCGCCACCTCCGCCTCCGCCTCCGCCCCAATACCACCTCCACAACCCAACCACCTCCACAATACCAACTCCAAATGTGCGGCGGCGGTGGTGTTGGCATGGACGACCACGCCGAGCTTCACGTAGGCCGGTGCGGCTTGTCAACCCCTTGCGGCTCGGCTCGTCGTGGAAAACCGGGCGTGGGAAAGTGTCTCCATGTCCCTCATCGAACCAATCTTGTCCGCATGTGCACGGTAACAAACGTCTTCGCGGCCGAGCCGCCGACATCACCGCCGCCCGGCATGGTCTTGATGAAGCCGCCGCGAGCAGGTGCTTCAGTTTGGGCAGGTTGATCTTCTTGGTGTCGCGAGGTGGTATGTTTGTTTCCCGGATGTCAAGGGTCTCCAGCAGCTTGAGCTTGTTGATATGTTTGGCGTGCGGTCGGAGACACATCTGTTTTCTCCGGCTGAGATACTTGAGGCAATCCACCTCGCCGAAGCTCTTGAGGTGGCGACTCTTGAGCCCCCCGTGCAGCCTCCGGTGTCCAAAGACGTTGAGCCGATATAGCTCGTGGAGTGTTTTGATGAAATCCACCGGCTTGTCCATGTGATTCTTGGCGGTGTCGTCATGGTCGTCCAGCCATGTGCCGCCGCCGGCGGCCGCCGCCGCAGCAGCGGAGGTTGCAACGGCGAACCAAAGACGCTCCTCGGTGGCGGCGGCGGTGGCGGCGGGCGCCTTGAGGCACCGGGCTGAACTATGCTTCGGATCTTGAGTCGGCGTTCGAGGTGGGGCGGCAGTTCCTCCAAGAAGTTCTCACTTTTGGTGATGCCGACGATGAAGTCGCGGGATCGGGTCATCCATGACACGGCTCTCTTGACGGTGCCAGATCGCTCCGCGAAAGACGAACGAAGCCTCGAAGGAGAAGCTCATGAAAGCGCGCCGCCGCTTCTTCCTTTCGAGTGATCCTCGCTCCGGCTCTTTGCCTACAAGCCCTTCAAAGAACCCATCGCCGGACCATGCTTGTTCGGCTGATCTCCGTTTCGTAGAGGAAGGCCGCGTGCACCGCAGTGCTCTTCTGGCGGGTGGACAGCGGTCAGAAGCGAAGACCATCACTTGGTTCATTGCCTCTTGTGCTCCTACTCCGGGTGCCTCCACTCTCTCCTTGAGCTTCGCGGCTCTTGGTTCGTCGGGTAAGGGTAGACATACTGAGCACAAAGAAACATCTTCTTCGTGTGCAATGCCCCGGGCTTCGCCAGCTTCGACTTCAGCCGCACCACCAGCGCCGCCGATGGTGGCGGACGCCGCCGGGCCGGGTCCCGGGTCCCGGGTCCTCGGGTCCTGGTCCGGTCGCGGAGGAGGAGAGCATTTCTTGAGCATAATACCACATACCGGGCCTTGAGCTCGGTGATCCGCTTGCCGAGCTTGCGGATCTCCGTGTATGTCCTGGGTTCCGGGAGGGCGGGCGCGCCATGGCCGCGTAGCCCGCGCACCCTTCTCGGTCGACGCGGTGGCGAGCCATGTCGCGCTGCGTAGCGCTCCACGCAGTCCTCGGCGACGTAGGCCACCTCGCGCACTGCTTCATCCAGCGCGGACCTGGTCGTCGTGCTCGCCCTCCATCTTGCTCAGGTGCAGCGGGGAAGCCATTCATGCTGTCCATCTCGCCCTTGATGAACTTCATGTCGCGGGCACGCCGCCCGATGAGCTTCGCCGCCGTCCTGGATCGCCGTCTTCAGGAGGCTAAGTAGGCCGTCAACGGCTTTGGGTCGGGGCCGCCATTGTCGATCTGTGTGCTGTGGTGGAAGTGGAACGATCGATGTTGCATGCCGTTGCTAGCGGCGGGATTTATATACAAATTAAATTGAGCTCAAATCTCAATCCCAAGAATTAGGAAAACCTAGCAGGAGGATAAAGAGTCGAATAATACATTCTTTCTTGATATGGCAAGGAATTGTGAATCTTTTGGTTGCCCCTGACAATCTAACATGTCTTCTTTTGGCAAGCAAAGGGACAACGAATTGAATCTGTGCTTGCCTTCTCTTGTTTATGTCATGTTGATGCTTCTAGCTAGTTCCAGCTTGTCCTGCTTCACATTTGCTATTACTGCTGCTAACCTTAGCTTTTATCTGATGAACTATGGAGCTGGTTTGTGCAACTGAAGCTAATTACTAGCAGTAACTACACTAGAATCCTAATTCTTCAAAATAATTGTTTCAACGTGGTTAAGAGAACAAAAGCATGCACGTTATGTAACTCACCAATTTTGAAGAAGAAAGTTAATTATCTCCCCACCACCACCCCCCACCACCAAAAAAAAAAAAAAAAAAAAAAAAAATCCTATCCAACTCATCAGTAACATCCTACCCAATAGTTATCTATGTATCAAACTGATAAACCTAGCTCATCTCGGTAACATCCTACCCAACAGTAATCTATGTATGAAACTAAAAACTAGCTCATCAGGAAGAGAACTTTGCCTATACTTAGAATTATGAAAATACACTTAAACTTAGATTACGTACGGACATGCACTTCTTTTCTATAGATAAAGGCCTATAAGAACATATCAACAAATTACCAGATTAGTGTCCTATTGAATCTTCAATTATGAATAGAGAATTTCACTATAAAACACATAGTTTTGAATTATTTATTAAATATTTTTTTATAAATGCTTGTGCAATACATCTTTGTGATGATGTCAAAATTCGGCCCAAGAATCATATACTCCCTCCATTCTAAACTATAAGTCATTCCAAAAATCTCATAAAAATCAAACCATCTTATGTTTGACAAAATTTAGTAATTTTTACTTAGGGTCAGTTTGGTAGGGTCCCAGCTCATTCTAAAAAGGACTCCGGCTCTAGCTTCTCTTGTAGAACAGCTTCTCTAGTGAGGTAAGAAAACATTGAGTGATAGTTTCTTATAAGCAGTGCTAAGTTTATGAGGAGCTGGAATAAGCCACGTTTTTCAGCTCTAGCTCGCCAAAGCCGTTTCGGACCCCACCCATTGTTTGTCATGACTTGGTTATAGGAGCTAGAGCCAGCGTCGTATGACAAAATGTACACGCCCTGACTCTGGTGCTGTGGTCCCTTTCTGAAGCTGATGAAATGCTCCTTGTTGTTAGTTTCCCTTAATTTAGTCAATTCTTTGCATGGTGGTACTGAAAAAAAGAATAATTGCATCGTAACATGAATGGTTAATCTATCACTATATATGCCCTCGGACTAATGAAATTGTGGGACAATAGCCTACTATATTTACCGAGGGTTCCAATGGCTATTTTAGACCAACCGACTGTGGAAATACTGTTACACAATGTTTTTAGTAGTGAGAGACTGTCTATTTGGTCTCTAAACCCTTATCTGTCCTGTTGAAAAAAAAAAATCTGTCCTGTTTGCACCCTGGTCCCTACCTAATTGTTCTCTAAGTGCTAATGCGATTGCGTGTGTGGCTGGTAGCCCAACCATATGTTCACCTGAAACAGTCACCGTTCTATGTAAGTCCGATTTGTAAAACATGAGCTCTTTTTGTTTCATTATAACACATGAAGCGTGCAGTTTGGTTGATCGTTACAACTTTCAAAAGAAAAAAATGCACATACACATGCATGAATCTTGAAAATTTCAAATGAAAGAGAATCGGTCGATCCTGCACACAGACTGACACACACACACACCCCTGATCTATTCGGATGTGTAGTGTGGTGCAGAACAGCTTCAGAAATGGACATCACAGATTGCAACAGCAGAATCAAACAAGAACTAGAATAAACTCCTCTTTCTAGTATTATATACAGTAGTACCCACTCAGTCACTCTGGCTATTAGAACTTCCATTGTTATTCCATATTAATTTCCCATGATATATAATATATATGCTGCCTTAATAATAAGTTACTGTGCAGCTTATGCATTAGCAGGGTAAGACTGATCGAGACAGACAATATTATATATAGAGAGAGAGAATCATGTAACTAACCCGATGAGCTAAATATATGTGTTAATCGTCCATCCATCATCTATTCCGGTTATATATCTACCTTGAGTAAGTAAGCCTGCATGATCAAAGCTTGCCAAAACCCTCCGAAGATGCAGTTGCCATCACAAGAAAGAAGAAACCACCATGCCCTCGCCTGCCCTGCCCATTGCAGTTGCAGGCAGCAAGTGTGATGATCATCAGTTGGTCACAGTGCATTCTTGATTCTTGTCTCCTCCAGTCACCACTTGCTGCCTCCTCTTGCACTGCAACTCTGTCAGGCTCCGGAGGCAATCAGCAAGAGGCCGTCGGCGGCGTCGCGCTCCCGGCTGCACCAGTAGTAGCCCTGCCTGCTGCTGCTGCCGCCTTGATCCCCTCCTCACCCTGACTGCGACGGTGATGCAGCAGCGCCATGCCGAGCCCGCCCTCGCCGTGCTTGCCGAGGCGCGCCTGCCAAGCAGGCGGTCGGAAGGCGCGCACCTCGACGGCGTCGCCAGCGCGCGCGCCATGGCGCGACACGAAGAGCGACCACTGCCCCGTGAGGCGGTACGTGCGGGCGCTATGGTCACGCCGCAGCGACATGCGGTACACACGGCCGAGTCGGTCGAGCGCCGGCACGGGCAGCCCAGCGCGGCCCCGCACCAGGCCACGCTCCGCCGCCGTCAGCATGCGCGGCAGCGGCGACGGCGCCACCAGACGGTCCGGGAGCACGAGGCGCGCCTTGTCGCGGCTGCGGTCCGACGGGGTGAGCTGCTTGGTTAGCACCATCGTCGGCCGCGAGATGCGGAGGCGGAGCAGCTCCGCGCGCAGCCCGTCCTCGGCCCGCTCCTCCGCCGATGCGTCAACCTCCACCGCCTCCCGACGACGCCCGCGCACCGATCCCGTCCCCGTGGGCACGGACGGCTCCGACGCGCCGAGAAGAAACCCTCCCCTCCGTCTCCTTGTACGTGGTTGTTGCGGAAGTGGATGGACATCTCCTGGATCGCCGCGGCCGCCACGTACGGGTGGTACCGCACGACCCTCTTCTTCGGCGGGAGGAGCTCCGGTGGGACGCCAGCGAGGTCGTCCACGTCGCGGTCGCCGCGGATCACCAGAACCCCGCGCTCGGGCGCCAGGTGCTCGACGAATTGCGCCCCTTTGGCCACTCGGTTACCACCTGGGGTGAGGAACGCGCGCGCTGGCGCCGCGGAGGCCGGGGCTCCGGCGAACGGAGGCGGGGTGCCGGGGCGAGGCGGCATCCGGAGGCTGCATGGGGGCGGCAATGGCGGGGGAGGAGTGGAGCGGAGAAGCCGGGAGGGAACGGCGGCGGGGGAGGGAGAGGCAAGTGTGGCCGGCGGTGGGGCGGCGGCGGTGGCGGGGGAAGAGGTGGGGTTTTGCGTGGCGGCGAAGTTGGTGGGTGAGGGCAGAGGAGCATGGGAGATTCCAGACTTGCCATTGCTCGCCCACTCGCTCTCGCTTCCCTTTTTCATCACTCTTCACTTGCACGCGACTACGCGACCCTGCCATTCTACTTTCACGAAAAAAAAAAAAAAGTATACTTGTTTTTATTTATTTTTTCTTACTCTCATGTTAATTGATTCATTTCTCGAGCAACAAAAAAATTCAGCTATTTATCTTCACTGTTAATAAGAAAGAACTCAAATCCAAATACGTGATGGTAATACTAAATCCAAATACGTGATGGTAATACTAATTCGTTTAATGGGGCAGCTGATTTTAATCGGAAAGACATTCTCAAACATTCTTGCCATGATGGTTTACGCATCCAACAGTGTTAGTATTGCAACAATATCGACGGCTACCCAAACTCGGACAGAAAGAGCCTTTGCGTCGCCCCACGCTGGCGACCGAGGCGGAAACCCCAGCCGCCGAAGCTCCCCTCCCACCCTCTTCCCGCCGCGCCGCCGGCCGAGCGGGCCGCCGCATGGCCGCGCGGCCGGCCGTGATGGCGGCGGCGAGGCCCTCCTCCGTGGTGGGCGGCCGCGGCGGGCGGGCCGGCGCGCGGCGCCGCCGTCGGAGTCGCGCGGCGGGCTTCGACGAGGTCGCCGGCCGCGCCACGACGACGCCGCCGCCGCCCGCCAGCACGGGACGCCGGGTGACGGGCGCGACGGGCGGGATCTCCTCTCCGACGGCGGGGCGTCACCTACCCCCCCCGGCGCGTCGACCGCCACCCCATGGCCCGGCCGGCCGGATCCACGTGCCCAGCGGTCGGATCCGCGACCCCGGTCGGTGGGCGGCGCGGTGTGGTCGGGCTCCATGGGGCGGCGTGGCACGCCCGAAGCTCCGAGATCCTCGCCTTGGCGGGATCGACCTTGAAGCCGGGCGGCGCCAGGCCGGGGATGGCGGGGAAATTCCCGCCCGCGTCCCCCGATCTTCTTCCGGTCGTTCGCGTTGTAGCATCGCGGTGGCGGCCGGCGCGGCCGGGCGGCTCGTCAGGCGGTGGTGGCTTGGCCTATGCGGGCGTTGGGGCGGCACTCCTCTTTGCAGTCCCTCCCTTGATGGCCAAGCCGATGTTCCCGATCGGCGTCCATGGGGCCGGGCGGGGTTTTTCGCCCGGCTCCGGTGGTCCACTGGGGCTCCCGGTGAGCGTGCGTCTATGCTCCCGCGGCCGAGCCGCCCGGAAACGCGGGCGTCGGCGGGGACCGAGGCGTCCCGCGGGGCTCCCCGGTGTGAGCAAGTGCTCCCGAGGTTGAGCCGCCCTGTGGAGGCCTCGGTGGCGGAAGATGAAGATGAAGGCGGCGCCGCTCGATGTGGACACGCCGAGCGACGGGCGTTTTGTCGGGTTCTCCGGCTTGTCGTCCCGGCCATGGGGGTGGCTGATGCGGCTCTAGCGTCGCTGCGGTGCAGCGGCGGCGTCGATCCTCCCGGCGAGGTTTCGGTTGGGCGGCGGCAGCGGCGACGGTGGCGTTTTCCTCGGATCCGGAAGCCGGGCCGACATCCGTTCTAGAGTCTTTGGGCGAAAGTCGGCGATGGCGACGCCGCGGGCGCCGTCTTCCTCGATGGGGCGTGGCGTCTCTAGTTCCTTCCACGGTGCGAACCGGTCCGTCATGGACGGCGACGGCGGCGTTCGAACGCCGTTACCTTGTTGAAGGCGCCGCTATGGTTTAGACTAGGGCGAGGCATCTCCTTATCCAATCTTTCTTTGGGTTGTCGTCTTCTCGTTGTATTGGCGTGGGTGTGGTTTTCGGGCCGGTTTCCCTCAAAAGCGGGCCAATCTTTCTTCTTATTAATCCAAAGCCGTAACAGCTTGTTCCCTGGATCTTTCAAAAAAAAAACAATATCGACGGCTACTAAATAAACTATGCTCATCAGTACGTACATGTTAGACAACAATTCACCTGCTTTCTGTATACATACATCGCAGTATATACTATTATGATGCCCTGTACTTGCTCACCAAAGCAATTGATTTTACATGAGCCAATACATTGGGGGTTGCAAGATACAACGACAACGACCAAACAAGCCTATGTTATCCGTATGACCCACTCAAGGCTGGTGGAGCAAGTAAACCCGAGTAAATACTCGACCACAACGCCTCCAGAACCCCGAATTGCGTCATGACAAAGCAGTGCCGCTTTCAGTCAGCTCAAGAAAACCTGGGGGAGACATTGGAGGCATTGCTTCTTCCTGGTCCTGGGCGTCAACCATCTCTAGGATTTTTCTTACGGTTGCCTGCAACTTTTCGTGGCCACCTTCTAGGGTGGACTGACCAGCTGTTCCGTTTAGTTGGATGGCCTCGTTCATGTTTGATGACTTCGTTTTCGACTGTGCTTTCGCTGATGTTACTGCATTGGTGAAGACACCGGATTCCTTGAGGCCGCGGATGATAGCCTGCAAAGATTGGGCATAAAAATGTAGCAGCAATAAGAAACAACTTCCACGAGCTGAAAGGCTACAACAAGATTGAGATCAGGACTAACCATGGGCGCGTATATACGTGTTAAGACACCCTTCCTCAAAAGTTTCAAATTGGTGTCTTTATCTGTCCATACAACATGTTCCCGGTACCTGAACAAAGGTAGTCAGACCAATGTGATATCTCTTAATTCAGGATAGGAAGGAATGGTTGATGCTTGGTAGCCACAGAGGACTAAGGGTGTTACCAGTTCCTCATCTCCTCCTCAGTCGCTGTTGATGCAATTATAAAGGCCTGCCATGACAGAGTACAAGGGAGGATTCATTAGCTCTCCCAAGTTAGTTATACCTATGCACAATGATACTTAATAAGAGCCATATCAGTTTCCTTTTTTTATTTTTTTAGGGTAAATGTATAGGCAACAACTTTTGGATAATGACCAAACTGGTCCTTCAGCTAAATAAATTGGTAAAACTACAGTAAGAAAGGGGGCATCAAAAGACAGTTATATGGTTCTCTTCTCTGGCATGGCTGGGTATGCATTGTACAATGGAGAATGGACCATGGGAACATTTCCGTTACTAGTATAAGGCACACAAACAAGGTACTTGTGCAATGCACCATCACCCCTGTATCTGATTCAGACATAACTACATCCAGTCATCCACTTTCAGTTAAAAAAAAGATACTACACACATTGTGTAAACTGAAATTGTTTTCACCCATGACAGTTTCCATAAGCATTTCCATATTAAGTCATCTAGCCATTCTTCTCCCCTCTCATTCTTTATATCATATCACTTAAATGAAACAAATGTACTATTTGAACGTTTCAGCCAGGAAACAGTTATGATGTTGACAAGGCGGCCTGTACCCATAGGACAACAATAGATGCTATGCAGATACAGCAAATGGAAGAAGAGATAGCTCACCAAACGGTCAAATTCCAAGATAAAACATCGCTTCACATCTTCTTTAGTTGGCTTGCAACCACACCTATCCCTCCTTGAGGTTAGGTCTGAGAACTTTGTGTAGGTGTAATGCAGAATAGCAGCCTCCTCCAATTTGATTTCACTACATAAAAACAAATATATAACTCAACCATTGAGTAAAAATAGACTAGTTTGCTGGCTGACCATTTGTTTTAGCAAAGAACTCCGCATATTCAAATATCTTACTTTGGGGATTTCATGTAATTATGCCATCTATGAGCACCGTTTGGACGCAAATGCTCCTGAACCCTTGCAGCCGATTTCCCATTACCATAAGTAAGGAAGTAGTTTGGATTACCACGTGTTGCTTCTTTGTATAGACCAAAGTATGTATCCTTCGGAAGATGATCATAATTTTTCTTAAACATGGAAACCTGCAGGCATAAAACAATTCATAAATGACACAAGCTATCAAACACAGTCAACCATAATCAGACCAGCCCTATTATTTCCTCCAATCCATTAATGAGTAGTGCTGTGCAGTGTTTGCTAAACTATAGTTTTTCTAGACAGTGAGTCAATATCCGGCTATCTAGGTACTTTTGTTTCTCAAGTAAGCCAGTGGATCATCAATAGGATAGAGCCATTTTTTTCCTTCTTTTTGCATATATGTACAGATAACAGTAGGCTCTATACCTCAGTGAAAGGATCCTTAATGTCATCACGCTCAATGCTGCTCTCCTGAAAAAAAAAAAAAGAAATATATACAATAATCAGATGTGAAGCGCGTTACCAATTACCATATTCAACAAACAGTGTTACTTGTGTGACTCACATAATTGGGGAAGATAACCATGTCAACATTGTCAGGAACATCTAAAAGCAATCGCCTCAGGGAGTACTCTCGGGCACCAGCTGGGTGAATCAACTCATCAGTATCAAGGTGAATGATCCAATCCATTCCAGCATCCTGTGACAATCAAACAGGGGACATTCACATTAATCTCACGACTAAATACAAGGCCTTTTCAAAATCAAAACTACAGCTAATAAAATGACTACATAATTAGCTCCACTAGCCTTGTGCATGTTTGCCATAAATGATGTAAAATCATGTCACTTGCCATTGGTACAGCATGGTACATGTCTTTGAATTTCTGAAATTTCTCCATAAACTTTTACATCATTTACTACTCATCCTAAAAAATTGTGTCAGGGAAGTGAGAAAAGCATGTGGTGCAGCAAAAAGTTGAGAAACTTATAGGAACTGACATTATTTGCATTACAGCCTTCCCTTTGATTACTGTAAGGGCACCGCAACAGTAAGAGTTAGCTACCAGCTCTATGCCAACCTCTTCATGGTGTTAGCATTTAGCAATGGCTCATAATATGATTATGCCCACATGACACTTTCACATGTTCTCGAAATGTGTGTATGAGCCTAGCTCTTGATCAAGTGCTGGCTTTTCTCTCTCTTCTATTAAAATATGAAAAAAAAATGCTTAGAGCTACCTTATGAGCCAACCATTGCGGGTGCCCTAAACTACTCCTTCCTATGCCTAGATACATAGTAAATTGGATGTACCAAAAAAAGTCAAAGCGACTTATAATTTGGAGCGAAGGGAGGAAATGGTTACAGTGCTACACGTAATCAATAACTCAACATGTTGAATTACACTGTTGATATCATACATTGACATTTGTGCTGCATAGCTGAAAACAAGACTGCCAGATAACTATAAATTCCTAATAGTGAGGAAAGAGTGGTGGAAAATTATATAATACAGAGACTGCTGGTATTTGTGAGACTGTGAATATAGACTTGGATAACAATTACAAAACTCTGTAGCGAGGGAATATGAAAGTCAAGATTTCTATTTACATTGATGCTAAAAACAGATAGTAAATAACAGTTCATACCCTTGCCATAACAATAGCCATTTCCATGTTTAGTGATTGCTTGACAAATAGTTCATAATTACACGGCTTGTAAAAGAAACCTCCTAGCCAAGTCTCGTTCCAAATGCGGCTGAAATCATAAAATTGTCACAACAGAAGCTTTAGACAACGAAATAACCAACAAAATACTTCAGAAATACATAAGTCAGGAAAAACGGAGATACAGGATCCAATCAGCAATACTCCAGAATCAATATTCAGAATTGTTCATTGGCAGCATTGCAACGAAAGAAAGTGACTTGGCACCTCTACCATATGGTTTGAAGCAATCACTATCATAATTTTGGTATTTATCAACACCTTTTAGTTATATATAGCTTACTAAAATCAGAACTATCAAAACTTACAATAGCTCAAATAAATATATGTTTACTTGAACGGGTATTTTAAGGTTGAAAAAGATTCATATGGAACTGGTCGGTAAATCGACATACCTTTTGTCTTGTTTCTCTTTCAATTCTTTTAGTTCTGTAAATAATTTTGACACCCTAAAGCAGGGACACAGAAAGTCAGTGCATAGATAAAGAAAATAAAACATATACACTGGAATGGGATATGGAATGACTTATTTACCCGAATAGATTCCAGAACAGAGGTGACAGCTGGCTTTGCAGCCTCTCCTTCAACAAAGAGAAAGAAATGTGAAACACCAATGACCTTGTGATAATACAACCATGGAAGAATCTGGTGTAGGCCAGCAGATGTGCTTCCCGTGATACAGATCTGCAGTCCAAGATACAGGATTAGATGAATAGAGGCAAAGTTTGGGTAACATTTGACTCCAAATATTGTTGGGTCGCCATCAAGTGTTTACCGAAAGTGAGTCTTCTCTACTTGAACAAATATTCTAAGAACCGCAGGGATGTTATATATCCTGTTTTTCCAATTTGCTATCTCAATAACAGGGTAAACAAAGATAATTGGATTCATGCTGTTGCCTAAACTCCTGTGTATATGAATGTGACCATGCAAGTGCAACCATGATTGTACATACAAGGAATTTCTCCATATACTGCAACTATGGTTGTACATGCAAGGAAACTTTCCCTTGTAAACTATGACCCAATACATGCAAGGAAACTTTCACTAGTAAACTATGACCCAATTTGCTAAACATATCGCAACTGCTAGTTACATTACGTTACTTTCATGATCACAGTGAAATGTAGTAGTGCATAAGCATATACTGGTGTGCAGTCCACAACGACCTGCACACCATGGTAACAAAAACAAGTAGTTAATCCTGTTGCAGACTTGCAAAGTCGTCCTGCACCGTATCATAGTACAGTATGGTACAGAGAAACAAGTAACCACATGAACAGTCTTAAACTAATGCTTGAACATTAAGAAGTCTCGGGACACGGATCAACACGTCAGGCTAGCCCACAAGGCAGGAGTAGGAGATACTTGGATCACAGTGTGGGCAATAATTCAGCAAAACGATAAGCGGTTGAAAAATGGGATCTCGACGACGACGAGCAGATCAGATCGCGGTCACCTTGGGCTTTATCGAAGATTCGGAGTCGAAGCTCCAGCCGCGGTAGAGCGAGATTCCGTTGGAGGAGGAGGAGGCGCTCCGGCCGAGGATCTCGGCGCAGTCGGCTCCCGGGGACGACGAGGAGGAGGAGACGGCGAAGTAGGATCCTCCGCCCCCGTGGGAGGAGGAGGATAAGGAGGATCCGAGCGGGCTGTTCTCCATTCCGGGAAGCGCTGCGTGTCGGCGGGCCAGGCTGCGCCGGCCGGGTCCCGCATGCCGCCGCGCCACTGGAGCGCGAAGGCGAAGGCGGCGAGCGTGAGCGGAAGCAGCGTGAGGAGCAGCAGCATCCGCGTGGCGAAGGCCGCGGCCGACGCGCCGCCGCTGCCGCCCCCGGCGGAGGTGGCGGTGGAGGAGCCCCCGCGGTAGCCCGCCATGGGAATTGGGATGGAGGAGACGGCGAGGTGCGTGCGGAGTCCTTGTCTGCAAACTCACGGAGAGCTCCAAGTCGAGCACTGGGGAAGGAAGGAGAGGCCGACAAGGAATGGATGGGCCTGAGTGGGCCAAACACTACACGGGCTGGGCTGTTAAAGGACAAGGTGTTTGGGCAGGCTGGGTGTAAATCGGGGCCTCTTCCTTTTGTATATGGGCGAGGATTTAGGCCCATCCATCTAAAACTGTAACTCAGGGCTGGTGTCCAAGAGCCCAAGAGGTTTTTCCTTCTTTGCTGAACCAAGCATGAGACTTTTTTTAAAAAAAAAAAAAAGACGTTTTTCTAAAAAAAAAGAGTCTTTCTTTAATTAAACATATTATTATATAAATCCAAAACAATACTAGTAGTGACAAAATAGGTGGACCCAAAGAAAGGGTTGAAGATGGAGGGAGATGACATGCTATGCTTTGCTTGCGAATCTCATCTCAACAGTCTGGATACCTACCTAGCTGTCATGCACATGGTCTGAATCTTGAGTTTGTCTGCTTGGTTGTTCCTGTTTAAGGCTAGCTTCTCCGTTTCTTTCATCCTTTTTAACAGAAAGGAAGCTGGTAATGAAACAAGAATGCTTTCTTGCGCGCAAATCTGAAATCTCATCTCACCGTTGTTTGGACTGGTTGCTCCAACAGTACCTGTCATGCACATGGCCTGAATCTTCAGTTTGTCTGCTTGGTTGTTTCTGTTTACGACATGTCCATTCATTATTCTTATTTACAAGATCCAAGGAAATTACCTGCACTACTAAAATTCTCTGGTGCGACGATGTGATGTGTGTACGCTGCAGCAGCCGCTGATAGTATCATCAAGAATTGCTTCGTTCCATTATATATATATATATATATATGGTGTACCAGTTTCTTCAGCAGCACGTATGCTGCTGATGATAAGTTCAGATGTTCACCACCAAGAAACACACAAGCTGAGCTGCTATATGTCCTTTCGGATTCAGACCTTTCCTAGGTACTGTATCAAAGTCTAGCTTAGGACACAGGGATACCACTGATTGGCAGTTGAATAGCGGCAGTGCAGCAATTATAAACCTAGATATATGTTTGGAGTATAAAGTATAGTAAAAAAAATAACTACTTACACAGTTTAGATGCATTCATGAGACGATTCTTTTGGCTGGATTCTTTCCATGGTAGGATAATATTTTACCACTAAGAAACAAAACGTCTTTCTGGTGTATGATGTGACATGCGGTTAGAAATTTTTTAGCAATCTAAACAAGGCCTAGATTTTGATTTAGCCCAGACGATGAGGACAGGCATTATATCGTATCAGTCTCTTGTTTGCAGCAGGGGAATATGGATACTCCAACCGTTTCTGAGTAAATTTTAAAGTTGTCCTAAGGTAGTCTTTCTTAAATATATATAATCGCTTCTATTAAATAAAAAGTACTAACATCGTCTTCGTGTCAACAAAACTGTATAATATATGAAAACATATTCCATACTAAAATTGTGTTATACTTAAAGGACGAGAGAGTGCAGCATCCATGGTATATTCTCTCTCTGCTGATGGAATGCATTGGATGGACGTCTCTCTGAGTAGGACACTCTTGCTGGCTGGCTTGACTGAGCTAGCCACCAACACAGATCATGATCAATTCAGACCAAGCAACCCTACTTTGCAAGATGCCTGCGCATGTCCAGCTCACCTAGCAGGTAGCTAGACTCCAACAGATCAGTAAAGAATCATCCATCGATCTCCGTCTGCATGCACATGGTCTGTAAAAACTAACTGTACTGTAGCTTCAAAGATTAGCTATCCAAGTACAGCTACATGACCTGTGATTTGTCGCATCTCCAAGTACATACGTGTACGTAACCATGCATATATATACGCTAGCTGCAGCGCGCGACAGATGGAGAGAAGAAAGCGAATTGAAGAACACACAGAGAATAATGATTCATATGTAAAATTAATACGATAATAACACGTACGCGTCGTCGTAAGGGACGCGACGTTGATTGATGTCATCTTGAATGTTGAAAGGGAGATGATGCAGAACATACACCTACATCTCGCATTCATCACAGTCACAGATATATAGTATGCCATGCAATGCAGCTTGGCATGCCACAAGCGCTAAGATAATTTTTTCCTTCTCCTTTTCCTCCTTTGTCACAATTTGACATGTCAAACGACCATTGAATCCAAATCAAGTGGCTATTGTGAGATTAAGCCCATTTCCAACACCTGTGAAGGATAGGCTGGAGAGGTAAGATCATGGACGGATAACTAATTCAAGTCCGAATAGGGAATACACTTGTTTGGTTGTTTTCGTCAGCCTGGCCAATTGTAGCCGGGTTTTCGGATTTGGGTGTTTGGTTAATTTGGTTTGTTTTGAGCGGGGTTTCTCCGATTTGGTAAACTTACCACCTTAAATTTCATCAAACACCTGTTGTGCGTCGAACTGGTCCTCGTCGTTGTGCTCGCCGTCGCCTAACATGGTGGGTTGATCGGTCGGTCGTCTTTGTCCGCCACCAAGACGCCGAGTCGATGCGGTCTGCGCCGGCCGCGACCGGTAGTTCGACGACATGACTGGGCGTTGTCCCCGCCGACCATCGGCGATACTGCGATCTTTCGTGCTCTTTCACGGCGTCGTGAACAAGAACCCGATCGGCGCGGTTCTGGCCGCACTACCTCCGCGCCACGCCGCAGCGAGCTGCTTGCTTCGGAGGAGGAGGGGGAGCGGGAGTGTCGAGAGCGCCGCCGACTCGTCGGCCTTGCGGACACAACCGTCCCACGGCGTGGCGCTCGTCGGCACGACGGCGTTCTGCCGCAGCGCTCGGAGGCGAGGAGGAGGAGTGCGTGGGGAGTGCCTGGCTGGAGCGGCTCATGGGCGATCTTTGGACGGGGCCACGCCGGCGACCTCCTCGTCTCCGCCCGACGACGCCGGCGTGTACGGACGTCAACCTAGTCATGAGGCTGGTCGAGGTGTTCGTGGCGCCGACGGCGGGATGCGGCGGGAGGGGAGGAGGCACGGTCTGGCGTGCGAGGCGGGGCGCGGCGGAGAGACATTTGGAGGGCGAGATCTGCCGACCGCACTAGTCGGGCGGCGTCGGCGGGGGACACGCCCGGTCCTGCCGCACCGTTCCTCTTCTTCGCGCTCGGGACCGAGAGGTGAGCCAACGAGGCGGTGAGCGGAAAGGCACTCAATGTCGGCCGGAGCCCGACCGAGATTGAATTGCCACCTCTGCAATTCATTTTGGGCCGAGCTTGCTAACTCTCTATTTTTGGCTAGCCTTGGCCTGGCTAGGACCAACTATTGTGCAACTAAACACACAAAAGGTGGCCCCAATTTCTTTGCAACCAAACACACCCAAAATATCTAGCTAGGAGTAGTATCAAATAATTAATAACCAGGCTTATCAATCAGTCACTTTTCTTGTGAATCTTTTCTTTATTCTTTATGCTAATTATAATGACGATGCTAGCTTCTGAATATATATGTCGTTTGTATCTGTTTTATTTAACGGAGAGATCATCATCTATCCATCCTTTTATATACTTTATTATATATAAATTAAAATAAAAATATATATGTGTGTGTGTGTGGAGGGAGTCATGACAAGGGAAGTTTGGTTTAGCTCGAGAGGATTGTGATCACGTCGTTTTCCATGCTGAGGGCGCCACTACTGATTGATATTGCCTGCCCACCCTGAGCGACTGCGGGTACCGTGTTGCAACTTGCATGCATATCCATCGGTTATCAGTACTCCTATGTAGCTATCCATCCATCCATTTCTCGTGCTTATCCGTCTTAATTACATCGTTTCATCGATGATAGCGAAAAACGCATATGTCAATATTTGTATAGGGTTTGCGTACGTGTGTTCTTAGGGGTGAGTGTGCGTGCGTGTTGTGAGCGTCTGTCAAAAAAAAAAAAAAAAAAAAAAAATCATCAGAGAACTATTATCCATGCTAATCCACATGTAGAGTACTGCAGTGAATTGTGAGTGAAAAAATAGTATGACTTCAGCAGATGTGTATTAAGCTGGGTGTAGGTGGGCATGCATGTTCTACGATGACAGGTCTAACTAGATATACTTAGAGTTGATTCTATCCTAATATACTCCTGCTATACAATATATGATGACAAAACATGTCTATTATTTACTTTCTAACTTTCTTTAATTATGTTAACTACGATTTAAAATAACTTATATATACAACAACAAATTGAGGCTAGCTGGAAATAACGTGACCAAGAAGCGAGCAAAAAAATTTATATACACAAGAGTTTGTCTTCTTAAATACGTCCATCCATCAACAAACATATCAATATAAATAATTACACATTTGTAATAATCATCACCCCAAATCAAAAACAAAAGAAAACCCCACATTACAAATGTACTACCATCGATCGAGGTGACACTAGTAGAGAAAGAATAACAAATTAATGTTCATGCATGCATCATATCCCAAGTGTGTGTCTGATGACTTAACTTGATTTTAACTCCATCTGTGCAGTGCAGCTATCGACAAGCAGTGATATGATCCAGTAACTTAATCTCACGGTAACTTAATTTTTAATTTACCAGCAGCAAGCAAGGAGTGAGAGCTAGCTCCGTTGATAGGAGGATCGGATCACTTCGTCTCCTCAGCAGCTGGTGGCGCCGCCTCCTCGGCAGCCGGCTTCTCCTCCTCCTTCTCCTCCTCTTCCTTCTTCTCCTCTACCGCCGGCTCCGACGGTGTCTCTGCAGGCGCCGGCGCGGCCTCCTCCGTCGCTGCAGCTTCGGCTGCCGGCTCAGCCTCCTCCTTCTTCTCCTCCACGGCGACTTCACGGGAGGTAGCCTCAGCCGCCGCCGGCTCCACCTTGGGCTCCTCGGGGATGAACGGTGCAACCTTGTCCAAGATGAAGGTGATCGCCGGAGACAGGGGCGTGGTGCCGGACTTGACCACCGCCTCGCTCACCACCTTGGCTCCAGGGAAGTCTGCACATGCATTTATTTAAAAATATATATAAAAGAAACAGTTGAGGACTAAATTGGAATTCATTTTGGTTTTGTTGTTTTGTGTTGGGATTCTCCTGGAAGAAACATGATACAGTAGTTGACAAGATTCAAGATTCCTATGCAGTTTGATTGTGCACAAAGGAAAAAAAAAAAAAGGTCTGTTGAATGAACAAAGAGAAAAGGAGAACAAACAAACCCCAAGAAAGCGACTGATCCACAAGATTGAGAGAAGGAACTAAAAAGACTGCGGTTGGTGATGTTTCTAGTTCACCAACGGAGCCCGTATATATTAACACTTAATTTTCAGTAGGGTGAAAAAACTGCTTTGATGTTCTGATAGGATGAAGTGACACTAGCTGTTTTTAGTAAACAAATAGAAAATTAAAAATTTTTAATGTTACTACTTACAACGAATCAAATATGATCTTTTATGTTAGAGGTGATGTAGTTCAAATCCTAGATACTAGGAACCAAAAGGAAACGTACTGTGGTAATTAACTTCTGTTATACTCCTATCATGCATGGAAACTACATACAGCAATATTTGACGTTTTCTTGCGTACCAATCTTAGCCAGCTCATCGAGGAACTTGGTAACTGCAGCCGAGTTCTTCTTGGTGATCTTGACTGGCTTCTTATCCTTGAACAGAGCCTAATTATTCAGCAGGTACAATCATCAGTAGCAGTAGGGCCGGGCCATAATATATAGTTCACTTAATTCTAAAGCAACTCAACTCAGCCAAATGAAATAAATAAATACTGAAAAAGGGACAGTAGCTAGTTAATAATAATCAATTACGTACCTTAACCTCAGGAGGAGATGCTTCATAAGCCTCCACAACCTTGGGCTCCAGTTCTGGCTTCTTATCCTCGATCTCCTTGCCAATTTCCTCCTGCAGATTGTATATATTAGCGTGATCATAAATAAGTAAGGTTCGATTAACCAACATATATAAATATAAGAAAAAATATAGAGGAAGCCAAGTGATCGACAGGCTTTTTATCTAGATGCACCCGTACACACAGTGGCATATAGATGAGTAGGTACCTTGTTGAAGGACTTCAAGAAGGCTACAGCAGCAGCCTTCTTGCCATCCTTGTCAAAGATCTTGTTGAGGCCAGGCACAACCTTGGTCTTCCAGATGGTGGCCATCTCTCTGAGCTTCCTTGTTCAGAATATATATCAAGCTCTGCTCCAGCCAACATGCATAAAAGCAACAGAAAAGTTGAGTTCAGTTGGAATATGATGGATGGAAAACCAGCAGGGTGATGATTGATGAATGAACAATTAAGCAAGAAATCGATCAGCTGGAAGAAACCAAGCAAGGATGCATACATACATGCAGGAAGGAAGGAAGGAGAGATCGATGGGAGAGCTGGCTGCAGCTGCAGATGTGTGTGATGTGGAGCTGTGATCACCAGACAGCCTATGAATGGGCAGTAGTACAGGAGCCACGGTGCCATGAGAGTGATTATAATGAATGAATGGGCTGGCAAGAAAGCCCCTGGGTAGTAGCAGCAAAATGACGGCGATGCCCCCACGGCAAAGTGACTTGGCTGGCTGGCTCTGTGGATGAGCCAGGGGTACAACTGTCAAAAGGAAAGAAGATTATGGAAGGCATGTCATTAAGCCCAGAACGAGCTGGCCGGGATGATGATGAAGACGAACCAGAGGAGAGGAGAGGTGGCTTGCACAGCACAAATTGCAAGCTGCGCTGGAGTAGGGACACGGCGGGGAGTGGTAGTTAGCTAGGATCCTTTGTGTGCTCTCATTTCGTGGTCCGGTTAACTAATCACCCGTCCTATCAACCACGTGGTCGGTCTTATGCCGCGAGTTGAATTAGTTTTACTAATAATAGAGAAAAAAAATATATATAATAGTATCTCTCGGCTCAACATAAAGGAGCATAGTAAAGTTTAGGACTATGATATCACGGCCGTGCAAGTGTTATGTCATTATGTGGACACCGTTTTTAGTATCATAACTTCACCATTGGACGGTGAAGATTATATATACCTATCTACTTTGGTTTTTAAAAACAACCTTGAATGACTCCTGGTAAGAAGCCTCTCCTATTGACTGGGTAGGTCTTTTATGGCCATCTCCCTCGTAAGTCCACTCACCTTTAAATGGTAAAGATAAAGATGATGTATATATGTCTTGGCTCCCAAGAAAAGCACTAGTATTTTTTTTTTGAGAGGTTTGGATAAACTAGGTAGGGAGCCTTCTTGACCGTGCAAACGTTATATATAGACGTCATCCTTGTAGACTATCATTTTACCCTTAGTTGGCAAAGATTATGAATATAAGTGTTGACATGAGTTAGGGCTCCACGCCAACACACTAGAGTGGGTCTTGGACGCCCGAGAGGTTGCACACAACCTACGAGCAGCGAGAACTGCAGCGTGATCGACCAAAAACGATCAAAGGATCGTAGAGGCCGATGTAGAGCTCGGTTTTGACTGAAACGACCTCAGAACGCTCTCCGGAAAGATCCGTTGGGAGGATGCACGTGAGGGTTGCCCTAGCATCAGCAAGGCCACCTAGAACGCCGACGAAATTCGTGGAGAACGCCGCCGAACAATAGGATAGAGGGGTTGGAAAAGAGAGATTAGGGTTTGGGTATTGGTACGATATCGATTGATTGGATGTAGATGGAATCAAATCGGTCATGAGCCTCTTATGATAGAGGGGGGTCTTATCCCCTTAGGAAACCATATTAGATACGTTTCCAATCGCAAAAGTCTTCCAAAAACTGAATAGAAACTACATCAGTTTGGAACAGGAGAAAATCCCGCCACGCCGCTTGCGCTGGCAATGACCGGATGCTCGCGACAAGAGGCGCCGGACGCAAATCGAGAGCCTTGCAATCCAAGGCAGACGCTGGGTCGAGTGTCCGACGTGCGCGAATGCTGCCCAAAAAAAGACCGCAGTACAAGGGCACCGCCAAACACGCCTCGAGCGACTTCCAGTGTCCGGCGCATGGTCTTCGTCCTGCTACTCTCTTCATCGTTTCTCTCGATTTTTGACTTTGTTGTTGAACTCCAAAACACGCCCATGCCTCTTTTTACACGCCTAAGTTAACAAAAATCGTGCGGGACAATTTTTGGGTGTCAACGATAAGCTTCGGCTTAAAAAAAACTTAAATGGAACTGAGGTGAAGGGCACCTTCACCTAGAAAACTGATAAAAATCAATTTGAATAAGATCTTTTTTAGATAAAATATTAGAGCACTAAATACAACTCTTTATAGGATAAATGCATGTATAGCGTCTAGTAGATGTATAGTGAAGTATATGTAGTGAAGTGTGAAGCGTGCTCTCCTAACGGACGTTACCTACCAAACCCTGCCCTGTGGAAGCCCGCGTGGAGAGTGACAGCGGCCACACGGCGTCCCGGCCACCGAAGATCAAGCAGGGCCAGATAATACTGCCGGCAGTTCTCGCGTATGACCCACATTTGCCCAGTGGGTCCCACCTCAGGGAAGTAGCGTGAGCTCCTTGAAGAAGCAACTCCTCGGCCAATCACACAAAAGTCGATTTTGATTTGATTCTATTATATTATATAATATTTATCGTGAGGTCTGTTGGATCGGCCCGTGCGAATGGTTCCAAAATAATCAACCGGCAAAGTGCTTTTAAATAAAAGTGATCATGTTAAATTAGACTAAATTTATCGAAAAGAGCATTGATATTTATAGGATCGAATTAGTATATATTATTAGATATAATATATGAAATAAATTTTTATATTCTACTTATTTAATGTCATAGAATGTTGTCTTCCCTACTAAAGATTTATTAGTCGAGCTTAAGATATTTTTTTTTTTTTTACTTAGGATTAATTCTAGGAGTTAGTTTATTTTGTGATGGAGGGAATAGCTAATAGTTGTAGTAGGAAACTGTTTAGATCCACCTATTAAGATGCTAGTAGCTTTTATTTAGCACATATTAGCATCACAAAACTTGTTGATGGAACTAATGGTTAGCAACCCACCTCTAGCTAATAGCTACAATAATACTGTTTATTGGTAGATTGAAAACCCAGCCACTATAATACTGTTTTACATGGCCAGGGTTCACCAACTCAAACACAGCTAATTTGGAATCAAATGTGCATCATCATCTATTGGAATCTTGTGCTTCCAAGGACGGACTAGTGCTACAAGGATGGGTGTGTGTGTGATGACACGCTGGCATGAGGGGTACATGTACCAGCACTGACAGCGCTCTCCTTTTCCACACATGTATGAGGCGACAGACAGCACTGCACTGCTCATCACCAGACAAAGAGATCCAGGGGCCTACCACTGCCACTTCTGCTTCCAACGCCATCCAAATTTGGCTGCTCTCCTCCATTTATTTCCAGAGTTTCTTGTTCTTTATTTTGTGACTAAACTCTTGTAGTACATCGACCATATTAGAATTAGTACTACTGGGGACAAACTAAAGCAGTTGCAACTTGTAGAGTTGTTCAAAAATCAACTTCTATATATCCTAGCTAGTACTACTCATGGATTCCAAAGAAAATAAATCAACACTCTAGAGTGGTTCAAAATCAAAGAAATTTAATTCTCACCAAATTCATAAAAACACCAATATAGATGGGGCCAAATTAGTTAGTATCATCACTAGATAGATCATTAAATTTATTTTGATAAGAAATTTTTTTGGTGTTATGGATGTTGTTAATTTTCATACAAAGTTGGCCAGAAGTTTCACTACGTTAGTCCTTGAGTCGTCGCCTCCATTTTGTTTTCGGTGAAATGTAACATCATAAATGCAGGTTATGTATTTGCTACGAAGTTGGTGCGCTGTCGTATGCTACTCTTGTCTTGAATGACAAAAACTGCGGCCACTTGGCAATTCGCTGTCACCTATTTAATTGTATATATATTGCTTGTATGATGATGAGCCACTGATCCAGGTATGTGAAGGCCAGCTCAGCTCAGTGATATATAGTGCATGCATGGGCATAGTACCTTTTCTCTTTCAAAGGAAAAAAAAAACTATTATATTCTGAGTCAGCAGTCAGCAGCCAGCAGCAGTATGCATGCTGAGTATATATTGGCACATAATCCAGCTGACCATGATGCTCTGTGTTTCTAATTCCAGTGTGCAATTAGGTCAGAAACAGCGAGCTACGATCCCTGCAAATTAAAGTAGACTAATCAGCCATTCAGCCATCCTCAGAATCAAATTTCCAAGTCAAGTTACTTGTTACAGATGGACACTCAACCGTGAGATAAGATTACTTCTTTTCTTTATTGAAAATTCGGAATCAAGACTAGCTTAGTGGGCAAATGTATACTTTTTCCTGGTTTAGGATAAACATGAAAACTTCCATCAGATCATTGTTCGATGCAAATCAGTATATATAGCCACCGTATGTCTGAAGTGTATTATTGGCACAATTTTCTGAGAAACTATGCGCGCTTGTGACTGCAGAGAAGCAACTGTTCATTAACATTCATCAGATCTTTGTTGGATGCAATGCAAATGATTTAGTTCTTCATCTGTCACACTGATAAATTAATAATATAATAATGGGAGCTGTTGTATAGTCATATCTCCACATTTCTTCAGACATACTCAGATATTCAGGCATATAGTTACATTTGGGCACAGATCACTAATCAGATCCAACATAGACATAGGACTAGAAGAATGTTTTCTCAACCAAGGTTGAGCTATCTGTTCGTTTATATATATCTCAAGGTTGCAATATGTCTACAGCTATACAAGTAATATTCCTCTAGCTGTTCGTTATATACATTAGTAGCCATCAATAGTGACTGGACATCGATCATGCATCCATAGCATATAAGCAATAATATAAACAATGGATTAAGCATCCATCAGAACCAAATCCTATATGAATTATTGCGTGCTCATTGCTTACGTTACGAAGTCACAGTACTTGATATTTCGATTGAGTACCGTACCAGCTTAGGATTATTTGTCTCGAAGCTTCAGTCAGGACTAATTCGCTGTGCTGTGATACTACTAACTACTAGAAGATACTACCATCTCTGTCGATGTCAACCATAGTATGCATGTATTGCTCATCACGCAGCTGGCATGCCACCATCTTTAATTAAATTAGTTGATATACTGGTTGAAGTTAATTGTATTACACGTAGTCATGCGCCTCTAATATAAATAAATAAATATAAACATATATGTAGCTAAACATGGTGGCTCCAGCTGCATGAATTGCTTGACCTGGCAGAAATGCTGGAGTACTAATGAACTGAGAGGGACGTGTCCCAAATTTTCCATGCTCTGGATTTGGAATGGATGGATGGATGTATATGCGTCCAGATACATTTGATTCGCGTGTTGGGCCCTTTTGTTTGTGTTACACATCTTCCATTCGTGTTCTTGTTTGAGAGACCAACCACTCTTCTAAATCAGGAGACCAACCACTCTTCCTCACAAATGTTTCCGTGGTGTCAACAAGCTCCTGCAATCTAGTTCATTTCTTCACCTCCAAAGAAGCACGTAGGAGTGTATCTTAAGGCAAATTTGCCTAAGCAAATGAAAGATGCAACTTCAGCTCTGTGTCAGTGTATAGAATTCTTCAAGGACATGGGAACAGAGAAGTGGATTATTCAGAATGAGCACTACTGAAATCTGGTGCTCTTACTGTCAGACTACAAGGGGCACAGCAATGAATCTGACGTAGGAGTATATATCATCCAACATGCTTGGTGGCCATGCTTCAAGTGACTGTGACTCCCCACTCAGTATTATGGCATTACAAACGAGATGTTATGCTCTACTACACAACTCCAATTTACATGCGCCTGCAGACATTGGTCTAGATACAGGAAGATTACAGAAAGAAAAAACACCAATGCTCTAACGTGACCACAAACAGGGGTCATCAGCACGTCCCGCATCAACTAACCACCTGCACAGGTGTGCAGGTGATACACTACCATTTGATGATTTGAGCCGCATCAGGAAGAATTCAATAGCAACTGGAACTACTGCTAGGCTTCAAGTCTAGCATGTCACATCCCTGAAAAATTCGGTAGGAATTTCTGGTGGACACTGCTTCTTTGCAACAAATTTGTACTGAGAAGAAAAGGAGAGGATGGCATTAGTAATAATAACCGAGTTGTTGACTGAAGATATTCAGGAACCAGGTACACTTACCTTATGTTGACTGTACTTTTCTCTGATTGCTGGAAGGTTGCTCCCAGGACCAACGCTGAAAAGGCGGTGCAGTGCCTTTACACAGTCGCTCAATTCCGATGGCTTGTACTGCGTGTAATGAGCAAGTGTGGAGTTCTGCTTCCAGTTGACAATGAGATGTGTAAGTTACCTCCTAAGACATTTCCTTAGGCAACTGCTACAAAGATATGTATGCAATGAACAGCAACATGATTATGCCACCTACCCAAGGATACTTTGCTGGCTGAAGTATAAATCTCGCCAAGAAAATAGCCGAAGAAGCTATTAGTGATGGAGGGTAAGAGAGTAGATTGTACTCCAGAAGTGATAGCTCAGCAATGTAATTGGCGAGGAACTCGAGATGCAAAGCAGGATCCTGTACAAAGAGAAATTATCAGTGAATTCCTGTCATATATGTAACTTGAGAAATTCCTTCCAGTAAACCAGAAGCTGACTATATGGCAGTACCTCATCACACGCTTGTGCAGAACGAGCAAATCTCCTGTTGTAAGAAAAAAAGAAAAGAGCCAGTGGCAAGTTAGATTAGTATAATCGTCATCAATTTTACTAGAATGAAGTAGAACAGTAAAGCACCTCAAAAAGCACTTTGCTGTAGGTGCTGTCATTTCAAACTTCAGGTAATTCAGCACAGAAGCTTCCATTTCCAGAACCTTTTAATGTACAAGCTATTTAGTGACCATGACAAAGAAGGGAACTATCGGATATTGTGTTTTTTTTTCTAAAGAATGATCCAAAACAAACACATCACAAACCTCATCTCTGAAGTATGTATTGTCAGTTATGTAGCAGAATTCTTCTACTTGGGGTGCACATATCTCCTCGTATTTTCTGAATTTAAAGTTCCCAACACGTCGTCAAAAACCACTATGCCAACAGTGTAATGATAATTGAGGATAACTGAAAGAAAGAAATGGAATGAGAAACAGAATCTTACGCGGCTATAAGCATGCAAGCAACACCAAGTAATTGCAGCCTTTGGCGGTTCATTTCGTTGCCAGAAAGATAACGGTCGATGTAGTTGACTGTAAGGTACAAAGTATCAGGAACAAGACGATATTCTTCAGCAACCTGCACAAGGAACATCATGAATACAACAGAAATTGACAGGATTATTCTTTAGGCTTTTCTCATGTTTAGCAGAAAAGGCTTACTTCCACGAGCCAGTCTATCAAAATTGCCCTCATGCTTGGATTGACATCTTTTTGAATCGTTTCCATGAAATCAGTTGATGGTCTTTTCTTTGTCTGTCAGAAAGTAAGGCACTGTTATAAGTGAAGTGACAGTCAAGCTAAGAGCAGGATTTTCATGGACTCTTAAGTATGTATACAGATCAAGTGTAATACAATATTCCTCAGAAAAAAAAATTAGACACTACTTGTTGAATCAAATAGAGCTTCATTAATGCACCAACAATAAAACTTCACATGAAAACACAGAAAATGACCCCACACCGGTAACTACAATTATAAAATGATCAAACACGCCTGAAGTAAGCATACTGCAACCAAGCTTATTTAGTAGCATCAATGTAGATATTTTGCAATGAACCCAAATTTCCTTATGTTCAGTGCTTGAGGGGAAACCATTTTGGCAACAGGGTTCAGGAAAGAATATGTCACCTCAGCTTCTCGCAGATGCATGTAGATGTCAGAAGCCAGAGTCGCGCACAACTGTGGATCCTCAAAGTCATTGTCAACATCACATACGCTGTCAATTTCCATTGGGACAGGGGCATTTTTCTTCCATTTATTTTCTGAAAAGGAAAGTAGGCCACACACGACTGAATCAACATTTTTTTTCTTGACAAAATACACTGAAAAATAGAATTCTTATTATGAATGTCAGCAGACCTTGAGCATCTCTATCCTCTGATATACGCAGATGTTCATCTGCACGTCTCTGCAACGAAGCCAGCATCGAGGAATCCCCATTGTCTATGTACTCAAAGTCCGGGCTTCTCATGGAGTCGCAAGTCGACATGGTTTCATCAATAGAAACTGAATCTACTGAACGTGCAGGAGACACCAAACTGCTGCAGGGTACCAAGGCAGGAGCACGACTTGGCACATGGACAGTGGTAGGCACATGAACATTGTGCTTCTGCTTTGTGCTGCCGTCAAGGCGTGATACAGGTGGAGCTGGCTTGATTGAAGCCGACTTGACAGCAGATCCCCGAATGGAGCTCGCATTGCGAGCCTTTTGCCAAGGATGGCTTCTTTAAGGGTGCAGCCGAGGTAGCTGAATTCAACTTCTGCATGAGGTTTGAACAGAAGGGACAAGTTATTTCAAACTTCTGTTTGGGGCTCCACTAATCAGGTACAAAGAAATAATGGCAACACTACGGAGTACTCCCAAAGTTCCATAATACTTGCAATTTTTTGATTTCATATAAACCGTGTTTGACCTCTCGTCTTATTCAACTTATTTTAAAAAATATTACCACTTTTGTTATGACTTATTACATCACTAAAGATATTGTAATAACGTTTTTGTGGAACGGAGATATACAGACGCTTAATTATATCATATGTTGCCCAGAGAAGATTCCAAAGCAAACAAAGACAAAAGGCTGCCACGTTTCGAAAACCAAGGGTCTTTCTTTTGCACTAAGGCCTGGAGCAGAACCCAAGATTTCAATTCAATTCAAATTATTCAAGTATTGAGCCAATAAAAAGTACTACTAGTAACAAATCCATGGTGTACAGTACTAGTATCCTTAAAAGCACAAGAGGATGAAATGTTGCAGTTTCTTTCTCTCTTTTTTTTTTAAAAAAAAAAGGAGCCAGATACAGCCAAAGATACGCAGAACTCGTCATTAGAATAACAAGAATGGAAAGTGTGTATCAAAACGGGGATGCAATGAGCAGTGCTGCAGTAGTCCTCATACATAGATCGCTTAGGAAAACGTAGACCGCATACTACTGAAATCCGCAGAGGGGAAATCGGGAACTCCCTCGATCGAGAAGGACAAAGCAAGAAAGGCAAGCCACGGATGATTCGAACTTCAAAACCATTAGGTGAAAAATCAAAACATTGAAACCTTCGATTCGAAGCCACCCAGGGTCCGAGACCAGAAAAAGAAAGCGCAATGGCTTCCGTTCCGGCATGAAACGCACAACAACCGATCCCTGACGGGGCAAAGAGAGCCAGTCATACGTACCGCGGCGGCGGCCGATGGCGCAACCTTCCCAACGGCGTTGGTCCTCGCCCCGGAGCAGCGACGACGTTGGTGATGTTGCCGAGCGCAGCGCGCTTCTTGGCCTGCGCGGCGGCGGGGCCCGCCGCCTTGGCGCTCTCCGCCATCGCTGGGCGCTTGGCAGCCGCGGACGAGGAGGAGGAAGAGCGGCGGGGAGCGGCGTGGGTCGACATCGTCGGACGGAAGAGGTGCCCTGGCCGGACCGGATCCCCCTCAGTCCTCGGGCGGGAGGGTACGGGGAGCGGAGCGGAAGGCGGCATTGCTTTGGGTCCCGACCGTAGGAGAGGGAGAGCAGGCGGAAGAAGAAGGGGAGGGAGTTTTGCAAAAGACCCCTCAAGTTTCGAACCGTTCACCGCCAGGCCACGGCCAGGGTGACTAGGCCGTTGTTCTTGTGGATGCAAAGCAAACCCTACATCTTGGATGGAGCGGGCGGGTGGTTGGATTTCAAATTCAAACGACCTCTGCTGTCTTTATGGGAGTAGACGTTACCACTCTCTAGTGCCGTTGCCCATCTTTTTATTTATTTATTATTAATTCAGGTTGATAGACAAAGGCCCTCTGTCACAACAAATCGCATCTGCCGTAGAAAGCGACCAGCAAATTTTTCGAATATAAGGTGAGTGGTCAAAATAGAGAAAAAAAAAAATCAAATGGCTTATAATTTAGTATGGAGCAAGTGATTACAACCACATGTAAAATAGCCACACTTGTCCAACCATCTCTATCGATTAGGCCACTGGCGGATCTATCTTTGGAGCAAGCGGGGGCAGCCGTCCCGAGCAAAAGTTGGGATTGCCCAAAAAAACCATTTCTTCTTATTTTTATCGTTGCATTTTACCATGTATTGGTGCAAGAACTATCAATTTATTTTTTGCAAATTTGAGGTAATATCTCAACTTCGCATTAAAATCGTATGATTGCAATGTATGGATACATAAATGCGATGTGAATTGCAATATTTTTTATTTTGATTTAGTCGGTCATTAGAAATTCGCCCCAGCTGGTTTTGTTTACTGGCTACGCCACTGGATCAGGCTACTTAATTATCATCATCTCACAACGAGATTTGAAACGCAGTGATATGGCTTCCATTAGCGGGGACGGGGAGCAGGCTCGGTCAATTTGAAACGCGAAGCTACTGGGCTGGATTGTAAAGCTAGACTAGGTGGGCCGGAGAAGTGGCTGCACACAACTGTAGTAGTTCCTGTCTGGGGCACGCACGGTACGGTTATATTTCTCGCAGTCGTCTCTGCCGATGAATTCGAGTTGGGTGCGCGTGTACGTACATGCAAAATTCCATTTCTCGCGTGCGCTTGGGGTTATTTTTTTCTTTTCCAGAAATCAAGATATTTCGTTTCAAAATCACATAGTAGTCACATGATGTTTTTGCGCGGTAGCTTCCATTTCTTTTGGCTACCTATAGCTAATTAATCCAGTCCACACAAAAAAATGTAGCAAAGTATAGTAGTAGGATTCTCTTTCCTCCCTCGTGGTGCCAAAAACAAAATAGTAATAAATAGGATGACTAACACATTACAACTTTAATTTGCGGGTATTCTGACTAATAAACAAGCCGTAACAAACAAACAAACAAACGGTATGATCAAAATACGTATTATATTTCAGTTCTTGATTGTGTTTCTTTTGCTAGCTAATGCCAGCTATGCAAAATATAGCACTAACAAAATTTTGGAATTTAATTTGGTAGGCGATTGATACACGTAGATGGGAATTTGATCAGACGCCCGGTTGTGAACAACCATTCTCTTGAAACCATGAATGCATACGTGTCACTTTGCATATGTGAGCCGTGAACGACCTCTCCGTTATGTGGAGCAGCCACTGTGTGATTTAATGCTCGCCACATATCGACAATTTATTCTAGGGGTGCATCGGCTACACTGTGAGCCTGTCGCCCACCCAATTAAATTCTCAAATGCTTGGTTTATTTCTATGCCATGGGACCCACTGAACCCCTAGAAAAAAAGAGGAGGAGAGCATCATTCGAAACAAACGTTCCTTAGACCCTTATTGTTTGAGTTTTTGGCTGTTTTTAAGAGTATTAGTTTAAAACTTTTGAAAAGTTAAACAACTCTCATAGCAACTCGAAGACTCTTGGAGATGCTCTCATAACCAAAATCAATCTCACTATATATTGAGCTTTATGATTTTGGCTTCCAGGAGCTTTTTTGGCGTTTAAAAGGTTCAAAAGCTTTTAAAAGGCAAAACAGAAAAGAGGACTGCAGTTTTCTAGCTACCCTTCTTCTTAGCCTCTAGCTCATTAACTATCTATACTTGTTCCTACCGTTGCTCATGCCATCATGCACTTCAACTATTTGACCGTCTGCCAACTAAGTTTACTTTCACAGATTTAGTAACATGAAAGGAGTCCTTACTTTTGTGTGTGTGTTTCTAGTATCACACTTTAAACACAAGATGATGTTACATGACATACCATACAAAATAGTAGTAGATGAAAAGGCATGATGTTTCACACATTATCACGGTTTTCCTTTGGCTACCTAGCTAACACAGTCCATGCATAATATAGGAGTAATCTATTTTGTGATTTCTTTCGACATTCTTGGGGACGTTAAACTTAGATAAGAGTGTGGGCATCATGGTTCCAAACAAAAACAGTCCCATTGCTTTCGCTTTTGACGTCTCCACAAATTGATATAGAAAGTTAGTAAGATCAAGGCGTACATGTTTCTAGATATTTGACTGAGCGAGCCATAACAAAAGGGCGGTTTGATGGAACTTAGAATATTATTTCAGTTTTCGTTCGAACTTCAGTTTCTTCTGCTAGCTAATGCCGGCTACCCAAAATATAGCGGTAACATTTTTCTCGATTTATTTATACGCATTGGGGGCCCATAGAACCCCTACATAAGAGGGGGTATCATGAGAAGTTTAACATTGCCCGCGCCGCGGTGCCTCTAGCTAACCATCTCTCTCTCGCAATCAGGCTCGCAATCTTGCTTTTAGGGATCTGGCAATAGCAACATGGAGGGAGTCCTTGAGCGGTGGAAGGTCTTCGTTGGTGGTCTCTCCCACCTGCGAGGGCGCACAACTCAAATGGCATCTTCGTGGATGGACGGAACTGTGGTATGTTCTAAGATTGAGAATTTGTTGTTAATTCCATCTATACCAAGTCCGTAAAGAAAGTTCCACACAACGCTTTGGTGTGCAAGGAAATGGTGGGGATAGCCTTAGGAGTGGTTTTTGGAATATGAGTAGGGTTAAAGATCCAAGCACGCTAACTCATGAACTGTATATGGACTTATGTTTGACGAGGCTCAATCAAATATCGGATCGACTTAGGTTTGAATCGAGCTAAGAAAAACAATGTTCGGACCAAAATCTTTGGTCTAAACTAGACGGACTGGCGGGTCAAGTTAGGTAAGATATTTTTTTTAGCTTTTGTTTGTTCTTTAGTTTTTTTTAACGTCACGACTTTATTACTCATCAGACCAAGCTAAATCACTTACCAATTCTTCAAACTCACAAGGAAAGGTTAGGCCGGGTCATGGATAAAAAAACATAACCCAATTTATTAACGGGTTGGATCAAATCGTTTGTATTGAGTCGGGTCGGGTGGCCTCTACCTAGAACCACTATAGAGGAACAGCTGCTGCTATGAATGTTTGGCCGTTTGTTGTTGGGCCGGACCGACGAGGTATTTGTTTGTGGACTCTGTGGTGGCCCACCACCGCTGCCGGCGCCTGGGAAACGCCGTCGACCGTCGTCCTCGTCGGTCGCCGTCGGCACCAACGCCACCGCCACCGCACGCCCGACACCACTCTCCTCCTTCCTCCTAAATTTAGGAGCCATGCCCACCACCACCCCTCGTCTGCTCCATTCCACGCTCCTCGCCCTCCCACTCGCGCACGCACGGCACGGCCTCCCGCCGTCACCACGGCACCGCTCCCCGTCGATCCCATTCCCATTCCCATTCCCATGGGGCCGCGCCTGCTCCTTCTTCGTCATCGAAATCTATGCCCTCCCGCCGTTTGAAGCCCACGCCGCCTCCTCGGTATTGGATCGCTTACTTAGGTAGGTTCTCGGTTCTCCCCACCCGCTCGCTCTTGATCCTCCCTCATTCGGCCAGATGATTTTTGTGCGAGAATGGGGAGGGAATACATGCATTGGCTTCCATGTACTAGGTCGTCAATACAAACGATTTGATCCAGTACCAATTGAATGATTATTACTACTATGATCTTGTTATTACTGCGTTTTTGATTTTGGATAATACAGTACCAATTGAATGATTATTACTACTGCATTTTGGATGATACAGTACCAATTGAATGATTCATCCATGTTGGGCTGCTAAAGCCAAAATTGGTATAAAAAAAATAACAACACATGCTGTTATGCTGCCTCAACATACCATATTCCTTCTAGGATGGCTCATCTCATTCATACTGCACATATATGATGTAATATGCTACTGTCTGTCCTCATGTGCTCTTCACGTCCTGAAAATTTTCAGATGAACTCCAAGTCATCATACAACAAGCTGTCCGCTGCAAATGACAAGATGGATTCCAATGCCCGGGGCCACGGGAATACTCGGTCGAATGGCGCCCTGGGGAGGAATCAGTCTGGCCTCTCAGTTGATCAAACCGCTAGCTCTGAACCAGCAGTGCAGTCACATGTCAACCCTTCTGATAAGAGATCACGCCGCGACAAGTCTGATGATCCAGACGACAAAGCGATCCCGAGTCCGGTGCCGGTGTCTGGAATAGGTGCCAAGCCGGTGGAAGCAGCAGCCACAGGTGACAAGGCCATTTCCTTTGAAGCTTCTACTAGTAAGCGGCATACTGGGAGTGATCGCAGGTGGGAGGCCATCCAGTTAGCCACTGCTGGGGGCTCCCCTCTCACCCTGGTCCACTTTAGGCTTCTGAAGCGACTTGGCTATGGAGACATTGGCAGCGTTTACCTCGTGGAGCTCAGGGGGACAGACACCTTCTTTGCCATGAAGGTGATGGACAAGGAGGCGCTCATCAGTAGGAACAAGATGATCCGCGCAGAGACAGAGAGACAGATACTTGGCCTTCTTGATCACCCCTTTCTACCCACCCTGTACACTCATTTTGAGACCGAGAAGTTTTACTGCCTTGTCATGGAGTACTGCTGCGGTGGCAACCTCCATTCGCTTCGGCAGAAACAACCTAACAGGCATTTCAACGAGCAAGCAGCCAGGTACGTTCATCTCAGATTACCAAGTATTCTTTGTTTGTTTACATTTGAGGATTCTCCATATAATTTCATTCTTGCAGATCTGCACGTAGTATTTGCTCTTCTAAATTATATTTTATCTGATTGTTGACAGATTTTATGCCTCTGAGGTGTTGCTTGCGCTTGAGTACCTCCACATGCTAGGCATTGTCTACAGAGACCTGAAACCAGAAAATGTCCTGGTCAGAGATGGGGGACACATCATGCTGTCTGACTTTGACCTGTCTCTAAGGTGTTCAGTCAGCCCGATGCTAGTCAAATCCTCATCAATCAATGCTGGTGCCAATGACGTTGAGAAAGGCGTAGTGCATGCGGAGGGTGTCAACCAAGGCTGCATACAGTCATCAGGATTCTTCCCGCGCATACTCTCCAAGAAGAACCGCAAGACCAAATCAGACTTCAGTATCAACGGATCGCTCCTAGAGTTCAATGCCGAGCCAACAGATGCGCGGTCGATGTCATTTGTCGGAACACATGAGTACCTTGCACCAGAGATCATCAGAGGAGAGGGGCATGGAAGCGCTGTGGATTGGTGGACCTTCGGCATCTTCTTGTATGAGCTGCTCCATGGCATGACACCATTCAAGGGGAATAGCAACCGTGCTACGCTGTGCAACGTGGTGGACCAGCCACTGCGGTTCCCTGACACCCCACCTGTGAGCAATGTCGCTCGCGACCTCATCCGTGGGCTTCTGGTGAAGGACCCTCAGAAGAGAATCGCAACCACGAGGGGTGCCACTGAGATCAAGCAGCACCCATTCTTTGATGGGGTGAACTGGGCACTTGTGAGGGGTGCTCACCCACCTTCTGTCCCCGACCCTGTAGACTTCGGGCAGTATAGATCTAAGGAGACGAAGGGAGCAGGGGTTGCAGTTGCGACTGCTTCGAGTAGATTACCGTCCGGTGCTGCTGCAGCTAAACCAAAGACAGGCAATTTTGTTCAGTTTTTTTAGATCTGTACCCGGTCAATTTTGGGTTTTGCTGGTGCTAGGACTGAACACCATAGATATAGATGTTGGTAATGTTGAGTGGTCCTGTAGTCTTGTTCCTCTTCACTTTGTAATGTTCCTTGCCATGCATGTTTCTTGGAATCCTGGTAGTATAATAATTAAGATAACCTTGTACAGAAGGAGATTGTGTTGCTGATAATGAATGATGGAAGTTTGAAATTATATACTTTTTACTGAACGGATTGATAGACATGTCTATTATGTTTTTTTGGTAGGTAAATATTCTCTTATGGGCAGTGAGAAGAGTTATCTTAAATATATCATAGCCCCTTTTTTTTATTCTTTTCTATTTTTCATTTCTTTTGTACTCTGACCTTGGGTGTCCTCAGAATCATGGATAGGATGGGAGAGAGAGAGATTAGATTCATATTGTATTGCTTTCTCCTAGATTGATAATCTTCTCTCATTATGTAGAGAGGTCATACTTGAACCCCCTAAGGAGCAATTAACTAACCCTAATGAGCCAAAGCCCAATATACCCACTCTTCTAACAACCCCCCAATGGCAACTGTGCCCTATGGCGCCCCCATGACATTGGGAGTAGAAGGGTACCCAAAAAAAAGGCATGGGCTAGAGTCGTCATGAATGGAGCTAACAGTGGCGAAGACGGGACCCTGTCATAGGGGATGTTGTCCAAGTCCATCACCAACCACCTCAAGAGCCAGATCATTCTGCTCCAGGATCATTCCGCTACTTCACCACCCACTTTCCCTTTGTTGATCGCCATTGCTTTTGAAGGATCCATCTGATTAGGACCACTTCCCTTTTTTTTCCCTTTGTTGAGTTTTGAGACAACAGGGGGATACAACCTGACACATATGGATTACATCTTGAAATAATTTGCGACATTTTGAGCAAAAGGGGATCCAATCACAATTAGGACAGCACTTCTTGGCTTGATTGTTGGCAATTTCTTTCCTTCCATATGTGAACTTGGCAATGCAAATTCAATTACAATTTCTCTATGTAAAGAGGAGGTTTATGAATTATCTTATGTGAACTTGTCAAAGGATGATATTCAGAAATGACTGCTTGGAGTCTCTGTTAAACAAGAACCTGACCCCACCCCACGGACACGTCGCTCCTTTTTTAATGCATTTCCCATGTAGGCAAGGCGTGCCAATTTTAAGAACAACACTAAAAGTTTCCATATGCATGACACAGTTCAATTTATAGATTTATTGCCAATTGATGAGTTTGCTATGCTCCATCTCCTGAGGAACATGATGCTGCTATATAATAGGTTTTTCTTTTATCTGCTAATCTGCCATGTGCATACCTGATCAGTAATTAGTTTCATAAGAGAGGACAGATTCATCAGAAAGAAACTGTAACGAACTTTTCGATCGAATGTGCACCAGTCATACTTATGCAGTCACACTCACACAGCTAGCTTATTAAGAGCTTATCCTGTTTGGTGATATAATTGATCAGAGTGATGTCTCCCAAATTATTTCAATTATTAAGGGCCGCTTTGAATAGGAAAGATGGGGAAGTGAACCTTGACGAGATTTTTTCCCTGCTTTAGGATTGTATAGATGTTTAGTTCTTTGTACAGCTTGATATTGTTTGATCTGGAGAAAAAAATGAGCTATGAGGGACAGAGTTGGTAGGTTATCGAATGAATACATTCGTTGGACATATCGACATATCCTTATTCTTCTTGTAGCTAATTGATTGACGATGATAGTCACTTGTACTGGTCATTAGTACTGTTACCATTAATACAGCAGCAAACTATGAGAAAACTGGTCGTTTGTACTGTTACCAAGAATACAGGATTAGATTAGCTGAAGAGGCTATAGCATTTCATATTACACTAACACAGCAGTCATCTGATCCAAAAGACCAGAACCTAAATCTAATGCAAAAAGTTCTCCGAACAATGCGATACAAGAAAACAAAACAAATTACAATCTACATGAAACACCGGATGGGAGGGAGATGGGGAATGGGGACAGGTGGGTGGCGTGGAGAATGAGATTTTCCGGTTATGGCCACACAATCCACATGACTTATATTTTTGCCCATTTCAAATGCATTTCAGAAGATTCTATTTTAGGAGCGATTTTTTTTTTTCCAGATTGCCAATTCCTGTCTTCCAGATTGTACCGAACATGTCATCATGTGCATTAATGTATCGGGCACCAGCCACATGGTCAGGAATTAGGCCATCTCAAGTCACATATAGGGATATGTACAATTGCCATGAATCAGGTTATTCAAGTCACATGAATGAAGTATATCCGATACAGAATGATGCTAACATCTAATAGTAATGAACTGTATGTGTCATCACCAGAAATAGCTAGCTAGCAAATATCTGAGGACGAGAGCAACTCTAGTGCAAGATACAAAAGTCTTTTTCCGACGCTGTGGGGCGCTTGCCTTCGATAACCCAACCACCATTTCACTTGCCAGTTAGCAATGTTTGTTTTGACAAAAGGACTCTAGCTGCTAGGCACGATCTCCTGCACAGGTGATGCCTCTCTCTCCAGCTCCAGCAGGCGTCTTCTGTTTGCAGCAAACTCAGTCCTGAGATGTTCAGTGTAGAGCGTCAGCGACTTGTGGAAATCTGCAAAGCACTTGTCACGGGCATATTTGAGGTCGCTCCCAACAGATGACCCAACGATTGTCCCAGACATGTAAGCGCTGCAGGCGTCGAGGATGGCTCGCTCATGCTCGTGGAAGTGGGACATTACAAGGGTCTCAAAATGCTGCAGGGAAAGAGAGGCATGTAAGAACAGTGGAATGCAGTATGTTTGAATACATTCAGTTTTCAATATCCTGGACAGCTACTATATCAAGAGATGGAGTATTTGTTCACCTTTGGAGGCTTCGGAGTGAATACAGCATTGTCTTGCATGATTTCACGAAGGCCGTCTGATTGTAAGCCAAGGAATGCCTTTCACCTGCTGTTGTTTGAGCTGAATTTTTTGTTTCCTGGCTCATTGAAGTATGGCTTATCATTAAGCACAAGGCCCTGGATGGAGACCAAAACTTGCAGCATGGTGGAATTCGACTTGCCCCACTTCTCACATCCATTGCCCCACCAGGTGTTCAGAAGGCTCAGGCAGACTTTCCCGCTCTCATACAGGTTTGGGTTTAGCCGAAGTCCACCCGAATGATAGTAAACTTTCTGCACACGTCAAGCAGATTTTACAAAAGAATGTGATGGTATACAAATATGAATACAAGAGGCAGGATGATGTCAAGTGGTCACATACTGGTGGGCACTTCGGGTATTCAGAAGGAAAACGGACATCGAAGAAGAACAGACCATCATGATATGGAGTTCCAGCTGGCCCAACTATTCCAGCCCTGAGCAGATCAATCCTGTCCTCATAAACTCTAACATATATAGATTCTGCATAATTGAGACCAAATTGACCCAGATTAACATCAATAAAAGATAGCTCTGATTTCAGGCGTAAATTCTCCAATTAAGAATAAGGATTATTTGCTTCAATGCCAATCATACTGATATGACATGTGCGATTAGTGGCATAAGTGCACATGATTTCACAAATTCATTACAGTTCTTGATGTTCCCTAATATAAAATAATTAGCTCTGAACATGTGTTGCTGGCATGACAAGATTACTATGGATAAGAATTGTCAACAAAATGCTATAAGGTTATGGTTGTGTAGGCACCATGGTGACTCCTTTGAATTCTCTTATAACTAGAGTTTGTGGCAGTTTGGCAAAAAAACAGGAAACAAAAAATTGACTAAATGTAATCATCATAAACTGACCAGGTAGGTTTTTCTGTAGAAGATTCCATTCACTTTGGATTGCCTTTGCCCAATCTTTGGTGACCTGGTCACACATTATGAGGTGGGAAAATTGTAGTTGGATCTAATATATCAGAAAAGTGGTTCACAAAATGACAGCATACCTTTCCTGCTGAAGTCTTTGCATAGTGGTGATCTGAGAAATCTTGGACAACATCAAATTGACTAAAGGACATATGATCAGTAATCTCAGTTCCATGCTCTGTCCTTGCCCATGAGGACACCATCCTTGAGCATTCAGGTTCATTGTTTTGCACGCATACAGTGCCAGTCCCACTTGAACAGGTATCCAAATGAGTCTTGTTTGCAGTGACACTCACAGAGGAGCGGGAAGCAGAGGCTGGGATCCAGGATGTAAGGCAAATTATTAAACAAAGAGTAATGGCATTATGATATCACCAAACAGGCTTAGAGTAGAGATATGTGACAGCATTTGTCATGAAATTTAACCCATCAGCTCAATCAGGCACCGTTCTACTGTCCATGTGAAATTGCAAATCTTCAGTGACACTATTCGAAATGAAAAAGAAGTTACTAGACCCTTTCAAAAGTTTTTGAATTTTGGGTGCTTAGTTAAACTTAAGTTAACGAGTTATTTGCTAAATATAAGTAATATCATAATAGTTTAAAGAACTATCAAGCCCTGCAATGACAAACACAGTTGAGGTGAATCTACACAACCAACTGTCCAAGGTAACTCCAAAAGGGTTTCCACCATCTATATGCATGCTTATATTTCTCAGTGAACAATTTGTAGTCCCAATTCCTAGATTCTATTCAGTAAGCTATTCTTTTACCAGTCTTAGGGCTTTGTTGTCCTCTGGACTGCACCGGTACCAAAACAAATTATATTTTTTAAGGAAATGGCAGGATCTCTGCCACTCAATAAGTTAGAAAACAAATTATAATAAATGTGATCAGGTAACATTCTTATGCAATTAAGGTGTTAAATATATATCTGAGGAAAGAAGAACATATGCTAAGCTTTACAATGGACAGCATGGGTACCTTGCCATAGTGGGTCGATGGATTTGCCTACATAAGCAGATTATGCTTTTATTAGAAAAAAACATTCAGTATAAGTGAAGAAAACAGGATTCACATATGTTCATCACACATATATACCAATCATCACATTCAACGCTATCGGCAGATTAGATATCTTCAAGATATCATCTTTTACTTTTCTGGTGAATGTATAAAATCTGAAGCACATTCTGGGGCTGTTATAATAAGCTTCTAAGCATCCAATATGAAAAAGAGGGCATCGATATCATTTTACAGTTGTTCTAGTCGACAAAAACAGCACCTTTAAGCTTATTTCCTACTCGCTGGGTTCCTAAAATTTTATCTGCACGGTTCATTAGTTCTAGGTGTGGGAACACAGCACACTTACTACTTGAGTCCTCAAACTATAACCGTATAGATTGTAGAGCAACATAAACAAAACAGCCAAAACCATATGACAATTCCAACCCACAATAACTTGTGGACCGACCATTAGATTGCTGTGTTATGGCGCCATGTAGAGTAAGAAAAAACGTGCCCATATTTGGGGACACCAGTGCTGACAGAGGAAACAGGGCAACTGGAAATTCAAGAAGTTGAATAATAGCTCTGAAAACCAGGGTGAGCTGCAGCACCTTTCTTCTTGGAATCCTTCTTCCCGACACAAAAGAGCTGCAGCAACTTCTTGAGAGCCATCCTTGCTGTAGATCCTCACACAAAGCGCACCTGCACAACAAGAGACGCCACCGGTTGTAACTACCAACAAGAAAGGCTCCCTCCTCTTTCGGTTTGCTGATGAAACCACCACACAAAGGCAAGATCGCAAGCGCAAACAAGAGAAAGCACCTGATCATCTAATTTCCTGGCCAACCAAGTACTAGTAAGAACAGGTGACCAAGAACCGAAACAAAAACTATAAAAAAGAAGAAGAAGAAAAAAGGAAAAGAAAAAGCGTAGTGTGATGAAATCGATCGTCTTGGTTGGAAATGGAGTTGGAGAATCCCAACGCGGCAAGTATCTCCCTTTTACTTTCCAGTAAGTATCATGTAGTTTTCAAGAACCGGTGGCGCTGAGGCCCCCAGTTGGCAGCGACCGAGCTTGGAGCCCAATTAGTGCGGCGCGTGCGTTGCGTGACCGTCGGTCTCTCTCGCTCCCCTCTCGGTCCACTCTAGTGACCAGTGGAGGCGAGACACCGCAAGGCGAGGTTTTTCAATTCAATCCAGAACAGACAAAAGACAGGGAAAAAAAAAGTAGGAATAATCCAGAGAGCGAGACACCGGAGGGGATAATCTCGAGCCGTCAGCGTCGAGGAGCAGGAGCACTGGAGAAAGCAGCAGCGCATCAAGATCAACAACCCTCTCCTCCGCTTCCCCC
The DNA here is from genome assembly GCA_015847255.1 of Hyparrhenia diplandra. NCBI lineage: Eukaryota > Viridiplantae > Streptophyta > Magnoliopsida > Poales > Poaceae > Hyparrhenia > Hyparrhenia diplandra. The sequence continues at coordinate 349,290 of JADLZK010008297.1, forward strand.
ACCGAGAAAACGAAAAGACGTACGTCCATGGCCAATCAAAGAACGCCATGAGGATGAGGATACGGAAGCCACAACCACAATCATAACCCCCGGTGGCGGAGCAAAAAAGAAAAGAAAAGCAAGAAGCCCAGGAAACCGGCGATCAATCAAGAAAAGGACGAGGAGAAGAAGCAGCGCACCTTTGGGAGGGAGGCCGCTGTGCTGTGCCGAGGAAGAAGATGAAGAGGGGAGGGTTTTGGTTTTAGTAGGCGAGAAGAAGGAAGGGGGGAAGAGAGATGAAGCTCTGGTACAGGGAACTCTGGCCGCGGCAGCAACTCGTGTTTGGACTAGACTGGGACTGGACACCTTGCGTGCCAGGACGGCAAAGCGTAAAGCAGAGCAGGACGGAGAGAGGCCTTCCTGAAATTGTTGCTCATGTCAAGGGCGCCGGTATCCCTGCGATCCTCACATCCCAAATTCCCCGATCTCCTCTTTCCCATGTCGCCCGACTTTTTCCTAATCCTTCCTTGGGTTCACGATGACACTCAATTTGCCGGGATCCTCCTATGTTTCCCTACAACAAGAAATACAAGGCCAAATTAAATTGAATCACACGCGTCGAAATCAGAGTCAGATATGGAATAGAATATCACTTTCCAATCGAGGAGTATTTCAATGGAATTTCATGTCACAGTTTTCAACATATTTAGATTTGGAAACAGTACATAATACAAAAGAGTTGTATGAGGATAAAACTCTCTCTACTCTCATGAAACTTTTATCATCTCTCTCATCATTAATATCTTGTGTCACATCAATCTAATTAATACTCATAAAACTCTATTGAGACTGCCGCTGCCCTTATAAACTCACGTGTGGCGCAATGGAAACAACTCCACTAACATAGGATACCCTATACTTACAACACATGAATTGTCTCATGCGTGATGATAACTCCCTCAAAGGATGTTCCGTCCTCGTATAAAGGCGGTTTGAGTTGGGCCAACTATATAACCTACTATTGAGTTGATCCAAATATTTGCTAATTTCGTGAAAATTTTGAAGCTAACATTTAGCAAGTATTTATTTCTTAGACATTCAGAATCAAAGTTACGACACCAAAGTTGAGACCAAAGAGTAGCGAGGTTCCCGATTGGAAATTATGGAACATTTGCACTAAATCCCTTTTGATGACATTACAAAATTTTTGATAAAACTCAGCATAGAATCCGTTTAGCCTAGTGCCTTACTGTGTTCCATTACAAAAGCTACATCACGAATTATCTCTACAACATAAAAAAAGGAAAAAAAGAAGAGACATTTTTTGGTGCGACATTCGCTTTAAGTCTGTCCAACCGCCATCCCATGCGAACCCTTATAAAAAGGGAGAGGAGGAATGGGAAACGAATCATGTGATCTATCTACAACTTTAGTTATCTTATCATGCGATCCATGTGTTTTTATATAAAATTTAGTTACCCTCGTAGCAACGCACGGGCGTTTAACTAGTAAGAGTATATATTTTGGAATTAATCTAAAGATACCTACTCTCTATTGTAAATAAGACATTTTAGCTTTTCTATATAATACTTTTTACTATGTATACTATGTCTAAGACAATGTATCTAAAAAAGGCAAAGCATAGTATAATTTGAAATGGGAGGAGCATTACATACCATAATTTTTTTATATTCTAATAAAAATATAGATTGTTGAATCGTCAAAAGATGAAATTTATATATTATTTGGGATAGGAGGATTTGGAAAAGTGATTGTCCGTGATTTTTTTGGGGCAGGAAACCACTTTATTAAATCAAACAGAGTGGTTTACAAAGTTATAAACGCCCAAAAGGCGGCTCTAGGAACCAGACATATATATCTCCCCTGGTTAAGACAAAACCAAACTCCTAGCGATACGATGAGCATCAAAATTTGAACATCTGTTTTCATGAACAAACTCTACCTCTGAAAAGTGATTGTCCGTGATAGCTGTAGAGGTAGCAACGGCGCATGGAGCATACGGTGTTTTGGGCCACAATATGGACCTTTATGAGGCTGCTTTTTTCTTCTCCTATCATCAAATTACTAGTTTATTCTCAAAAAAATCAAATTACTAGTTTGAAACAGTTTCTTTCTACAAATTTTGTAAACGTGCTCTTACATGTTCAAAGTAGATTTCAGCATTGATTTGGCTGTTAAAGACTTCATTTTTAGGCCGGGCTCAAAAGTGGGACCCAGGTCTAAAAAATAAATACTTTGGTCAGCTCCGGCCAAGAAAAAAGATTTCGAGATAACAGAATGTGTGTCCAGGCCCTATCCACAGAGGTTCTTGGGCGGGACAAAACCTCATAGGTTTGGGCCGATCTCAATTTGCTCATGTCTAGACGAGTAACACTAGCAGTGAAAACTAAAAATGCTAGCTTCTCCTGACTCCGTCTCCTTTTTTGAGAAGCTACAAAACGTTTTTAAAAAGGAATTGTAGTTTTACTGATCAGCCCTGTTTATGGAATCATATTTTGTTAGTGAAGGTAAAGGTGAGTTGTACCAAACAATCCTTAACTTATACTCGCGCTCCATCCTAATTGAAGTCACTTCAAAAATCTTGAAGGGTCAAAGCTTCTTATGTTTGTGAAATTTATATGACAAGATAATGACATTCATAATGTCAACTAACTATTATTAGATTCTTTATTAATTATATTTCATAATATTTTTACTTGATGTTATAAATATTTATAGTTTTATCTATAATTTTGGTTAAACTTAAAATAATTTGACTCTCCAAAATTTTAAAATGACTTACAATTTGGAATGGCGCAACTGGTTCTACCAGTGCATGTGCATGCATGGCCAATAATTATTACTTGTTATGTACTTCCTCTGTTCCAAATTGTAGGTCGTTTTGAATTTTACAGATGCATTTCTTTTGCTATGCATCCAGACATAGTGTATAACTAGGTGCAAGATAAGAAAATCAATGTATCTCCTAGAAAAGCCAAAGTGAACTATAATTTGGAGCGGAGGGAGTACATATAAGTGCACAAAAGGAACGCGGGATCGGAAAGGAATGAAGAATGGAAAAAAGGGAAATAATGCATATGTCAGTCCTTCGTCGTTAGCATGTGCATCATCGTGATTCCACACTTTTTTTTGTGTCTAATTTGATTGAGAACTTCTCTCGTATGTGTGTACCCGAAGTAAGTTCAACGTCCTCTTGAAAGGGTGAAAACGAGCACCAAGTCCAACTTCTAAGAAGGCGCTTAGTTTGAGATATGTTTACTTTTTCACGAAAACCGAAAATGACCCGAACCGAAGGTTTTTTTTTGTTCCTGGTTTTCCAGGACTTGAGTGTTCGGCCGGCTTCGGTTTCATACTCCGTTGGAACTGAAGAACCGTTAAACTGAAAGGACTTCGTCTGTAGCATCGCAAAAAGAGCAGCCTTTAGGTGGTCCAGCCCACGATCAACACGGCCCAACACCCATCCGATATAGCACCACTCTAGTGTCCCTACTTCTCTTCTTTGTCTCCCATCCCCATTCGACCCTAACCTAACCCAACACCGATAACGACAATGTCGATGACTTAGCGGCTTGAGGGGGCGACCTGCGGGCTGCGGCGATCGCAGTGTGTTGTGCCCGCGGCCCGGCGGCAACGCAAGCAAGCGGGCTCGATCGGCGGCGGCAAAGATTTGAGCATTTGCGCGAGGCGGCGGCGTCGGGGCGGGACGAGGCGACAACAACCACCTCCCACCGGCGCCATGCGAGCAAAGGAGCGATGCAGCGGGGGGGGTGGCGCCGCTCGACCAGCAGTGGCAAGCGGGCGGGGGCGGCGGATGCTTGAAGTGTTTTGTTGTGATAGGGGGCTTCCTTTTTGGTTTCACGGTTTTTTGGGTTAAAACTGAAAAACCGAGCTTAAAAAACGAAACTGAAGTTTTTGGTTTTTGCTTTTCGTAGAGCCGATCGGGAGTGTTACTTCCTAGAAACCAAATTTTCTATAAACCGATTAAACCGAACCACAATGGTGGTTAAAACCGAATGCCCAGGGTAATAGATATGAGTGGTCAATTATCATTTTCACATTATTTTTGTATTATTATATCTTGGGAGTAGCAATAATTATCACCGTCACATATTGTTTTTCCACGATCATTATCGCTATGATTCTTCATAAACTAATAACTAGTATAACTTTGACATTTTAGGTCATTTTACCAAAATTATGGCTTGCACTTATGCGTGACAAGTTAGCTCATTATACCAAAATTATGGCTTGCACTTTTTTTTTTCAAAATAATTATGGCTTGCACCTATGCGTGATGCGCCACCCAATCTAGGATTAGTGATTTTTAAAAACCAAGTACCCCTTAGGTTCATGGATCAGATCCGCTAAACAAAGAGAAAAGGGGGAGTGATGTAACTACGAAGCACACATATATATAGAAGAATCCTCCTAACCCCTCGCTACTCAACGTTATATCATCATGACTTATCAGCGCCATACGTATTTTTGTCCCCATAACTGCCACTGACCCTAGTGATTTTCCACCTCTTCGACCCAAACACAACCAAATATCCTTTTCGGCTCCAACTCAAACACCCCCAAATCCTCCTTTTTCGGCTCTAGCGGTGCACCGCCAACTCCATCATCACCTCCACCTAGCAATCACCCTCTTCCATTTCTTCGGTGGGGTTGGTATGGCAACCTCCCTCAACGCTTGAGATCAAGAAGACCCTAAATTCCTAAGCCCCAATCCCGAAGCCAAGTGGCCAAAGAGGGCACTCATCCCCGTCGTCACCAAGCGAGCTTCATTCTCTCTCTCTCTTATCACCAGCTTACAAGTGTTGCATCCATGAGCTAAGCATTTCTTGAGCGAGAATGATTTCACCAAAATGTTATTGCAATAAAAAAACACAATTTCACCTGATATGTTCATTGCCTGTGAGAGACTTTAGCACCAGTCTCAATGCCCAGGCATATGCTCTCCCTCCCTTGTCCTTCTAATTTGATGGGAGATCAGGAAATACAAGCATGACGTTGTCTTGAGAGACATGCCACCGAGCCTCCCGCATCTTCGCGCCGCTTGCAGAGAACCGGCACGGTTGTGGAGGGTCACCTCCTGAAAAATGACGTTCGTTTTTCTCCCTTTTGGTGTAATAACTTACCTCTTTATCCTCTCCCCCTCATGTAATCCTTGATGAGTCTGTAAAACTGGGCCATGCGCCTCACCACCCCCGACTATATCAGCATCTATGGTCTGAAATACAAACCCCGTCATTCTTCTAAAAAGTCCGTAAGCCCTACCGTATTTGAAGCCTCGTATATAAAGATTACTGAGGTCTTATGTCGCTAGAGTTCTTTGCTTTCGTTTTTCATTTCCCTCCTCTTACTATCATCTTACAAGTGTTGAATCCATGTGACCGGAATTAAGGATTTGGAGAGGGATAGCGAGAGTGAATTATTTCAAAAAGTTAGTGTCGGAGAAAAAAAAAAAAACACGGGTCCTAGACCCTAACTTCGAAAGCCTTAGATATAAATAAAGGCCGGTGAAATTGTTCATCTCATGTGAGTTTTGTTTTCTTTTTTCTTGTTCCCCTCCTACTATGAAACTAAGCATCTGGTTGGAATTTTTGTGGTGGAAACTGCCTGCTGAGGTTCAACTTTCGACTTTGGCACGGGTGCTCGTATTTTTAGAGATTTATTTTAAAAAATTTTGATGCTATGCATTAAGTGGTAAGGCAATGTCACTTCGTCGGCGGGGAGGGCGGCGTCTATGGTTACTTTCGTGAACTTCAAGATTTCTTGGCTTAATCCTTCGAAGGTGTTCATAAATCATAAATGTAGAGTTTGCATACGTGTGTTCATAAGAGTGAATGCACGCGTGTGTTAGGCGTCTGCGTTGTCTTGTGTAATTAGAAAAAAAAATCAACCGAATTAAGCATTTCATAAGAAAGAGAACGATTTTACCAAAAAAGTTGATGGCATATATGTCAAACGTTAAAGTCCTATAAAGTCTACTCCCTCCGTCTATAGTAGATTTTAAAAAAATTAACCCAATTTAAGGACACACTCAAATGACGCATGTACCTATGAGTTTCACTTATGTTAATTTTCTTTTGAAAATTAATTCAAACCCCAAAGTGGGTAAAAAATGCTGTGCCAGAAAAAAAAAAAAAAAAAAAAAAAAGGTGCCATATATATACTACTACTAATACAGTACAACTCAATCTAAATACATTCCGTGGAAGGTTTTTGAAAAATCTAGAACGGCGTTCGGCGGAGAAGCCCATGGACCGATGGGAATAGCCGCGTGTCTCATCGAATCCATCGATCACTGTATCTGAACAGCAGGTGCCTGCCACTAGCTTCAGCTTTTACCATTTGTTTGTTCTTTATTTGCATTTATACCTTGTCCTCTCTCCTGAGTCTCCTCAAGAGTAGAGACCCAACCAACTTTTTGATGAACTGGTTGCGAATCCTTCCATTGATTCCTCGAGCGGCCACGGGCGACGGAGTTCCAACAAGGCGTCCGAGCTCCAGGGTTTCAGCGAGGTGTTGCGGAGGCAATGGCGATTGATCCGCCACTCAAAGTAAGTTCCTTTTCCCCCTTAATTGTTTCGCACCCCATTTCTTTAACCAGCTACCCCCCACACTGCCGTTTTCTTTCTTTTTTTTTCGTTTTTTTTTTTTCTCAAATATTTGTTCACTGTCTTGATCTTAACATTTGCTAACATCCAGTAGGCACACATTTTTCCCCAATATGTGTCTTCTTCAGTCCTCACTCCTCACCCTGTGTTGCGTTTTTTTTTTTTTTGACGAAAGTTTCTAGCATTCTTCGTTCCCTGTAAGACTTCATTTCATCGCTCAAGATTTTTTCCCCTCCTTGATCGATTTGTCGCCACTCGCTGCCAGATGCGATTTAAGAACACAGAAAGATTTGATCTTTGATTTCTTTCTAATAGATAGATAGCCGAGCACCGAATATGTTCCTAATTTCATCTGGTTTGGTGGGCTGCTCTGCAGAGGAAGAGGGGAGGCCACCTGGCTCCAAGTCTGCCAAGAGCAGCATTGGGAGTCCACCTCGCGGGCAGTCAGACAAGAGCAAGATGGAGCAGAAGATAGCACTGGTCAAGCAGAGGGTCGCCTTGCTTGACAGTGCCAGCACCAGCAGCTGCAGCAGCGACAGTGACAAGGTTGGTGTTCGGATGCCCACGGCGAGACCCTGCGTGAAATGATCTAACACTGGCTTCGAGTAGCACCGTTTCTTTGATTAAGCTCAGCACCTGTTCATAGTACATGAAAACTGTAGGAAATGCTGCTGCTTTCTCTGAAGTCTGAATGTTGTTCGGTCCTGAATCACTACTCTGAACTCAGGACTTCCGTCTTTGATTTGATGGGTATTGTAGATTGTATTGCCCTTCAAGCCTCTTTTGTTTGATGTATGTTTGATCAAACGTGCCATCCGAAATGCTCCTTATGTGCTGCATTAAAATGAAGTTTAGAAATTAGCCATTAGCTTGTGCATCATCAATTGTACAATATTATGCAGTTCTGTGATATATATACTATGTGTTTCATTTTGGTCTTCTGTTAGTTTGATATTGTCATCGCAGGATAATCGTTGAATGAATGTGGAATGATGAGCTTGTTATTGTTGTTTGTCACCAGCCAGCGGTACTTCATTGTGGTGATGCAGGCGATGAGGGTGATGATATTCCTTTGAAAGTAAGAAAGCTGTTGCTCCATTCATAAGCAAGCATCACTACAAAAAAATATATATCAGGAGGCTATTTTTTTTTCATTTTTATTATATAGAAATTCGCTATATATGCAGTTGCTCCGTTCACAGCTTCACTACTAGAATTTTTTCATGACCAATATGCACTAGCATACTTAGATCTAGTTTGTTTTTCCTTTTCATGGCCTGCAGTTACATTTGTTTTTTTTTTTTAATTTTAAGCATTCTCAAACCCCAGTTTCCTTTTCATGAAAGACTTTGAAGTCAAGGAGGCTAGACAGTGCCCTCAGGCACACAATGCCCAAAAACATCATTACTGGTGTCACTAACATTGCTGAAGTAAGATATCCACACTCCTGTTTTCATTTATAATCTCATAGTCCTTAGAAAAAAATTTCTTTCAAAACCTAGTGCTTAGAATGTCCATTGCTCTATCTAGAATTGCTGTGTTTTTTTGAGCTTCCATTTTTTCTTGTCTTTCCATTACTACAAGCCTGAAGGAATGGATTAATTATGAATATGTTGTAAATTGACAGGCATCTGATATTAATGGCCAAAACTTAAGTGCTAGGTACTTCTTCTTGTCTTATGTTTTTCCCTTTTTTTCATAAGTAAAGTTGTCAAAATTCTTTAATTGTTCACCTACATCTTTAATCTAATCCCAGTGTTCACGGCAACTGTGGATCTGCTATGGCTAGAGCTGAGGAGGTACGGGCGAAGTTGCCAGAAAACAATCCTAGCTTTACCAAGACTATGCTACAATCTCATGTCATCCGAGGGTTTTGGCTTGTAAGTTACTACTGTTTACTAATTATTCAAATGTTTGGGCCAATGCTAAAGATTTTATCATTGTTTTTTATGAACAACTTATGCAAAAAAAAAAAAATTAATGTGAGGAGAGACATCCTGAAGAAACATTGAAACTGTTGAGAAGATTAAGTTAACTAAGAAAGTGACAAGTACCATATCACTCTCAGGATCTTAAAGCACATTGAGTGTCTGATTTCCATCTGGGATCTGTCCTTTTCTTGCTTCATCTTTATCGAACTTTTGTGTTCTGCTCCTAGGGTATGCCAACTGTCTTTTGTAACAAGCATCTCCCAAAAAGCAAGACACTGGAATTATGTTAGAAGATGAGAATGGAGAGGATCATCACACAACGTATATAGGTTCCAGGCAGGGACTAAGTGGCGGATGGAGAGGTTTCGCAATTAAACATGGTATTAAGGTTGGCGATGTTTTGGTTTTCCAGCTTGTGAAATCAACAAAATTTAAGGCAAGTTCTTTTTCCATGTTTTGTCAAAATGTTTGTTTTTTTTCAATAATCTGTTCATAAGTAGGGGTAGATCCAGAAATGACACTTGGACAGTTAAAGGTGTAAGTTAAAAAAACAGCAAATTAAATGGTCAAATTTATGTTAGAGAGGTAAACACCCCTCCCTATTTCTTCAATGATTTGTTTTTTATGTTTTACATTCAGGTATACATATTAAGAACTAACGAATTTACAGCAACTGATGGAGCAATCAGTCTGCTGAGTTTAAGCAGCAAAGAAAGGGAAGCTACTATCAAGTAAGTTCTTCTTGAAGTTTTTTAACAACATGGAGAAGAGCTGCGCAGCATTTCATTGAAAGGAGAAGAAAGAGTCATACATAGACCTGAACACACACACCTAAATTGAATGTTGTAATAATGAATCTCACCCTTTGATGCATGGACATGGTCTTAATTAATAAATAAATGACTATTGAATCTAAATTGAATGTTCTGATGCTGCTGCAGAGACTACCAGAGTGGAGCACAGTGTCCCTGCGGACGAAGATGATGACAATGACAACAACATCGTCATCAGCGAAGCGGGTGGGCTCAGGATGTTGGATTCAGACATGGACTTTGGTGACGTGAAGAGCTTCAGTGACTTCAGCATCGTCGTGGACAGCCTGGTGATCGACTGCAAGTTCCAGGAGCACCTGCGGAGGACATACTACGAGCTGTGCTGCTCCCAGAAGGCGTTCCTCCACAGGCGCCTGCTGAAGCAGCTAAACCTAACCCTTGTCGTGGGGGCGATCATGGAGACGGTCAGCATCGCGGAGGCCATCTGGGCGTGCACAGCGGAGCGGTCGCCTTCCCGCGAGGACCTGCTGGTGTGGAAGAAGACCCTGGACTCCTTGGCTCTGCTGGGCATGGACGTTGGGTTCCTGCTGAGGCGCGTCGACGACCTCCTTGGTGTGTATGCCCAGGCCCAGCAGGCGAGGGACCAGTACAGGGAGATGAATGCGGAGAAGGCCCGTACCGCGGAGAAGGTGAAGGCGCTGGAGCTTGCGCTGGGAAGTGTGAAGGACGCTCTGAGTAAGATTGACGCCGACATGGAGGAGGTGGAGGCGAGACTGAAGAGGAGCGGCACAACGCTGCAGGAGGTAGCCACTGCACCATGGTGAATCTTGGTGGTTGCTAGGCTGTACTGAAGGTGGAGCGGCTAGCAGCAAGGCTACTGTACTGAAGGTGAGTGGTGAGACTGCTGCTAGTAACCTTGTTATGGCGAGGGAGGCAGCGCCACATTTTGTGTACACCTTGAAGGACACTACCAAGTTTGTTGCGTTGCCGACAGCGCAGGGTAGGGGACTGAAAGTCTAGGTGGCTAAGGTGGGTAGCGGCATGTCATATGTTAGTATTATTACTAGTAACTAGGACGCTCATCCGGCGCTGTAAATTCTGTTTGGAGCTTAGCTCGTGTGTTGTGGTCATGTCCATGTACGTCCATCCGGAAAGACTTGGTGACGCCAGTGGTCAAATAAAATTCTACTTATGTGCCTTTTATATGATGATGAAGCTAGCTATCTTATCGTATATAAAACAAGAGATAATAGATTGTTTGTATCGTGGACTTTGTAATCAAAATTAATTAGCTGTAAATAAAACAGAAGGACATTTCCCAGGTCCCAGCTGCACCAGTTCTCCTCGCTCTTTCGCCGTCGACGTGCACGACCTGGCTCAGCACGGCGCTCACTTGCCACGACGGCCTTCATGAACGAGTTGAGGCCCAGATGCTTCGGTACCTCGCCAACTCAGGGAACGCCATCTTCAAAGTCCACGACATGGTAGTGGTAGCCAGCGGCGGCGGCCAAGGTGGTAAATCACATCGATCGCTGCCGCTGGCTCCTTGTCGCTCCGACCGCTGACATCGTGCGCGACATGGTCGTGGCCAAGGACAGCATCGGAACGCACCTGACGATCGGCGACGCCGTGGAGGCTGCTCCGGCGCACAGCACCCGCCGAGTCGTGATCTACATCAAGGCCGGGCGTATATATCGAGAACGTCAAGGTGGCGCGCAACAAGACGAACCCGATCGACGATGCTCGTCGGCGACGGCGCCGGCCAGATGGTGGTGCGTGGTCGGGCGCCTTAGCGTCAGGACGGTCTCAGGATGTCGACACGGCGACGCTGTCCGTGTCCGGGGACGGGTTCATGATGCGCGAGCAGGACCTTTCGGCCCATGAGCTGCCGACAGGCCGCCTGTGGGCTCCTGCACGCGCGCGCGGCGGCAGCTGTACCGCGAGTGCGAGGTGGCCGGCACGGTGGGCGCCGTGTTCGGCAACGCGGCGGCGGCGCTGCAGAACCTGCACGCTGCGTGCGCGGCGGCCGTTGCCGAGGCAGAAGAACACGGTGACGGCGCAGGGACGCGAGGACCCGAACCACGGCTACCGGGTGGTGCCGGCGCGGCGCTGGAGCGCGCCGTGTGCGGGGAGTACTTCCGATCGACGACGAACTCGATGTACCTGGGCCGGCCGTGCAAACCTTACGCGCCGGCGCCCGGCGGTCACATTAGCGTTTTTCGTTCCTCCTCGAGAATTTGGAAATGACTTGGCTCTAAGTCACGGAATTTTGCGGTGGTTTTAGCCTATGCCATTTTGGGACCCGTGGACGCCGCCGGGTGGCTGGCGTGGGACGCGTCGGTGCGTGAGGAGTTTCATCGCCGGCTATGCTGGCCACCGTTCGTCGCCGTCGGCGGCTTGTCGAATGGATATTGAATTCAAAATTTAAACAATTTGACTATGGATGCGTGAGATGGTGATGCGCCCATGCATGCCAGACCCAGACCCTGTGAAAATTTGTTTTATTCGTTTTTGGCTTTTATTCGTCTGCGCTCTAAATGAGACGATCAAATATATGTTTTGACGATAGAAACACGACGATGGAGTTCATTATACACTTTGGCCACTTATTGGCCCACTTTGGTCTGTCAACGACTACATATGACGCCCTCCATTCCTAATTTGTAGTGAGGTGTTAGCACGTTCACTAATCACACAGTGAGTGGCGGAACCAAGATTTGAAATTTGGGTATTCCCTCCCACATAATTTGAAAAAAAAAAAAAACGAATTCATAGGTTTCAAAACCAATATTTGCTTTCTAGAATCTAGGCTTGTAATTGGAAGGCCAGTTTTTTTTTATCTGTTTTGGGATGAAATGCGCGAAAATAAATTAGACACGGACACGGACACATGATTAGGCTGAGCGGGTATACTGTATAATATGTATAGAAGGCTGCCACGACAGGGAGAGTGGACGACGGAAATTTTACCGTTTTATTAGTAGGTATAGATTGAAACTTTTCCTTTACCTTCTATCGACTTTATATCTGGGTGATTCAGAATTCATTAAAAAAGAGTTCATATTTCTCCTCGTTTCTTTTAATATATATGATTCTCTTGTTTCCTATACAAGCGCGGAATTGGGCCAACGCGCACATTATGCACTGGGCTTAACGTGCACCGTTATAACATTTTCCGAGTATAATAAATACAGTATGAGTCAAAAAAAAAAAAAAAAAAAACTTTCCGTGCGTCGCACTCTTCTCCTGGACTCATCAGTAACGGCCCCAACCAAAAATTTAAGGCCGAAAAAAAAAAAACAAACAGGCGACGACTAAAACGTGAGCGTAGCATACGGCCCCCGAGTCCGACCGAGCTCGCGCCATGGCGGCAGCAGCTTTCCCCGGCACCGCGTCGCTGCGGGCATCGGAGCCCACCGCAGTGGGCGCTTCCTGGACGAGGCCTCCTCGTCGTCCTGCTCCACGTCGGGCGGTGCGGAATCGAGTTCGGTGGCGTGCGAGGGTGGCGGCGAGGCCGATGATGAGGGCTTGCTCGACCTGGACTCCCCGTGGGTGGCGGCGGCCGAGGCGGAATCCAGACTGGGGGCGGCGGCTGTGGCATCGGGACCTGCCGAGGACGGGAACGGTGAAGACGATATAGACGAGATACGAGACAACCAGCAGCGGCAGGAGGACGAGGTCTGGCATATAACGATCTCGTGATTGGGTTTTTTCCCCCTTTTTACAATTCATGATCATGATGTGGGTTGCGATGGCTCTAGTAATTTGCTTGATCAGTTTGCAAGGTTTGTTATGGTATTGCAGGGGTTTTGGGGTTTTTAACGAAAATATCAAGTAGTCGTTTTTCTTTCTTTCTTTTTCTGTTCAAGTAAATTAGTTGCTGCAGCTTGTATAGAATATAATTTGTAAGAAACCATCCATAGAGAACTAATACGATCGAGATAAATTGCATATAATCATGAGATGGACTTTTAATCATGCTGACTTTTGCTGTTGCTCTAATTTAAAAATGGCTTCGTGAGACTGAAACTTGACTTATATGGATTGCGCTGCTTCAAAGTCCTTACGGAGCTTTCATCAATATCTCAATGTGGTTTTTGTTTTTGCATCGTTGAGCTTGCGTATCTGTTTGCTACCTGAGATAAATGTTCATTACAGTTGATGGCATTGGAGGCGATATATGGGGATGATCTGGCTGTATTTGAAAACAAAGGAGGGCTCCGCTATTTCCAGGTTTCTTGTGCTGGCAATGAATATAATGGTGTTTCATTTCAATTATTCTTGAATGGTGGATCTGGTTTCAATGGCTTGTCTATCCCCCCAGATTTACATACGTTATGATGTGGCTGATGGTGTCGAAGTGTGTGCTAAGCTTTCAGCACCTAATGGTAGTACAAGTGATGTAGGGTGTTTTGACGGTTCTGAACATGATTGTAGATCTGATGACTACTACTACACTTGCAACTTGGACTACTTGCCTCCTTTGATATTGACATGCCTTCTTCCACAGTCCTATCCTAGCAAAAATCCCCCAAGTTTTGTTGTAACTGCGAAGTGGATGGATGGGTCTTATGTCTCTCAACTCTGTCAGATGCTTGACACCATTTGGGTAGAGTTGCCAGGGCAGGAAGTAGTGTATCAATGGGTTGAGTGGCTACGTAATTCGTCCAGGTCATATCTCTGGGCTGATGGAAACATGACACTGGGTCCAGATATTGCCATCCACAACACAGATAGTCGTGCAATTCCGAGAACAAAATCACTGGAGTCTGTAATCCCTTTGATGTTGAGCTACTGCAATAAGAAACACTATCAAGCTTTTCTTGAGGACCTCCATATGTGCATGATATGTCTTAACCAGACTAAAGGTAAGCTCTTCCTCCCACCTCATAGGCTATCACTTACTCTGTAGTGTCATGTTAGGCCGGACTGAACTAGTGAGCTGTGCCTTGGTTTTAACCAATTACCTGAATTTATCTCACACAATATTTTTCTCCTATAACTAACTTTAATGATAAAACAATTAGGTTCAAATTTCATCAGGCTTCCATGCCGACACTTGTTCTGCATGAAGTGTTTGGAGACCTTATGCAGAATGCATGTCAAGGAAGGTAGTGTGTTTCAGTTGATATGCCCTGTTACCAAGTGCAAAGTTTCAATCCCACCATATGTGCTGAAGAGGCTTCTTACAGAAGAAGAATTTGAACGTTGGGATAGGCTTCTCCTTCAGAAAACATTGGACTCGATGTCAGATGTGGTTTACTGTCAAGGTGTGTGATCGGTTGCGTGGAAGATGAGGACAACAATGCGCAATGCCCAGAATGCTCGTTTATCTTCTGCTCGTTCTGTAAGGGACCATGGCATCCAGGGAAGCAGTGCCTAACTCCTGAACAAAAGATACAGCTCCGAACGGTAGAAACACAGGATCTTGCATCTGAGTTGTGTGGTTTATTTTAAGCTTCAGAGCGTCACGTCATACTATGTTTTTACTGAATATCTTGTTTGCAGGCGTCAAGCAGGATGACTGAGAAGGAGGTGACGCAGGAATTGCTGAACATCAGAGAATTGTACAAGGATGTTCAGGTATGCCCAAAAAATGCAGCATGGCCATCGCCAAAACAGAAGGGTGCAACAAGATGACATGCGGAAACTGTGGCCAGTGCTTCTGCTTCACCTGCCGCAAGGCCATAGATGGTTATGAACACTTCAGGTAGGCCTTTCGGGCATCCAGCATCCTTATTTTCTTCTGAAACACAAGGGGAGAAGTCAAGGTTTTTCTGCTCTACTTGTATTATTGTGTTTATGCAAGTACTATTTTCACATACCCTTGCATTTCATTTCAAGGGAAAACACAACTCCTTACATTGCATTGCAGGGGTGACTGCAAGCTCTTTGCGGCAAGGGACATAGCAGAGTGGGAGAGACAATTGGCAGCGATGCAACCTGAACGCCAGATGCGAATTGCATCGCGCCCAATTGGTGGTACCGTCAGATGCCCCAAATGCCGTGCAAGAAACTTCAAGGTAACGGAACATAGTATGTTCTTAATGAATTTGGGCTGTCGAATTAATGTGACGATGAGAAGTGTATGTATCTTATGTACACAGGAAGACGAGAGGTATATCTTCTGCTGGGCTTGCCGGGCCTGTTACTGCACTCTATGCAGACGGAAGGTTGAAAACATGAAGTCAGGGCACTACGGTTCACCGGAATGCATGGGGCTTGATAATTTCTAGCATATTTGTATTCATTTGTTGTCACCATGGATCCCTTTTTCCTTAATTTTCCAAACGATGAATCTGACACCGTAACTTGGTAGCATGTAGTGTATAATCAATTATAGGCTACATAGAGAAATTATAGACGAGAGGTATATCTTCATTGTGAACACCAGAATCATAGCAAATTAGAAAAATAAACATCTAGCTTCTACCGATGCACATAGAGAAATAGAGCTGCCCGATGAAGCCCAAACTGGAGTTCGATAGTCTATTGTGCTAGATTAGTGCCGCCGCTAATACATAACAATTACAATGACAACAGACTTCACCCTAAGTCCGGAGGGACACTAAGTTCAGTGGGACAAGCGAGCGGGAAAACCCCTACAAGTCAAATCTTCCTAAATCCCCTATAAGTTAAAATTCTTTTAAATACCCTCAATCCTCCCCAATCCCTAGAGCGTGAAGTTAGCGCTGTCCGAATGGATTCATGCTCCTCCACTTATCCTTCAAGTCCACCTACAATACATACAACCAGTCACGGTGACCACATCATCTTTTTTTTTTTGAGAATTTTATTTTAATAACAAAATACCCACCGCTGTTCTGCCAAACAAAAGCGTCCACGATTGTTATCTAAAATGACCTTCCAATTGCCAAAACCATACCTACACATGAAACAACAACAAAAGAAAGCTGAGATGTCAAACAATAGTATGTGAACATCAAGACAAATAAAATACTGTTTTTTTGGAGAAGAACAAAAGAACATACTGTTGAACACCCTCTCTTAGTGTTTGTTCTTCAAGCACGCTCCACTTCCTTGTCTTTCTACGGTTACTTTTGTTTTCTGGCGGTGGCAAGGGAGAAGTTGGCAGTCTCCTTGGGCTAGACAAGTGAGGTCTGCGTAATGATGATTCTAGCCCATCAAGATTAGGTGAGTCCTCCCACTGCAAGCAAGGGTTTTATTTTTAGAAACATACCCAAAATCTAACATTTTGCGGTTATATGATATATTGAGCTATCCTATAAGCTACCTAAAATGGTATAAGCCTATGAGGTATCTTGATTGAGATCAAATTAAACTATGGTAAGTTTACTTTTAAGTGTCACATAAAGAGGGACTGTAGTAGATCATTCATAATCTGAAGTCCTAATTTCAGTACCTAACTTACTAATGTGAAACAAAATCCTACAACTATTGTGACCTAATTTGATTATTTCTTGTCATGGTCAAAGCATCCTACCAAGAGTACTCAAAATATTTCTTAAGACATCATCCTCATCCCGATTTTGCAGAAAAAACAAGAAATGTGGGCAGGAGCAGAAACTTGGCAATCTAGAGAACAACTCACACTGAAAACTCAGTCAACAGAACAGTACAAAAAATGTTTGTTGCAAAATATTGACATGATATAGGTGCTGATATCATTCAATCACAATGGAGACAAGCTAGCTATTACAATCACATAAATTTAACAACCAAAGGAAGTTCAGCATGAACAATGTTCGAAAGCAAAGAAAATAGTTTTAAAAGGAATGCAAACCTGAGAGGTCCGTGCTGTTGGGTTCCGATCCATTAGGTTGGGAAGTTTGCCTCTACTTGGACCCTGGTCTTTATCATTAAGTGCACTCGGGCCAGCAGCACCACAAGTTGTTGGCTGACCTCTTAATTGTTCAGCATTCAAGCTAACTCCTTTATCCATCCTTGCAGCCAATAGTTCATCTGCAACTGCCTTCGCAGCTGGAAGCGGATCCTCCACAACACTGTGGAGGTCAGCACAGCTTGTTTTGAGCCTGTCAATCACCCTCTCAAAAGCTGGTGTTGAAATTGGATTTGCACCGGAGGTAGGTTCTTCAAGTTTGGGGAGAATCTCACGTGTTTTTTTCTTCCCCAGCTGTAAGTTTCATTTCATGTAATCAATTATAGGCTACAAAGTCAGTGACCTTGTGAACACCAGAATCATAGCAAATTAGAAAAATAAAACATGTAGCTGCTACCGGTGCACATAGAGAAATAGAGCTGCCCGATGAAACCCAAACTGCTCTACGGAGTGCACAGAATTACAAAGTCATAGATGCAGACAAACAAAAAGATGCTAAAATAATAACTGGTGTGAGTGGTATAAAGTCATTAAAATATTGTAGTAAGCGCCATCAAAAGTATTCAGAAGATTAGAATCATGTAGTTTGATCTATGACAAACAAGACACAAGAAGCAGCAAAATTAGCAAGGACAGAGTAAACTCAATTACAAAAGTCTGTTTGGGATAGTTTCAGCTCATGGTTGTTTCAGGGAGAACAGTGCAAGGCAAACAGATTTCTAGACCAAGATGAATATGAATACAGACTTAATGTTCCCATTATTTAATTATATTATATATTACAAAAAAAAATACTGTAAAAGCCCGACTGCACACACTAGCTCCTTGAATTGCAGTTGCACAACACATAAAGCAATTTATTCAAATCGCAATGCTGCTGCAAAATACAATGTATGACATTGCTTGTATATAAACTTGAGGTGCATCTGCGTTTATTCTACATCTGGGTCCAGGATAGAAATGGCATGAGCAAAATTACAGCATCAATTCTGAGGCTACCAACAAATTTTACTCATGAAACCACAATGCGCCCCCAAAAAAAAAAGAAGAAGGGAAAAAGATCCTCACCTAAGATGCGGAACTTGGCACGGGTGGGCTCATCCGCGGCACGCCATGTCTGGACGGCCCCATCCCCAACGATCCGCTCAGCCGCCAACTCGAGCTTGGACGGCTCAATCGCGGCCCATTCGGCGGCGAGGAGGTCCCTAACCCGCTCCTCCGCGGTGGCCCTGGCGGCGGCGGCGTCGAAGTCCGCGAGGAATGCCGCGACGGCGACGTGGGCGGCGGCGATGCAGGGAGGCGGGTGCGGAGGCCGTGGCGGGGAGCGAGGCGAGGAGGCGGAGGTCTTGGAGAGCGGATGCGGAGACCGGGTCGTCGGCGAGGTGGCGGAGGAGGAGCGCGCGGCGGAGGCGCGGGGTCGGGTTGGAGGGAGAAGGGAGCGCGGCGAGCAGCTTTTTGGACGGCTACGGTGGGGACCGAGCGGTCGCCCAGGACGTGGTCAGGATGAGGGTCGCGTCCGCCGCCGTCACCGGCGGCATCTCGTGCGGTGGCCGGGAAGGGGGTAGGGTTTTGGGGTTCCGGCGAACGAGATCCCCTGGCAATTGATTGCAGGGGTAGGGGGAGAGGGCGATGGAAGCGCCACGTCAGCAACCTGCAACTAGCTGAGGCTGTTTGCAAAGGGCCGCCGGCTGATGAATCAAAGGTGATGGAGATCTTGATACGATACGGCATTGATGTCTGCAATGGGGAGGGGTGATGAAACAGCAGCTCACTCACATGATATTTGGCTGTCCAGTTGTAGGTGAATGTGAATTTTATGCAAACCCTTGGAAAAGAAGAAACAACAACATAGTGTTGAGGAATGATCGCACTACTGTGATGGCTTGCAAGACGGACGGAGGCCAACCTCTGGAAAGCAAGGTTGCCCAAGGACAGTGAAATACTAGCGGTTAAGCCGTGCTCAATCTTAGTTAACGAAATGTAAAGTTTTATGCAAACCATGTAATGATCTAACATCTGGCTTTCAAAGCCACACGATAATATTATGCTAGTAATAAGAGGCTTCAAAAAGCAGCTGAACGAAGTGGGAGGAAGAGGAAGGTGGTGTCTGCGCAGGTCCAGGTCCAGGCAAAACAAATAAAGCAAAGCAGTAAAGCAAGGATAGATATTCTAGAAAAATTAAAAAGGAGGCGTTGCGTGAAGGCTAAGAAGCCTCCTTCCTAATCCTAATCGACCCTCGCGAGACACCTCATCACTTGCCTTCGCTTCGCTTTTGGATGAATGAATGGATCATGGATGTTGGCCAAAAAGCAAGGAAAGGGAAAGCAGGGACGAATTGAAAAGAAACAAATCATCTGTGCATCTAAAGACCGCTAGCTAGCTTGAACTAGAACACAACAACAGTTCAGTTGATCCGTTAAGACCTTGCTCCAGAAGGTGCACATTGTTTATAGGTATACCGGGGATCTCATTTGCCGATCAATTTATATGTACTAGAATAGAATTCAGATGTTCCACGCTCTTGTAATTCAGTTGCGCATGATACTGCCAAGCTGGGTATGAGTTGGGATCAGGGACAATTCGTTGTTTGGATGGGCGCCTCCCGAGTCCATAAAACAATCTAGGGTCGCGTTTGGTTATTGTTTTGCAGTGAGACCACAGCGGGGGTCGCAGTGGCCGGCGTTTGATTGTCGGCACAGCCCGAGCGGGCCAGAGATGCATTTCCCCTGCTGCACGCATCCCTAAAGCGCTAGAATCAGTAGTTTTCGGGGATGCGTGCTCGGCCGACGCAGCTTGTTTCTCCCACTAATGATGTATTAGTGTATAATTAGTAAATATTAAGTGATATTAATGTATTTTACGGATAATTAAGACATGGTTAGATAAAATAAGTCCTTTAAAACTGTATTTACATTATAATCATAATTTTTAATATTTTTTTATCTCATACGACTTATCTCAGATAAAGCAACTAAACGCCGGCTTCTAGCCTGCCGGATGTCCCTCAAGAACCAAACAATGACATCCTCATTCTGGCGGGTCGGAGAGAGCCTATACAAGATATGCAGGCCATTTAAACATAGAAGGAACCAAACGCACCCTAGTTGCTTTCGCGACTTCCGAAGAGTATTTGATTATGAATAAGGGCCATACTAGGTGCCTGTTAAGATTTTTTTAAAAAAGACTGCTGTCGGTAGCCTATATCGAGAGGAGATAAATGAAGCGTGAGTAGTTTATGCACAATAACTAACAAATTTCTGCGAGGGATGAAAATGAACCAGGACTGATAGATTGATAAGCAACTGATGATTGTATTTACTGCTCTTAAGCATGAGCCTTGGATAGCTTTGATCATGCACCCATGGACCACCGATTGCTTCGTGTGGACACCATACATACTTCAGGTCGTTTCTTTCTCCGGAGAAAGCAAAGCAGCAAAGGAAAGCAGGCAGGCAGCCGCCCTCCAAAGCCGGAAGGAGGAGGAAACATCGGCCTCTTGGTTGCCCTCCAAAACTTGCCAACCAAAATTGTGTCATTGCCAAATCGACGACGTTTAATTGGTTTCAAAAGTTTAGTTAAACTAATGCCTCTAGCCAAATCCGTGGTAAAGTTTTGCCAACTATTAATCTGCCAATGCTAAAGTTTTGGTAAGCAACAATCTACCAAAATTTTGCTGAGTGCAGAACCAAAAAATGGCATGTCGGATTTTTGGCTTCCCGGAAGACAAGAAATTTTGGGATTGCAACCACGGGGCCCATCATGTAAGTGCAAGGAAAAGAAAATGACCGATGATGACTCCATGCATGAGTTGTGAGTTGAGTTCACTTCACTCTCCCAGCACCACCACACAGCAGTGACGACTAGCGATAGTGAGGAGGCAGCGAGTGAGTGAGGACTTTTTGTCACTTGCTTTCCGCGCGCATCAATCCTCACCTCAACTCGATCGGCAGTGAGTGACAGTGAAAGGATCAAAGGAAGCACAAGGCACATGCCAACCACCATCAGTTCATTCATTCATTCAATCTTAACAATCTTCTCCTGCTCCCTCCTGCTCTGCGATTAAAGCCATCCATCCATCCATCCGATTCTTCCAACCACCACCCTTACCTTCCATTCCACACACACGACCGCACGCATGCAGCCGCCCACCGGCCGCCGCCGGAGCCCCCGGCGCCGCTAGAGGCGCCGGCAGAGGTGGGGAACTCACCAGACAACAGCCACCACCAACCGGCCCAGGGGCCGCCTCTCTTCATGCCGGCGCCGGCACCGTCGCCACCGGGCCACCACCGCCGCCCACCACCGGCGGATCGCCACCGCCCCGTCTCCATACCACCGCCCCGCGCCACCGGGCAGCTCGCACATCAACCAACCACTGCCACCGGACCCGCCCCAGCGCCAGCACCAGGCCACCACCACCTCCACCACCACCTCCTCCGCCCGCACACTCATACGACCCTACCATCACCGCCGCCGAGTCAGGCTCCGCCGTCCCGCTCACAGCACGCCGCTTCCCCCACCACACCGCCTCCCATCATCATCCCCATGCTCCTCCTTACTCTCCTCCTGCCTCATCGCGACGGCGTTCCTTCTCCTCTCATCAGTCGGCGCGGGGACAGCGCTGTTCCCTCCTCTTCCGTCCACGCCCACCGGACATCGCGGTGGCCGCGGTACGACTCCGTCCTTCTCGGCCTTCCAACGGCACCGTCGCCTTCACGTTCGAGCAGACGGCGGCGGTGCGCACCCGAACCGGTCCGCTCGCGCACTTCGACAGCTCTCGCTTCAGGTCGCGCGCCGCCGGGGCGAACTTGGCGACGCCGTCTACATCCCCGCGGGACTCATCGATGGAGGGAGTACCAAGCACGTGTCCGCCGTCTTCGATGTTCCAGCCATCCCTCGTAGCAGCTCAGCCGATGTTCCAATGAGCGGCGGCCGTCGACGCCGCTCAGGCACACAGCAGCAGAGTCAGACGCCGCCGGCGGTCATTGAGGTCCACTCGTTGCTCGTCGTCAAGGGTAGAGTCACCGTGCTCCGCGTCCTCACGCACCGTGTCCAGGCCGCCGCTCTGCCGCGTCGGCGTCTCGCCGATCGACGGCACCGTGCTCGGATTCCGCTGCTGATGTTAGCATAGTGGTTAGCTATGATGTTCTCATTTCGTCGGTGGTTTTGGATTCTAGCTTGTTGCAGTCTTTCTTGGTGAGTGAAGGAGATGGTGTACGGAATTAGTTCTACGTTTCCTTTGCAAGCAAACAAACTACTCGTAGTAACTAGTAAGTAAAGTAATACTGGATTTGTGTAGTACCCCTGGATCCAATCAACAATAGTGTAGTGTGTGGATGAATTCCAGAAGGAATATCAAACTGTGTATACATATTAACTCGTTTGTACTTGTATGAAATTTCAAATTTGATTCATTTTTTTCGAATTTAAATTTGATTCATTTTTGAGTAAAAAGCTTTATGAAATAAATCTGCCCCAAACTGAACCTTTCGTCTCTTTGATAGCTAACGAAACCCATATGACTCCGGGGGCCTGCAGTCTGCTGTGTTTCTGCGAGCTAAAGCTATCTCTGGAGACATTTGAATTGAGCCGAATTAGCCTTTGATGTGAGA
>JADLZK010008298.1:0-33447 GCA_015847255.1 Hyparrhenia diplandra
AATTACAAGTCCGATCCGTATTTAAATTAAAATGAACCACTAATCTTTTTAAGTAAAAGTTTGCGAAACAAAATCTTTTAGGTGGTGTGAGTGAAAGGTTTGCAAAATTTAGTAGTGCCTTGGTCATACCCCTTTATGCCCAATTAAGGACAAATCAGTGGCTTGGCTTAACGGGATTGGGTTAATGCATCATATTTTATTGTTTGTGCTTGGTTGCCGCGGCCAAGAGGAGCAATGGGCCACTCACTTGAGTGGTCATGAATGGATCGAAAAACCTCTACGCGTGTAATGGTTGTTCAAATGCCTCTACGCCCAAAGTAATGGTGTGAGTCGTGAGAGCATGATCGGATGTATGCCGGTCTAGGGGAAATAAAATGATTTTGAGAGCTCCGTGATCGGTAGTGCCCCGTAGACTTGTGTATGGGTACACAAGTGTCTGGCCGGTGTAAATGTGATTTTTCCGCATGGTATGCGATGCCGCTTCGGGTGGACGACGAAGCAGGTATATGCAATTTAAATTTTGCATTGCATGAATATATTGTGGGCTGAAATGAATTGCGTGTACACTAACAAATAAGAATGCGTTAGATCGCCTAGACACGCCTTGTTTTTTTTGAGAGATCGTAGGTTGCCACCATTAAAACGTAATAGAGAAATCTTTTTCCTATTCCGTGAGATACGTAGGAAACGTGCATGCATCATGTTTAAAATTTTTACATCATGTCATTCATGCATTTTCCATCTTTTCCCCCTAATTAGTACTTGCCCTAATTGGTTAGAATTGGACTATTGTTTCTCAATCTCACATTATCTCCTAAATCTTGCTACGATGGCTCCAACCCCGGCTTCCCAAGAGTGGTACTATTGCGGACAAGAAGTTTGGCATGCCCATAGTGTTGTGGCGTGTGCTCAAACAGATTAGCTACACCGAGGCACCCGCTTTTACACTTGGGAGACAGCCCCGCAGTGCAGCATAGATAGTTACCAGATTCACCTTGTGATCCCCGCCCTTGACAAAGCTGTTGTATGGGTAGGGATGGGATATCACAGAGTACCGGATCGTCACCGAGGCTGCACCGACAATGTCTGCGTTTAGGTAACCGAGGAGTTTGATGGTGGACCACCCCGAGGTGTTGGTTGGGGCGGCTGCTTTCCAGCTTTCCCGGGCCGACCCCTTTTCACGCTTGGGGAGCAGGGTGGCGTGACCCTTTTTATGAGGGGACGAGACGAGAGCGGATAGCACTTGTGACGCCATGAGTGCTATGTTCTCGCTTATGATGCATGACAGCCGCTTGGTGCGTAAGATAAGGCCTGAGGGAGCTATGGCGTTGTGGTTCGCCGAGAGGTGAGATAGACCAGCTTGATCCGAGATCGCAGAGGGAGGGCGGGAAGGCCGAGGCGTGCCACGAGGAGAAGAATGCCGCTTAGTCAGTCCAAGAGCAAGGGAAAAACCCCGCAGCGAGGGGAGTTAGCAAAGATGAAGAAGCGGTGTCGAGTCTTCTAGAAAGAGTTGGCGGTTAGCGTGAGGGCTTAATGGATCCTTAAGCATGCATCTTCTAATGCGCGCTGGCAAAGAGAGGGTTGAGGCCGCCTACAAGGAGATCAAGGAGAGGCCGGGACGTGGAGTGTGAGTACACTAACGCAAGGAGGAGTACTACCGCTTGTACCACGCCTACCACTACCCCATGGGTACGTATCGACGAGGACCTTCAGATAGTGAGTGCAAAGAAGCATACCACCGAGGAGGACCAGGGACGAGACCCCACTTCTCGCGCACCACAGAGTAGATGACCGTGATGCCACGTTTAGATTTCGTAGATGCTACCACGTAGACCTTGATCTAGTTGAGACACCCTTGTAATGCGGTGTAGTGCCACTATTACCATGTAATTTCCTTTTTATTCGTGAGACTATCAACATGTAAGACTTGGATCCGTAATGTCTCGGAGACCTTATTGTATCGCTTGAGACCTTAATTTAGTTCGCGGCCCTATATTGCGATCGGTTTTATGGTAATTGCGACCCTTGCCAATTCATGAGATTATGCCGGGTGGTGCAAGCATTTTGTTGCCATTTTGTTGCGAATTCTTGGTACACATATTGCGCTGACATAACGCGGATGTTGATGAAAGACCGTATTGAGTTTATTGTTACCGTTATTGTGGATGAATTTATTCTCTCAATAAATTCCGCATAACCTAAATTCAATATCTATGCTTTGGACAACATCATCCGATGGTTATTGTTGATTCAAATGTGCGATGCCGCAAACTCGACAGTCTTTGGGGAGATCGACAACAGAGCCACCACCTCCAAAGGAACCGTGAGCAGTTCTTTGATCGGGCCTAGGAGAGTTGCGTAAATATCGCACGCAACACCGAAAGCGGTGGAGGCCGTGGTGGTGCCGATGGTGATGGGTTCCAGCGCATAAGAACTTTAAGGCCACGGAACCACCAAAGTTCACCGCGGGCAAATGAACCCATGGAGGCCGAGGAATGGTCGACCTCGATAGAAGATAAATTTCGGTTGGTGAATGCATGCGAGACTCGTAAGCGTAATTTGCAAAATACGACTTGCTAGAGGGACCCCCGAGGGATATGGTGGAAGAATCACCGTGCTACTTTACCCCGCCAATGTTCCTATCACTTGGCTCCGGTTTGCAGCAACTTTTCAGAAGACCTACGACGCCGGTGCTCCGCAAAGAAGTTGGGAGAGTTCATTAAGCTCGCCAGACAACAAGACCATGAACGAGTACCTCTATAGGCTTTCAACAGATTGTCTAGGTATGCTCCCCGACATGGTCCATAATCGAGGAGAAGAAGTTGGCTAGCTTCAAGAGAGGGTTAAACCCTCAAAATGCGTAAGACCATGGAAATTCCACCAGAACACTTTCGAGGAGTTTGTGACCGATTGTCTCCATCGAGGAAAGTAATACCTTGTATACTACATCCAAAGGCAAGAAGAGACCGCTTGAAGGAAGCTCGTGACAGAGCAGTGGTTCCTTTGGACGCCGCCGTAACTACCGCCCACCGCCGGCCCGGGCTTATGTCCCACCACGTAAGAAGAACCAGCCGGGAATAACCGCCGTAAGGGTGATGATGACCCCCGCACGTAAAGGAAAGCCAAAGACGTGGAAATGCTCCACGCCCAGTGCCATTCAACCACAACAACGGGCTTCAATTGTGGTAAGCCCGAATTTCTCCAGAGCATGCCCGCAACCCGTGAAGAACTACAAGCAAAGATGTGGGGCAGGCACACTTTACCGGTGTTGAGGAAGTTCCCGAGGGAGAGACCGCGTGATACCGGGTACGTGCTTAGTTAACAATCGTAGTGTCGTTGTTTTGTTTGATTCGATCATCGTGATTCATTCATGAGTCAAGAGTTTGCCATAAAGAATAGTGAACAGATATCCGATCTAGGGTTTGGTTATCGGATTAGTTCACAAAGGGGTGACCAATTGACTAGGCAAAGGGTTAATGATGTGAAGATCATGATGGGTGACTTAGAAATAATAACCTCATTGATAGTTTTACCCGGTTTGTGTTTGGATGTCATCCTTGGGATGAATTGGATGAAGAGTTGGGGAGCAATTATAGATACAAAGGAATAGAGTAGTACACTTGAAACACCCCCGAGACTCAATCTAACATCGATTCTCGCTACCCAAAGCCATTGACCTTAACCGTGTTTCAACCGCTTTGCAAGTAATCGGTATCTCCGATATACCGGTAGTAGTCCGTGAGTTTCCGGATGTGTTCCCGAAGACCTACCCGGATTGCCACCAGATAGGGATGTTGAGTTTGCAATAGAGTTAATTCCGTGGACTGCCCCTATATCCCAAGACCCTACCGAATGCCACCCAATGAGTTAGCGAACTAAAAGTACAAACCTTCGGGAGTTGCTTGAGAAAGGTTTCATTAGACCTAGTTCATCACCGCGGGGATGTCCAAATTTTGTTTGTGAAAAAAGAAAGATCGACGCCGAGGATGTGTGTGTGGACTATAGGCCACCAATGCGTAAATGTTGAAGAATAAATACCCATTACCCCCGCATTGACATACTTTTTGACCAATTGTCTCGAGCCAAAGTGTTCTCCAAGATAGACCTTCGACCGGGTATCATCAAATTAAAATCGACCCCGTGATATACCCAAGACCGCATTTTTCACGGTATGGTTTGTACGCAGTATCTCGCCATGTCCTTCGGTTTGACGAATGCTCCAAAGACATTTCATGTGTGTTTGATGAATTCGGTGTTTATGCCCGAACCGGATCGGCCATGGTTGTATTCATCGATGATATCTTGGTATATTCGAAAATGAGGAACAAAGATGCCCGAGCATTTGAGGATAGTTTTGAGAGACTCGCAGAGCATAAGTTGTATGCTAAATTCAAGTAAGTGTGAGTTTTGGTTGAAGGAAGTGCATTTCCTAGGTCATGTACTATCCGAGAATGGAATTTCGGTGATCCTAGTAAGGTGCAAGAGGTGCCGGATTGGAAGGCGCTTAGTTTGATTTGGAGATCCGAGTTTCTTAGGGTTAGTCGGATATTATCGTAGGTTTATACCGATTTCTCCAAAATAGCTAAAACCTATGACCCGATTGTTACTGTATGACGAGAAATTTGTGTGGACACCGAGTGCGGCAAAAGCTGCACCTTGCTAACGTTATTGACTACGGCTCCAAAGTGCTCGCACAACCCGACATTCGTAAACCCTTTGATGTGTATTGTGACGCATGTGGTACGTGATTGGGATGCGCACTCATGCAGAAGGCAGAAGTTATTGCGTATGCATCGCGCCGCCTAAGGAAGCATGAGGTTAATTATCCAACCCATGACTTAGAACTTGCCGCCGGGTACATGCATTGAAGATTTGGCTACATTACTTACTCGCAGAATGTATGTCATGTCTATACCGACCACAAGAGTTTGAAGTACATTTTCACGCAAAGAGGAGTTGAATATGAGATGTAGAAGGTGGTTAGAGCTAATAAAGGATTATAACATTGAGTTACACTATCATCCCGCAAAGCCAATGTTGTCAAAAAGGATGCCTTGAGCGTAAAAATCGCATTGTTTGTTGGGACAAATAATCTATGGAGGCTTTTCCTCCTATGCATCCCGCTATCCTATGCAATATTCAAGTACGTAATGAACTAGAAAGCGTAATTGTTGAGGGCCGTAAAGTAGATAAAGGGATTGCCCATATCAAGAAGAAGATAGAGAAAGAACCTAGTGATCATTTCCAAGTGGATGAGAATGGAATTCTTTGGTATGATGATCGCCTTGTCGTACAAAGGATCGAGAGTTGAGGGAACAGATTTTAACAGAGGCTCACTCATCAAAGATAACAATTCACCCCTAAGAGTAACAAGATGTATCGGGATTTGAGGACCAGATTTTGATGGACCAAAATGAGAAAGGAGATTGTCGCACATGTAGCTCGATGTGACAATTGCCGCAGAGTTAAAGCCGCTCATATGAAAACCGCAGATTGTTGCAAACCATTGCCAATTCCCCGATTGAAATGGGATGAGATCACGATGGATTTGATTGTTGGTCCGCCACTTACTCAAAAAAGGATTTGATTCCATTTGGGTGATTGTAGATCGTTTAACCAAGGTTGCCCATTTCATACCAATTAACATAAGCTACTTAACCCCACCAATACGCTAAGCAGAGCTATACATTGCCCATGTACTTCATTTGCACGGAGTACCTAAATCGATAGTGTCGGATCGTGGATCTAGTTCAATCGATTTTGGGAGAGCCTACAGAAGCCCTAGGAACCAAATTACTCAGTAGTTCCGCTTTATCACCCGCAAAACCACAGGCCAAACCGAACGAAAGTGAACCAAATACTAGAAGATATGTTAAGGGCATGTGTGTTGTCGCCAAAAAAGGTTCTTGGGACAAATGGTTGCCTTACGCAGAAGTTCTCGCATACAATAACAGCTTATCAAGCCAAGATTCGGATGGCACCTTTTGAAGCTTTGTATGGGAGGAAATGTAGAACACCTCTCAATTGATAGAGACAGGAGAGCGCCCTACTATGGCATTGATTTGATAGATGAAGCCGAAAGCGTAAAGTGAGAATCATAAAACAAAACATGAAAGCTGCCCAAGACCGCCAAAAGAGTTATGCCGACAAACGTAGAAAGCCCATTAGGTTCGGTGTTGGTGACTACGTTTACTTGAAGGTGTCGCCAATGAAGCGAAAGTACAACGTTTTGGAGTGAAGAGGAAGTTAGCGCCTAGGTTCAGAGGCCCCTATAAAATTGTTGCCACTAAGGGAGAGGTAGCCTATCGCTTGCAGCTACCACAGAGATGGGAAGAATTTTCGATGTTTTTCATGTGTCACAACGGAAGAAATGTTTGAGAGTTCCAGAGGAACGAAAGTGTCAACCCTAATGTTGAAATCGGTCAAGATTTATCCTATTATGAGAGTCCAAAGAAAGGTACTAGACACCAAAGAGAGAGTCACCAAAAGGGGCAAGGTAGTTAAGCGTACAAGATCCTTTGGGGAAATCATGGAGAAAAATGATGCAACATGGGAGACGGATGAGTATCTTTCGAGGAATTATCCACGTTTTATAGAGAATGGTTAGTTTCGCCAAAATCTCGGGACGAGATTCTTTTTAGGGGAAAGATTTGTAACACCCTAGGTGTTAAGCATCTTGAAAGCATGATCATTTGCATAGCATCATTATTATTTCATGCATGAGCAAGTTCATAATAGCATTTACTTTGAGTTGCTCTCATTTCATGCTTGTTTGATCTAGCTACTATAGGATCTTTGCTATAATGATGTTTTGGACCTAGATTATGCCTAGATGTATTTTTGACATAATTTAGGACCCTGTTTGAGCTTGTGTTTCAATTTAGAAAAATTTTATAAAACAGCTCTAGAGTGTCAAACCTCTTTGACCCATTTTGAAACTCTTTTCAACAGTGCTTGCTAGAATGGTTTTAGCAAAAAGTTTCTATAGATCAAATGAAGTACTTTTTATGTAGAGCAAATGATCTTTTATAAGTTTCTTGTGAAAAAGGTTTGGAAATGGTTCAAATAGTGCCCAACAATTTGGGTCAAATTTGAGTCAAATTCAAACTCTGTTTTGACTAGTTTAGTTTGACCTTGCTGTTTTTAATTTTTAGTTTCAAATCTAGGCCGAATTAGAAAAGTTCATATTGAGAGTTTTGTAGCTTATGAAATTCTCTACAAAGTTGATGTTTTGACTTTTCCAAATTCCACACGAATCTCGATGCACAGGCCAAAACCAGGGCTGACTCGTAAAAGCAGAGTAGGGGGTATCGCGGCCACGGCCGACACGCCGCTCGCGGGGCGACGCGGGCGCGACGCGCCCGCCCGATGTACGGCCTGGACCCACGCGCCGCTGCCTTAAAACGCCCAGCGTCCGCGCCGCGCCTAACCCTAGACACACTCCCACCCGCCGCCGGCCGCCGCCTCGCGACAGAAACATGGCCGCGCGGGCCGTCGGGCCGCCACGCCGCGCCGCGTTTCCATCGCCGTCGCCGAGCCAAACCACACCAAATCGCAGCCCTAGCCTCGTCCCATCATGTGCTACGCGGCTGTCGACGAATCGGTAAAAACCACGGTGAGCGCCGCTTCCGCCCGCCCGGCGGCCGCCGACGAGCCGCCATGGCCGCCGTTGGGTAAAGCCGCCGCGCGAAGCTCGTGGATCGAGCTTTGGCCACGTTTCTTCGCGAGTCGCATTGATGTCGAGCTCTAGAGCTAAGTGGTTGGGTAGATCCAGCGGCCGTTGCAGGGACACGCCGACGCCGCTGCGTGGCCGCCCGCGGGCCGCCGCTAGCCCCGTCTTCTTGCCGCCGTTGTTCGCTAGGCCTCTAGCTTGCTTGCATGTCAAGTTAGGTCCAGGAGAGTCGAGAACGGCATTTGGTTCGCCGCCGTCTATCGCCGGAGAACGGCCGAGCGCCGATGTCCCGCCGCCGTTGAGCCGCCGCCGACGCCGCCACCGCCGTTCTAGTCGGTTTCGAAGTCAAACCAAGGGCACCATCGCGGACCCTCTCGCCGCTGTAGATGCTTTTAGACTAGCGGTTGCATGTTTTGGTCACCGCCGGCGGAAATCCGCCGCCACCGACCGCAGCCCCTCGCGCCTGTCGCTGGACACGCTGGCCCCGCCCGATTTTTTTTCCTTTTCTTTTTCTCGTTTTTCCGCATTTGAATGAAATGCTTAGGAAATTCATATCTTGGTCATTTTGAGTCCATTTTGAGTGAAACAAATTTTGTCATGCTTGTTAGAAGATAGGCTACAGTATAAAAATATGAAATCCTATTTTCTGGTAACTTTTATATAGAGTTTTATTTATGGCTAGAAATGCATGTAAATTGAGGAAAATCGTATCTTTTAATTGGTACAAGATAAAAATATGCTTTCTGTACAAAAAGTGCTTGTTTTTTTGTGAGTAGAGTCCAGGAAAAATATCATGCATGGTATGTTCTGTAAAAGAAATATGATTTTCTATTTATGTGCTTTTTGCTATGTGATCTTTAGAAATTCATAGAAAAATAAATATTAGGGTTTTGAGTGTGAAACTTGGTGTGTTTATGTTTGATAGGTTTTAGAAGCTCTTCATACTCAGAAATCTGTTGTCTGACACTTTTCATAGTGTAAAGTATTTTCATGCTTAGGTTTGGTATAAACTTGTCATTTTTTTATAGGGCTGTAGGAGCATGATCTTGCCATGAGATTTTTATGGTAGCTGTTACATTACAGTAGTATGCTCTGGTAAATTTGGTAGAATTTTCTGAAGTAGTTATGTATTTATCATATTTGTGATGCATGGAAAAATAGGCTAGAAATATATGTTTATATGAAGATGATGGGTGTTAGTATTTTTATTATATGTTCCTAGCATGATTGTGATCTGTTAGTAAGCTTGGTTTGATCAGCTTAGTAGTTTTGACATTTTTTTTGTTCTAGCATTTTATTTAATTATAGGGTGCAAGTGTAGTGTTTGCTAGGGCATGTTATTGTATGTGCTTTAAATTATCTTTTGACATGTCCAAATGGAGGTTTATTTGGTAGATAATTACTTGATTTACTTGCTGTTATTTATTCTACTGAGCAATAATTAATCTTGACTATACAGGATCTATGTTATGTAAATAATTAAGTAACCTTTTAACTTGGAAAAGTACAAGTAGTATGAGTAGGCTCACTAAACAACTTTATTTGCGAAATTAATGTGAGTCATTTGAACCCCCGAGATAAAGCCTATAAAGTCTTTTAGCATGATTTTTGGAGTAAGTCTTTTATTTTACTCGGGGTTTTATCCCCATTGTTGAAGGTGATCATATTTACCATGGTTATTGTAAGACTTGTCTGCATTTTCTGTTGATGAAGAGTAAGGCCGGGGCAAGGCAAATCTATATCCCCTGTCTCATGCCGCCGCTACATGTGGGATGACTATCTTTGGCACTATCTTATATTTGTTTTCGCTTAAAAGACTATTTGGTTTTCGTAAACATCGCTTTTCCGCACTTGAACCTGAGTTTGTAATAAATTATACTTCGCACTCGATGTTTAATATATCGAATTTGGTTTGAAATACCGCGGATTTTATTACCAAGCTCAACGATCCTGTTGTGTTGTTGATGAGTTTGAAAATCACGAGATTTTCGGAATACCGGGTTTATATGGACTCAAGTGTAGACTGCGATTGCTTCGGTGATTGCGAATTATACTTGATTTCTTATAAATTGGTCGGCTCTGTCACAGCAGAGCCGGGCGGAGCACGCCTGGCCACCGGCGAAATCCGGCAGTGGCGGGCGAGCACGCCTCGACACGAAGATGGCGGCGGAGCATTGAACGCCCTTCTTGCCGTCGCCACCAAACGCACGAGCACCAATATAATGCCGGAGAGGAACGCGGTGACAAAGGTGGAGGGCTCTAAGCACGCCCGCGAGTAGTACTTACATCTCGATATGGCGGAGCACACACCAACGCGCCGCCGCCCTGTGCGTCGTGCTCCTCCGCTGCCCCCGCGGTGTGCCGCCACCGCCCGAGAGAGACGGTGCTCAAGTGTGTGGCAGCAACGCCTTATATATATCCGCGGTAACTGAAAGCAGCTAACCCGAACGCGCGTACAAGGGAGGCAAAGACGTACTAAAGAATCGCCGCTAATAGATAACCCTAACCGTAAGACGCTTACAAACGCATACGCTTTACTAGGTAGGAGTACTATAGTTCTGACACATGGTACCACATACGCGCCAGAATGTAACGACGGGCGTGGCGCGTGCGTGAAAGGCCACTTACACACGCATGCCGACATCCATCGTCGGCCGGAAACGGCCCCGGCTTCGTTGTACCACAAGAGAACGGGCCTAACATGCAGGTCCAAATTCAGGCCCAAAGGAAGGAAAAGCCTGCCGCGGAGCGGTTGAGGCCCGTTCAAAACCGGATGCGAGGCCCGGCCAAATTTAGTCGGGACAAGACGGCGGCGTGTCAATGACCGCGTCGGTAGCGGTTGCGACATGTATAGACACCGCTACACATCTCGCCTAAAACTATATTGGCTCGGTAGTGGTCGAGACATGTACGGACACCGATAACACAACTCGTCTACGAAACTATACGGCGCCGGTAGGAGCTGCGACATGTACGTATTACACCGCTAACACAACTCGTGCGAAAAATAAAGCGCGTCGGTAGTGGTTGCGACATGTACAGACACCTCCTAACAGAACTCGCCCGAAAATAAACGCGTCGGTAGTGGTTCGCGACATGTACAGACACCCGATAACACAACTCATCCGAAAATAAACGCGCGTCGGTAGTGGTTGGGACATGTACGCACATCTCCTAACACAACTCGTCACGAAAATAAACGCGCGACTTTAATTTACGTGGCGTTACGCAGACCCTTGTACTGTTCCAAGCGTGTCCGGTATCTGCGACGCGTCTCGTACGGTGTCAAGCAACACGGACGGGTATCGACCACGCGAGTTCGTGAATCCACGCGCGTCTCGTAATACCGTGAACGGTAACGCACGGGCGGCGCCGAAAAGGTGTCCGTAAGCAAAAACGCGTCTCGAATTAGGGGGTTGCATCCACGGTCGATCGGTCTCGAAAATGCGCTGTGATGAAACGCGTGTCGAGATACGTTGAATTCTGCGACATTTTCGGTTTCAAAAAGCGCGTAGAGCCGCGCGTCGTGCGCTCCCCAAGGAAAATACGTGCGGATTAAGAAAACAGACGCGTTACATGAACACGCGTGTAATGACCTCCTATTATCGACGCCGTATTGGTCCTGTGGGACCATCGGCGCCTGACGCTAACGCTCACCCGGCCCGCGCGTCGATAATGTCACAACACGCTCGTTATTAGCGGCGTCCCGGGCTCACTGGCGGTTATTAGCCTTTTTACATAGTGTCCACTGCAGGTTGCGAGCTACTTAGCTTCCTGGATTGCTACTCGGGCTATCATCAGATTGCCCTTGCGGTCGAAGACCAGGAGAAGACTTCCTTCATCACTCCATTTGGCGCCTACTGCTACACTACCATGTCGTTCGGGCTCAAGAACGCCGGAGCCACCTACCAGCGGGCTATACAGGGCTGCTTAGGGAATCTTATCCCCGACCTCGCTCAGGCTTACGTCGACGACGTCGTGGTGAAGACCCAGAGCGCCCTCTCCCTGGTCGACGATCTTGCAAGGGTCTTCGCCAAGCTAAACGAGTACCAATGGAAACTTAATCGGGAAAGTGTGTTTTTGGCGTCCCCCCTCAGTAACTTGCTCGGCAACATCGTTAGCAGGCATGGCATCGAGCCAAACCCGGAGAAAATCAGCGCCATCATGTGGATGAAACCGCCCTAAAACGTCAAAGATGTCCAGAAACTGACTGGATGCATGGCGGCACTTAGCCGTTTCGTCGCACGGCTCGGTGAAAAGGGATTGCCGTTCTTCAAACTCCTTC
This sequence comes from Hyparrhenia diplandra, assembly GCA_015847255.1. NCBI lineage: Eukaryota > Viridiplantae > Streptophyta > Magnoliopsida > Poales > Poaceae > Hyparrhenia > Hyparrhenia diplandra. The sequence continues at coordinate 11,958 of JADLZK010008298.1, forward strand.
GCGCAGGAGAAGCTTTCAGGTGGACCAACGAGGCTCAAGAGGCCTTCAACGGCTTCAAGAAGTTTCTTACCACGCCTCCAGTGCTGGTGGCCCCGAACGAGGCGGAGACGATACAACTCTACATCGCAGCGACCAACCGGGTGGTTAGTACCGCCTTGGTTGTCGAGCGCGCGGAGGAAGGGCATGTATACGCCGTCCAACGGCCGGTCTGCCGGCAGGTACCGAACGACTCCAAACAAAGGTACCTACATATACGTAAATTGCTCTATGGAATTCTCATCACGTCCCGCAAGCTGCGTCACTACTTCGACCTTCACCCGATCACCGTGGTGTCGGACTACCCATTGGGCGACGTCCTGCGGAATAAGGATGCCAATGGTCGATATGCAAGTGGGCGATCGAGCTCAGCCTGTTCACCATTGAATACAAGAATAGGAGCACCATCAAGTCGCAAGCATTGGCGGATTTCGTTTGCGAGTGGACGGATCTGGAGACTCCCCTCGAAGACACCAGCCGAGAGCGCTGGACGATGTACTTCGACGGTTCCCTCAACATCGATGGGCCGGGGGCTGGCGTCTACATCATATCGCCCTCCGGGGATACGCTCCGGTATGTTCTCGGATCCACTCCCAAAGCATCTAACAATGCCGCGGAATATGAGGCCGCCCTTCACGGCCTCCGTATTCCGCCCAGCTTGGGATTCGCCGATTGCGGTATTTGGTGACTCGGCATTGGTAATCAAGCAAGTCAACAAAGATTGGGATTGCAAGAGTGAGAAGATGGACGCGTATGTGGTAGCTATAAGAAAATTGGAGGGCAAGTTCTACGGGCTCAGTTTTGATCATGTGGTTCGGGATTACAACCAAGCCACCGATGAACTTTCCAAGCTTGGCTCTTCTTGGGCAAAGATACCGGCAGCGTCTTCGTCGAAGATCCGTGGAAACCAACCATCGGTGATCCCGCCAGGGCCCTCCACTCGAGACACCCGAGCACATTGTCGCGACGCTATCCAACTCCGTCGACGAAGACCGGCGGGTCCCGATAATTAAATATCTACAGGAAGCTCTTCATCCCCGAGGACCGGACAGAGCAAGAGCGTCTCATCCGGCGGCAAGAATTACGCCCTAGTCGACGGTTTCCTTATGCGGAAGAGTATAGGAGACCGGGTCTGCAGGTGCATCTCCAAAGAAGATGGTATAAAGCCGCGGCGAAATCCATGGCGGGATCTGCGGCAATCATGCGGCCTCTCGCACTTTGGTCGACAAGGCGTTCCATGCAGGATTTTACTGGCCGACGGCGGTTGCTGATGCAGAACACTTGGTACGGCATTGCACCAAATGTCAATTCTTCGCGAATGCACGCGCATGTGCCAAAGACATGAGCTCCGGACTATACCGGCAAAGATGGCCTTTTCTTGCTGGGGACTTTGACGCCATCGGGCCCCTTCAAAGCAGCCCCGGCGGCTTCAAGTGGATCTTTGTCATGGTCGATAAGTTCTCCAAGTGGATTGAATATCTTCCTCCGGTCGACGCCAACCAGCACAAGGCCGTTGAGATGTTAGATGAGGTGGTCCATCGCTTCGGTATCCCAAATTCCATCATCACAGATCTTGGCAGCACATTTACTGGCAGCCATTTTTGGGATTATTGCGAAGACAAAGATATCCGGGTGAAATATGTGTCTGTCGCCCATCCTCGTGCTAACGGGCAGGCCGAGCGAGCAAACGGCATGATATTAGAAGCATTGCGGAAGCGACTCTTCCGGCCAGATGGGAAATACCCTGGTCGATGGCTTAAAGAGCTGCCTGCCGTTGTCTGGGGACTCCGAACTCAGCCCAGCCGCAGTACAGGTGTTTCCCCATACTTCATGGTGTTTGGTTCAGAAGCAGTCCTCCCGGCCGACATCGCCTTTCGCTCTCCTCGTGTCGAGAATTATAATGAAGAAACTTCGGACGCTACTCGAGAAGATGAGCTCGTCGCGCTCGAGGAAACCCGCCTGCAATGCTGCACGCGGAATGCTAAATACCTCGAGGGCGTTCGAAGATATTACAATCGCAATGTACGCGGAAGAGCCTTTGTAGTTGGCGACCTGGTCCTTCGAAGGAAGCAGAAGAGTGTTCACAAGTTGGGATCTCATTGGGAAGGCCCTTTCAAAGTTAAAGAGGTTACCCGGCCAGGAGCGTATCGATTGACAACTATGGAGGACATCGACATTCCCAACTCCCGGAACATTGAGCATCTGCGATGTTTTTTCCGTAACTCGGGGACTCGTAAGCCCGCCTTGTATCGTTTTTACTTTTCTGGCTGTCGCACATTAATAAAAGTTTATTGGAGTATGTTGACATGGTTATATTTTCTTTCGACCGACGTAACAATTTATTTCCATGCTCGACTACACTCTTAAGTCACTGGACCCCCTAGAGCCGTCTCTGTACTTGGTCGTTTCGCAGTATGTGTGACTGGTGTACTCCCCGCATAGACTGACGACTGGCAGATGACTCCTTAGCGTAGTCGAACAGCCCAATAGCTTGCCTGAGCATCGCGTCTCCTTGCTGCGGCTATACCGGCGCGTTAAGGCTAGGACTGGCGTCTACCATAAGTGACCCTTTTTTTCATCTAAGTGTACACTTCATCGTCTACCATAATCGTATGCATGCTAAAACGACAGCGATAAAAACAAAGTATTAAGCTAATTATGCCACCCACATCCGGGCGTGGCTCGGCTAAAATCTCAAGTGTTTTTCACTGTTTTTTCACTAACTGTTTCTTGCTACGGCCAAAAGAAGCAAAGTATCATGCCTGGGGCAACTTCACCCAGGACTTTAACTCTAACAGCTCACAGGAGTGGGTTCATCTCGTCAGCAAGTGTTGTCGCCGCCTCGTCAGCCTCCTCGCGCAGGTTTAGAGCACCCGCCTCCGTCGCCCCGAAGTGCGTAGCCTAGGAGGATGCGCTATTTGGCGCACCTCGGGGTGATGGGAGCGCGCCACCGCCCGAGCGTGTCGAGCCGTGTCGCGAGTGGCTGGCGGGTGAACTCCATGAAGTTCGCCCGGGCCGCGCGGCTGCGCCGCTCCACGTTACGCTTTCGTCGGTCGGCGGCGCTTCCTCCGGATTGGCCCCGCCAACCGCGTAGCCATGGATGGCGTCGAGGATTGGCCCGACGCCTTGCAGGAGACTTTGCGTGCGACTCTTCCACAGAGCATACTCGACCTCTAGATCACGAATCCGATAACTGGAGGCCGCACGCAAGGCTGACAATATATAAACGGTAAGATCAGCAAAACTCGTTCAAATACTTTTTTGAGAAGGTCATTCTTCAGCGGTCAAATGGCATACCGTCACGATCGGCGGTGGTATTCCGGAGCTCCTCGCGTAGCTCATCCGTCAGCTGGTTCGCCATCACGAGCTGCCGCTGCAGGGTTTCAACAGACGCTTCGTACTCTACAAGGTATCATATATCCAGCATTTTAGTCGTTTTTGTCACTAACCTCTCTTGCAAAGATATCTTCAGAAACTCATCATACATACCAAGTACTTGGGTGGGCGTCGTGGCGTGTCCGCTGCTCTGGCGATGATGAGTTCGACACGCTCCTCCTCCAGGCGCTTGGGGTCGGCGGCCAGCTGCGCGCGTTCCTCTTCCAAGGCCTTACCCTCCCTGGCAATCCGAGCCGCTTCGCGATCCAGACGGGTTCGCTCAACCTCCAAGACTTCACGATCAGCAGCCAGTGCCGCCCTTTCTTGTGCAAAGGCGCGACGCTGCGCATCGCCGTTGCCGGCCAGCAGGCGGTCCCTCTCGACCGCAAGCACCGCTCGTTCTTCGACGAGACGGTCGCGCTCGCGGGTGAGCTCATCCCGCGCCTGTCTGGCCTCAAACAGGGCGCCTCGGCACTCCTCCAACTCCTCGCGCAGAAGGCGAATTTCTTCGTTCCGGATATGCTATACGACGACATGCAATCACATGGTGTGCATGGCAAAATCACAATGCAAAACAGGGTGGCCGAGTACTTACGCGCAGGCGGCTGGCTCCCTCCTCCACTCGGCAGGCTATGTGGGTCGGCTCGTCCTCCTCTTCAACCTCGGGCCAGTCTTGCTCCACCTGGGGCACCGGGTCCTCTGCGGCCTCGTACCAGCCTTCGGCTTCCTCCATCTCCTGATCATCGCCCTCGACTTGGATGTAGTCCAGGGGGGATTCAGGGCGATTGACCAAGGGCGCAGCTTCTGGCATTGGCACCACTAGCTCTGCAGCGACGTCGACTGGCTCTTGGTGCACCTGGTACCCGGCTATCTCTTGGGGCGCCGCCGGCGCTGGAGCGTCTTCAGCCGGCATTGCTCGCTCAGGCGCCTCCTGAGGTTGCTCCGGTGCAGCTGGCTCGCCCTGTGGCTGGGCGTCCGCGGCGATCGGAACCTGCACAGGCTCAGTGACGGGCCCCCTGCACCAACAGCATGATTCACACATACCCACATCGACAACATGTGTGATCACGATCAACAGCAAGTGCACTTACACGTTGGCAAAGCGCAGACCACGAAGGCGACCTCCCAAACTGCCACCACTGCGGCCTCCTCGACTCCGTGGCGCGGATACATCACCATGTGGCCCGGATGGTGCCCTTGGTGGATCGACTGGTGCACTTGGTGTTCTCTCTCCTACAGGTTGCTGCATATAACAGAGTGACGATCAATCAACACAACCTTACCCGGGGACTGGATAACAGTCGAGGGATACTTACAAAAGCGGTTGATTCAACAAAGGCTCGAAGTTCTTCATCAGCAAGGAAATCGTCATCATACAGGGGTGTTTCAGCTTCACGACGGGGCGGTCGCCCCGCTGTCACCTTCTTCCGGCTGACTTCCGGCTCCGACGGGCTCTCCAGAGGGCGCTTGCCGCGGGCTCGAGCACTCTCTGCCGCCCTGCCTTCGGGCATCTCCGGTGCTGCTGGCGCAGGGGGCACGGGGACGGCAGCGTTCTGCAGAGCGTGGGCGCGAACGACGGCAGCCTCCTCGGGTGACAGGCTGAAGTACCTGCTACGCGTCATCCCATGAATCTGCAACAATCATCGACAGTAAAGACAGTTGCAATCTATAGCAATGCACATCAATCTCATCCAGACTACACTTACCAGCGGCGGCGGGTTCCCGGCGCAGAAGGTGGACACCGCGCGCGGATCATGCGGTACCCCGGCTGTCAGCAGGATTTTGGCTACCCGATCCTGGACTTCGGCCGACGGCAGGAACTCCGCCGACTCGCGGGTGGGATCATTCAGCCCGGTGCACTGAAACCCGGGGTGATCCCTCCGTTTGAGCGGCTGGATCCGACGCTCCACGAACACGTGAGCAAGGTCGATGCCGTCCACATGAAGATCATCAATCATAGCCAGCAGCTCCCTCACGCGCGGCATGTCGGCGGCCGCGGGCTCTTCATTCCAGCTTGCTCGTCTCACCGGAACACGGGTGGGATCGGCCGGAATTGGCACCTCCGACTGCGGCAGGTAAAACCACCGCGTATACCAGCGAGCCACATTCGTTGGTAGCGGGGTTGAGGGAAACTGACTTGCCCGGTTGCCCCGGAGCTTCACAAACACGCCACCGGCCACCCGCGACCCCGAATCTCCCTTCATCCCCACAAAGAAGAAGTATTTCCACAGGCTAAGGTTGGGAAGAATGCCGAGGCAACACTCACAAAGCGTGATGAAGATGGCGATGTCGAGGATGGCGGCGGCGGTGGGTGGCGAGCTGGAGTCGAGAGCGTGAGGAGCTCCAAAGAGAAAGGGTGCGCCGGGCATCCCAAAGCGCGCCCGTAAGTGGCTCTCGAACACCACCACCTCATCCGTCCCGCGGCATGGGGTACGGCTCCTCCTCGGCACCCTCCAACCGGGCGATGACCCTCTCTCCGGCAACACGCGGGCGTCCACCAGCTCCCTCACCATCCCCGCGGTGGACCGGCGAGCTTGGCCACTCCCTATCCATCCGGATTACCGGATTTGCCGTCGCAGCGCACGGGCTCGCCATCGCGTCCAGCGGCGGCGGCGCCCCACGGCCGGCACCCGGCCCGCGCGTCGTCCTCCAGCGCCTACACCACGGCCCTGGCGACCTCCACGACCGCGACGATCCATCCCACCTCAATCGATTCTGTATTTCAAGAACATGAACAGTGTCGGCGAATCAAAACGGTTCAAGTCCACGCCCAAATCGACTACATTGGGGCTCAAAAGACGGCGAATCAACAGATCTACGAGGTACTTACCTCTTACGATCGGTGGTCGGGTCGATGCAGATGCGATGAGCCGGGGCGGTCGCAAACCCTAGCTGGTGCTTACTGTAGCAGGATGAAGACGGAGGGCTCGAGAAGATGAAGGGGGCTCCCAGGCGAATGAAACGAGGTGGCGCGGGGCGCCGATATTTATAGTCCTGACCGCCCTTAGGGTTAATGCATGGGCAACCGTCTTGTGGCTAGCGGGCCGCGCCTCCCCATTTCCTGGGTTGAGTGCGTGCGGCAGGCGGCGGCGTCAGTTGCCATCATTACCCTTTCTAAGTGCGCGCGTGTTGTGGTGCTGCCACGCGTCCTATCCCCTCGATTCTCGCGCCGATTTGTTATCCTACAAGATCTGGGATATTAATTGACCAGATGTCCTGCCGTGTAGATTTTTTGGGACACGAGCAGCCCAATCTTCTTGACGAAGCTTCATCAATATCCTGGGGTATACAGATTTTCCATTTTGCCTCCCCTTCAAACCCGGGCTATTGAAATCTCCTGCCTTTCTGACGCGGCCGGGATATTCTCTGGTTTGGTACTATACGCACCATGGCCCATGCATGGTGCATTGGCACCCTACGTCCGGGCAGACATACAGTGCTCGGGGACTCCTCGTACGGGCTCCATTTGGAGTTTGGTCTTTTGCGCCGATTAGGTTTCCGATTACTCGGGGACTTTTGCTCACATTTTTTGTGACCCTAGCAAGATGCGTGATTACTCACCTACTCCTAGGCTCGGGGACTAAGTGGGCACACTTCACCTACGGTGAATCGTGCTCATTTTTTACATTTCCATCTCTACAGTGTTTTTCCACTATACGTGGGCACACTTCGCCAGAAAGAAAAAGATTTTTTTCATTGGAGCACCCAGCATCCAGCAGGCGGATTCGTCAAGACTAGACTGGTCGGAAGCAATGGAAAGATGCCATAGGAATACAAGCGGCTGGTCGAGAACTGTCCCAGGCTAGTCGGCGTTTAACTAGTCTGGTCGACACCGTACGAAGATTGGTCGACAACACCTCCCGATGATCGGAACGTCAAGACTCCTTCACCTACAGCATACAGCGTGCTCGGGGACTAGCTGTGGGGGGATGAACCCCTATCCCCTCACGGGTCACTTTGGGTTAGGCCTCTCGGGCCGGCCCAGGACGGCGGATTGAAGCCCTTGGCGTTAGAAGACCGCAATTATCGGAGATCACGGCCTAAACTTGGTCGCCAAGATAGTTTCCTAGTATAGCTCAATCATAATCACTATATACTTTCCTATTGTAACCGATCAGGATAGCTCTTGTCGGACCGGATCCGACCTGTAACCCTGCTCCCCGAACTATAAAAGGTGAGCAGGGATCCCCCCCGAGGGACCATCTGATTCTCAATCAATCAATACAACTAAGCAGGACGTAGGTTTTACGCCATCAAGGCGGCCGAACCTGGGTAAAACCCGTGTGTTTTGTCCTTCGCCGCTCGCTTAACGCCTCGTTAGCCGCCTAGCACATCCCTAACCGCTCAATCTACTAGCTAGGCATACCCGGTTTAGACTATCGCCGGTAAACCGACGGCGTGAACCTCGCTTCAATCGGGAAGCGCGGCGTGCAAGCAAGATGAGCACGGAACCTCTTTTGTAGATGAGCACCACACAAGACGCAAGCAGCAAGCAAGATTTTGTTGTTTCGGTAATGATGCCGCTGGAAGCGCCGGGTCGCTCGGACCGAGATCTCCGCCCGCATCCTCTTCCTCATGCTCGCATCGGCTCCGATCTTCTTTGCACACGGGCACCGCCGCCGCCGCCCCGCGCCGAACATCTCCGTCCGTCCATCGCCGCTGCGGCGTCATCTCCATCACGGCTCTTCAACTCGCCATCTTCGCTCAACTTCTCGGTGGCGCGGCGCTGCCAGTGCCGAGGGACCAAGGCAGTGGCGCCGCTCCGCCCAACCGCGACATCCGGAATCGGGAGTACCATCGCTTCGCCGCCGCCGCCGCCCGAGTACCAAATCGACCCGGCCGTCGTCGATATCGCCGGTGACTCGGCGAGAGGCTTCCGCCGCGACCCCAAGGCGATCGGTGAAGCCTCCGCCCGCAGACGACGACGGCGACCGTCGGACGGCACGGTAGGTGCACCTCGACGCCGCCCGCTCGCCGCGACAGAGAGAGGAGGAGGCCGCTGCGGCTGGAAGGTGAGGAGGGGCGTCAGGAGGTGAGGGGAAACAATTTGCCGAGAATTGATGCAGGTTGCAACCCGGATGCGGGAGAAGGCCGAATTGGCCTTCTTCACCTGGCCGGCTCGTTTCACGGGCAGGCCTCCTCCACTTCTATCCAGGCCCAGCCCGGCCTGGAAAGCAAAATTTGACAAACCAAACAAGTGAATGGACAGCCCAACCCCCACCCCCAAAATCAAATGTTACCGCCCATAAACTCAATAGCATGGTTCCCTCGTAACTCGTATCAGCAGCACAGTGACGCAAAACAACCAGAGCGTCAAACGTAATGCCCACACATCACGCCGAACATCACAAACCATGCCACAATCGTAAGGAAAAAACACATGTGATGACATCTAGCAACTCCTGCGTACGTTCACCAGCAAGGCAGCCCCGCTGTAGAACATGGTAAATCGGCGGCAACTAGGAATACATGCCTAGGTTGCAACAATGTACACATACAAGATCTACCAACTACGTATCAGTCTAACCTAAATGCGAAGTTACACTGCTCGGCATGGGCAACAGGCTGTGCAGGCACTAGACAAGGCTGCCTTACAACTGGGCAGCACAAGGGCCTTGTTCACTTCCCGAGTCTTGACTAGCGCTTTATTATTGCAACCTGAAAAATGTAGGGAAAAGTCTGAGCAAAGTATGAGCTGAAAACGCAACCCATTCATTGATCAACATCCTATCAAGATCAGAAAAGGAAAACATTGAGAATGTGAGCTAAAAGCCGTGGTATCAAGAGCAGAAAAGGAAAACATTGAGAATGTGAGCTAAAGGCCGTGATAGGACTATTTTCTTTCTTCCTTTTTAGTAACATCTTACGATCTAAAGTACACCATTCCTTTGTGGCTGTAGCACCAATTGACTAAGCAATCGTGACGTTTCAATTAACGGATAATGAGAACTTTGGGTATCACAAATTCACATTTCAGATCAAGGAACATCCACAGATGTCGGAAGGAAGAAAAAATGATTCTGATTACCTGCAGCCTTAACTTTTCCAAGCACGGTCTTTGCCAGCTTGAATGCCCTACATTATGTCACCAGAATAAGCAGCATGACTTGAATTCTGGACATATGAATAAAGTAGTCACAGCAGACATTTAGATAATGGAATAACCTAGAGTACCTGTTGAATCCGATCGGGATCAATGGAACCAGGAGCCTGAAATTGGGAATAATTTAATTCCTGCATAAAAGTTTGTGCTCCATAAATATAGAATATCACAATTTATTATATAATAACACATAACACCAAAAGAAAGAAAAACAAAAGCCAAGGGCAAAGTTTCCAGAACTGACAACTAAAAAGACAGCTCAATACATATAACTGATACATCCTTATCCTCTTTGTATTTATGAGCACTAAAAAGGAAGATGGTAAAATAAAATGATACATGAAATTCAAAAGCAACTAATCTGAATATATATGATGTGAGCTATAGTGAGAAAAATGCTAAAAAAGGAGAATGCATTTGAATAACTTCAGTTCATCCAAGAGATCTCTTTTAAGCATATCTGGACACAAGCAAAATACCAACATAAAACTATAGATTGCTATCTGGAAACAAAATAATATCCCACAAACCAAAACTACGATGGAACATAATGTGCACCTGCTGTCTCATATGCATTTGTGTCTGTCCTTGTGCCTGGGGAAGCTGTTGAATCGGTTGCATGGATGTAAGTGATTGACCCTGTGGCGGTGACTGCAGTTGCTGTACAGCAATCTTCTGTTGGTGCTGTTGAAGCAAAAGCAGTTTCTGTTGCTGCTGCTGCTGCTGCTGCTGCTGCTGCTCATACAGCACATACTCTTCAGGCTTCTCCCACTGCAGGGACACAATAGCTCGTAGGAATAAACCAAAAAATTTGCTAAAATTTAACATGATGAGCACCATTCCTCACCTTACTCTCACGAGTAATGCTATTGTAGTAGTACTTAAAACCTTCGGGGGAGGTATGCTCTGTCCAGTTGGTTAAAGAAACTGCAGGTGAACCAACCTGCTGTGGAGTTGCATTAATGTTTATCGGAATAATGGCACCCAGAGCACCAGGGTTACTGGATTGCACTGGCTGCCCAGACTGAAAAATGAATTACATAGAAACTTTGAATGCATTTTAACTGAATATGTAACAGACCCAAGAAAGAACAGAAACATATAAATGATGACAATGGAAGGTTACAAGGGAAGCATAAATACAGAGTGATGTTATATCATAAGTTGCTGTCTGATGTTGTAGCTATGAGGAAATTACCTGCTGTTTAGGAACCTGTGCAGAGGGTTGCTGATTTAGGTTAGACTGCTGCTGCATTAGTTGTAGCTGTTGCTGAAGCTGATAAATCGCCTGCTGTGAAGATTGATAACTAGACTGCAAAGCTGCCTGCTGTTGAAGCAGCAACTGTGGTGCCTGTGAAGGCATCTGCTGCATCGACTGCTGGAGCATTTGGGGAGCAACACTGGTGGGAAGTTGCTGCTGGCCAGGAACAGCTTGCATTGAATTGGACTGTACAGATGGAGGGGCCTGTAAAGCGCCTAGAGAAGCATTCTGTTGCATCGATGGTTGCGACGCAGGAGGTTGGCCAGGTAATTGCACAGATGAAATATTCTGGCCAAATGAAACAGGTCCCATGGATTGTGGGACCTGAAGTTGCCCAATCTGCGGAACAGGCCCCTGCAGAGGCTGTCCTGGCTGAGCATTCTGCAGTTGTACAGGGAAATTCTGTGGTTGACCAGGTGGCTTTTGCAAGGGTGGGATCTGTTGGCCTCCTAGATGGTGCCCTTGTACCATGGGAGTGTTCATGCCCTGAAAAGCAGAGTCCCCATCACTATGGCATAACAATTTCCATTAAAGGAAAATCATGAGATAAAAGGAAGTAATAATACAACAAACTATACCATGTGTGACGAAGTTGGCACAGCCGTCTGATTTGACAAGGAACCATTTCCAGGGAACATCGGAGGCCGAAAAGCAGCCTGTCATGTTTTGGAACTAAAGGTTGGGAAATGGACTAAACAGAAGTAAAACCGTAACGAAGGATTGACTTGAAACATACATTATCTGCTGATGTTACAGTGCCACCACTTAGTGGCAAGGGATTGTCAGATCCAAAATTATTATATTGGTTGGGTGCCATTGACCTTGGACTTGATGGACGCCAAGATTCCAGAGGCATATGCCGGCCCCTTGATTCATCAAGATTGGCTGTTGGCCTGAATTACAAATAATGAATAGCAGTAAGAAACCTCCGATGAACTGCTAAACTTCTCCATGTATTCCATCCATTTTTAAATATAAGATATTTAATCGTTTTTGCCTTTCGGACAAGCTAATTAGTTCGAGAATAAACTATTAGCTTGTCTTAAATGTCATATATATATAGGAAAAATCTTTTGTAGGAGTACCTACTCCCTACTCATAATCGCACACAAATACACCCGTGGCCCTCCAGGTAGGTTAGCGGGTCAAAAAACAGACCCGTTAGTACGGTATATATAGACACATCTACAACCCTCGACGTGTCTCGGAGCAGCCGCCGCCGCCTCCTCTTGCCTTCCACCTTCAGACCCCGGCGGAGCTGTTAGCGACGCCGTCGTTAAGCGGGCGCGCCAGTCTTCGCGAGCCCATAGGAGTCCAAGCTCCGTCCCCACCGAGCAGCACCGTGCCAAAGTGTGCCATCGTATCCCGTCGTTCGAGATCCGGCAGCCGAAGTCCGTGCGCCATCATCCCGTCGCTTGAGATCCGACGCTGCCTGTATCATCTCTGCCGAACAGTGTGCCCGTGTGCGTCGTCTCCGCCGGGCAGGTGTCGTCGTTGCCCGCATGCACCAGGCCGCTTGCGTTGCGTCGTCTCCGCCGGGCCGGTGCCATCGTAGCCCCGAGTGCCCCGCTGGGACACCATCGAATCCAGGTTTGGTCGAGACTCAGAGTTCTAATCTTTCTGTTGTGATCGATTTGTTTATTCCAATCAAATCCCCTTTGCAGCTTGCTGATCCGGGACAGTTTGATTCCATTGATCTGGTTGCTATCGCACTGCTTCTTAAATTAAATCACCTTATTTTGCATTGAGACACTTCTTAAATCAAATCGCGATTTGCTTTCGCACTTGTCTGACAAATCTGCACGTTACATGTTTGCATATCCGGAGAAGATCAAGGCATATCGTTGTCACTTTATCGTTGTATTTACTCAGATTAGATCAGAGTCCCTTTTAAATTTGAGTATCCTCGGATACTTCCTTTTTTTTAGATTGAGTATCACTTCATACTTTATGGAATAACCATATACTGTACTAATACTCGTTTGCATATATCCATATATACTCTCTCTGCCCACTGCCAACACGTACGTATATGACTCACAATGGTCAAGTATGTACTCATACTCCATATACACATGTATGCTACATACTACATGGTGTATGTGCTAATACTCTGCCAAAATGTTATACACAAACGTATACACGTACTCATTTTAAAAATAGTATGTACACCTACTATCTACCGAAAATATGAGAGTATGTAAACATACTCCTTAGTAACATATAAAGTATGTACACGTACTCCTTTTTAAAATAGTATATATGTACACCTACACCTAACTTAAAATATCAAAAGAGTATGCAGACAAGCTCCATAATATTAAAAATAAAGTATATACATGTACGCATTTTCAAAACAGTATGTACACATACTCTACTTACTCTTATTAAAAAATATATGAAGGCACATATATATATATGGGCATACTGCCTACGTATCCACACACACTACTATACTTGTCCTAGGTATAACGCATATACTCTTCTCTAAAAAAGTATGAACGCATACTAAAAAAAAGTATGATAGTATATATATATGGGCATACTGCCTACGTATCCACACACTACTATACTTGTCCCCAGATATACCTACATACTCTTCTCAAAAATAGAAGTATGAACGCATACTATAGTATATATACGTATACTTGCCAAGAATAATGCGGTATATATGGTACGCATTTTATACGTGGCATGAAGCCGTCACCGGAAATCTTGGAGATAACTTCCGATGCATGCATGCAGTTTTGAAAAATTGAAAAGTCACAAAAAGGAGGGTGTACCGCGCGCCTGACTAATGGATCTAGTGGTTGCTTTCAAACCCGATTAGAGGAGGGAATAACTACTCTTGGGAGTACGAAAACCTCACTTGATTAGTTCAATTGATTATTAGACAGATTCTGTAAGGAAGAAAATACACAGAAACGCACTTGTTTCACTTTCAGACATTTCATTGTTGTCTATATATCATAATACCTTATCTATCCCTACTTTAAACATCTTTTGCAGATTATTTTAGAGCAGCTGTGTTATTCTTGTGTTATTCTAGAGTTAATATTTGGTTTTCACAAATGCACTTCAGTAGACACCCTTAGCATCAACAACTCATGTGAGAGAGACCATGCCTGTTTCATCTCATTACCAACTTAATTCAATTGTTCTTGCGAAAAAATTACTGAATAATTAGTGAACTCAAACCTGATAACAAGTGCTGCATCCGATCGTGAGCTGAAACCAGGACCTCCAAATGCAGGGCCACCCCTAACCAGAAAGGTAAATCCAAAAGCAGAAACGGTAATTATTATACTTATCTTATGTATAAACAAAATAACATATGCAAAAAAGAAACATAGTCACAGTTGTTAATCACCTCGATTCTCCAGGTCTAGGCCTCTTAGGATCAGCAAATCTAATGACTAATGGTTGCTCGCACCCCTAATACGGAAATAAATACATCATAAATATCCAGAAAGCTAAACACACAATATGTCAGTTGGCAGAGAAATTTACCCTCATTATGTAAGTCCCATTAAGGGCATTCATAGCCTCCACTGCTGGCTCTTTTGATGAGAATTTGACAAAGCCACAACCTTTACATTACATATATTACAAGTTAAAACAAAAAGGTTGGAACGGAAGAGTATAGCTAAAGCAAACAGGCTTTCATAAACCTCGGCTCTGCCTCATGCCATCTCTCATAATGTAAACATCTTCCACATGACCATATGGGGCAAATATCTGAAAATTGTATGCTTTCATCATCAATCCTTGGAAAAAAGCTACTAATTTGTGTTAATCATGTCCTCAAATGCAGATAATACAGTATCACAGGTTGATTGTGGACACCGAGCAGTAGTTTTTAAATCTACATACTCTCTCAGATGAGCAAATCATTAAATCATCAAGGAACAAAAAGGAAAATAAGAAGTTCAACCTACTTACCTCTTCAATCTCCTTAGGAGTTGCTTGCTTATTGAGGGATGCAACAAATAACTTGTGCTCGATGGCCCCTAGCAAATTTGTCACAAAAACTGATGAAATTGCCCAATAAGTGCAAATAAAAGATCTGAAGAAAAACAACTATCATTTAAAGAACCAAGCAAAGTTTGCTTTCTGAATATGATCATATAAACCAGATTACAAGAACAAATAGTAAAGAATCCTTAATGAATACTCCCTCTGTCCCAATTTTAGTGTCGTTATAGCTACAGTTCCATGTCCCAATTTAACTGTCGTTTAGGCCACTGTATACGGTTATAGTTTTCCAAACGGACCGTGCTGGCACGCCCCGGCACTAGCACGCTCTGGCACGGTCCGCTTCGGCACGGGCACGGTAGGCACGCTACATGAACCGTGCCGTGCCCGATGTGCCACCGTGCTTGAGGTCGCACTAGCACGGTGCGACGAGCGCGGAGCGTGCCGTGCCGTGCCGCTGGGCACGGGGCGGTCGTGACCGATGCCCGCCTGGAGGTTGCTGCTGTGCCGCGGCGTTAAGGTCGACGGCGCTGCTGCTGCTCGTCGGGACGCCGCCGCTGCTTTCGGTCGCCGCCGCCGCCGCCACCGCCGCCTTTCGAGCGTCGCGCCGCCGCCTCGCTGCTCGGTCGCGGGGGACGCCGCTGCTCGGGAGGAGGAGGAATCACCGCCACGGGGACGCACGGGAGCAGGAGGACTGGAGGAGGCGCCATGGGAGCACGGGAACTTGGAGAGTTGAGGCGGGAGGAGGAGGATGCAGCTTGGAGAGTGGGAGAGAGGAAAGTGACGGCTGGGAGCCTGGGAGAGAGAGGAGAATGGGAGAGAGTGAGGTGAGAGATTAGCTTATGTATCTAGGTTTTCAATCCAACGGCTGACAGTAGAGTTTGCTCCCCATCCAACGGCGATGGAGCCGTGCCTCCACCGTGCCTGCGTTGAAGCGGACCGGGCCGTGCCGGCACTACGGGCTGGAATCTTAGCCCGGGCACGGGCCCGTAATGGGCCGGGCCGTGCACCGACACGGGAAATACCGGGCCGGACCGGACTTGGGCCGTGCTTTTTCACACCGGCGTGCCGCCGGGCCGCCCAGCCGGCCTGGCCCGTTGGAAAACCGTAGATATACGGTCCTCACCCTAGGCCTAGACATGCAGCCTCTGTCACCCCCGTCAGGCACACAACACCTCTCGTCCACTCGTCTTTGTTCTCGTCCACTCGTGGCTTTGTTCTCATCCACACGATTGCTGCGCGTTCGTCCCGTTTATTTTTATGCTGCCCGACAAAGAAGACAGGCCATGCAACGTTTACTGCTTTTCTAGGGGCATGTCTTTTACACGTTGCATTGTTCACCGTGCCCGGATCCGGACGACACACAAAATGGGACGGAGGGAGTAGTATTTTTCAGATACATAAAAAAATGCAGAAACAGAATAGAAGTCACTTGTAACTGTAAAACGTAAAACCAAGATTGTGAAAGCACAATAAATTTGTCTCTACATGTTGTATATGCTACAACAAACAAAATGTTCTGTAATAAGGGACATGATGGTGCTAAATATTAGAGAAGCTGGCACTGTGTAAATGTATATGTGTGTGAGACTATGGGTGTGCTGGGTGTGTTTTACTGTACTTTCTTCTTATTATTAGTGCAATGGTATGCATCTCTCCTGCATATTCAATGAAAAAAAAAACTAGTTTTGAATATGCACTTTTTGAGCAAATAGAGCACATATAGAGCAGGTAAACTGCTGAAGATCACAGCATTACCATGACGTTCCCTTTCACCATCAGCATATCTAACTTGAATAGGGCCCATCGCCTTAACATAAACAGATTTATACAGTCAATAATCTGCAAACAAAGAACAGAGCTTAACAAATAACTTACAAGGTACCTACTCCAGGTAAAGTGTACTGGTTGTGTAGACCCCTGATGGCCCTCTCCGCCTCTTCAGAAGTAGCATATTTAACAAAACAACAACCTGGGAATGCACAAAATGTAAATTACTCAGTCAGATATTATTTTCTGTATATCCCATTGTGGTCTGATATAGGAATATATATATATGCCGTAACGTAATAGTTAGTGAACAGCAGGGGCAAAGGAGATACATTTGTCTTGTATATATACTTGTTCTAAACAATCAAGAAAAACAACCAAGACCATTTCACAGTTCACGAGCAAACCCCATTCAGGAGTGCTAAAGCATGAAAAGAGAAAAAAAATATAAAGACTTTGCAGGTCATATCACAATATTAAGCTATGCTTTGTATTTGCAACTGACAGACACTCAATTTTGAAGTTACACCTAAAACATAGAACATCAGGTACATAAATTTTAGTGACACCCAAATATTACATGGAATGAAGAAAATAGTGCACTTCACACACCAAAAAGCAAGGATATCTAAACTCAGCTATGGTATAGTTAAAATTGTGTTTGCGCTTAGGATGACATTTTGTGCAGAAAATGCAAACAGTGCCAGGGCCTTAACATAGCACTGATGCACCAAATCTACAAATATAATAATATAAGTAGTCATACACATAAATGTCACAGAATGAGCAACAAATATCAAGTGTTAAAGTTATAAGAAACTGGCCATCAACATGTCCAAGAAAGTTCCTTGGGTTCAATCACAGAAGGTTTAGACGGCTCCCAGTATATGCAATACAGTAAAAACATTAACAAAGATCCATCATCATCCTCATACAGCATATTTTGATAGCAGCAAGTAACAATCTAGCATAGCAATTGCCAAAAGGCTAGCTTCAATAAGCTGATAAAAGTGAAACACAGCAGCCCTGTGTTGATTAAACTAGGCACCACAACAAGCTGATTTCTGGTATATATATTGAATAAAAATATATATATATATATAGCAAACCATTAAAATGGTATGACCTGTGAGCTAGCAAAATCACTAAATTATGCTGTTCCATGGTGACGCTTTACAGCTGCATCTGATAAAGATGCATTCAATAGAAGATGAAAAACTGTGAAGTGCATGGTAAATAATGCTCAAATAGTCTAGATAAAACACGGAAAGTTACTTCAAAAGAATGATATAATAAGAGGCTGCGCTAAAGACCCAAAAGGTTTTCGAAAAAAAAAAAAAAGGTTATATAATACTGTGATGCCAATTCAACCAGCATCTGATAGCATCCATGAATAACCCTTTCGGTAGAAAGTATGAAGTTAATCCAGTAAATGAGAGTATAATCTGTCAGAAGACAGAATCCACTACTAGTTGCTTAGCACAAAAAGTACACCAACAATAATGAGCAACAGTTTCCATCCATCTATCACATCAACCATGTGATTTCAAACTGCAGCTTGATTCACATTATTAAAGGCAATCAAATCATGTATTGTGAAGGCATTGAAATCCAGATTTGCACTTCTATCACAGTAATGCAGCCAGAATCAGTGTTCAGCTTCAATTTTCCCTAACATAAGCAGCAGCAACAAAGGCCAACTGAAAAATTCATGCACAAGGACTTTCTGGCACATTCTCATCAGCTGCATGTCAAATGATCCAATCCAGAATAGGCTTAACAGTGAATTACAGACAAGCGGATACAACGATAATATTTCTGCAAGGCTGCAAGCCAAGCACTTTGAGTGACAATCAACACACATAGAAGATGAAGCGTCATTAGCTAAGTGACCATGCTTACATTAGATGCAAGACACACGGCACAGGTACATCATCGTGTGTCATCAACATTTAGCTCCAAGTTACAGAACTTTAAGCACCACTAGCTGGAAGAATTATTACAAAGACCGCATTTGTGTAACCGTTGTTGTGTCAAGCAACATCATCCAGTGAGGGAAACGCTACACATCCAAAATTTACACTCAAATATCCACAAATTGCATATAGCAAGAACATCATCCAGTGTCAAAGCCACAACTCCCAAGATTCATAATATTCAAGGAACAGGTTTTCAGACCACCCATGAATACTGGTACCCATCAAATCAGATGAATCTAGATTGACGGTGCACAACACACGATTTCCAAACGGTACAAGGTCATCAACACCAAACACACCAGCCACAATCAATCGTGACAGCAATATGCAGCTATACTGCATCATCCAATGACTCGCATCGAGGGATTCAATCGCTCACATTAAGGAATTTCACATCACATGCAATTCATGATTACATGGATAATAATTAATAAATCTTAAACAGTTAAACCATGAAAGGGAAAGGATGGGAAGTTTTGTATTGATTCATTATAAGGTTATATAAGTTCTTGCAACAGAATCAAGACACACAGATGCAAAGGTAAAACAACAACATCATTGCTACCAGAACCACAGGGCATCCTGAAGATGAATATCATCCACAACTTAGGTACAAAATTTGCTGCCTTGTGGAGCAGTAGAGTTGTGGGTAGTTAGGTTGCAGTAATCAGCGGACAGTTAGTCGCTTCCATTCTAGTCTTCTACTGAGTCCACAGGAGACGAACAGAATGGAAGCACAGCAAATGAAAATCAACAACCGCCAATCTAACTGAGAGAAGATGCAACCTTGTTGCTCCTATAACCCTCTCAAAACCTGAAAACAAAAGAGATACTTTCGATTGTGATAATACAAGAAAAACAAAGCCTTAGCACACCTTGTTGTTCACCGGTCTTCCTATCCTTAATTAGAGCAACTTCAAGAACATCTCCATGTTCCTCAAATAAAGGACGAACCTAAAGACACAAGAATCTGTCACAAACTGAACAATACAATAAAAATATAAATAAAAGATTAGGCATCACAAGCACAGAAAATAACGCATTTTGCATTAGTTTTATTCAAGATTCAACTTGTTAGCCAAAAAAAGAAAACAACTAACACAATGATCATCATGGTGGCTGGAGCTGACAAGAAATGGTGTAAGAAATTATTGTCTTGATGCAGCTTTGACTGCATCATAACAAATCCAAGAATTAACTTTAAATATGTATACCTATGAGCTGATATATATGATGACAAAAAGAGTGTTTGCATGGGATCCAAACAGGGCCTGGTCTAAAGTTTAGCCACTAAACTTCAGACCACTTTAGCTCTTGAGGCTCCAAACAGGAGGTCTAAAGTGTTATCCAAAGTATAGCCAACCTCACAAAACTTTAGACCACACAAGTGAGCTAAAATGGTCTTAAGTTTTAGTCCTTAACTTTGGACAACTTTAGAACAGAGGATCTAAACAGGGCCTTAGCTAGAAGGTTTTAGTTTGTTTTGTGCGATAATAACACAACATCATACATAAGTACAAATAAAACCATATCAGGTAAGAAGAAATATAATGTTTAAAAAATAAAGATGCTAGCAAAACATAAAAAAAGTTACTATGCAAGAAAAGAAGATAGTAGCATGGAAGTAATGCTCACGTCTTCTTCAGTTGCTGTCCTTGGAACAGATCCGACAAAAAAAGCTTGACATAGTTACTTCTACTATCATGATCTGCAGGAACTTTCAAGAGCAAGCAATATCAATATTTAAGAATTTGAGAAAGAAAGGGTAAGAGATTAGGATTAAGATTTATTTCCACTCACATACTGCACTTTCACATATGGTCTTCCTACCATGGAATGATAAATTCAACATTTTTTACCAATATATTTGCTGTATAACATTGTGTTGAAAGGGAAGCTTGAAAGTTAAAAAGGAAAAACTAAATAAAAGTTAAGTAACCTAACTCTAGCTATCAAAAGTTTTGAGATGTCTGACAGATGTTTGGAGACCAAAGGTAAACCTATTCACAATTGAAGTGAAGTTTTGAGATGTTTGCCGTGTTGTATTGGATAGGAAGCTTCAAAGTTTATAACCTAACTCCAACTAGAACTTTTGAGATGTCTGGGGATGTTTGAGGATCAAAGGTTAACCTGTTGACAAATGATAATTGACAGTGAGAATTTTGGCATGTTTGAGTTAATATTGACATTTCAACATTCTAATTCTTTGAATATCAAATGTTGAAATAAACAGATCTGCCCAAACTATAAATTGAAAATTCTACAAATTTATAACATATATCAATAAAAACCTAAGAAAAAAATCTGACCCTATGGTGTTGCAAAAGTTAACCATGCATCAAGGGAACTGTGGGTGTCCCTCCCTTCACATGTAGAAAACCTGGACAAGGTGCACTGACTACATCAAAAACACTAAGGAGCTCGTCTATTAAAAGGTTGGTGGTTTTGTCATCACAGCACATGCAGGTATGACCATATTACCCATCTGAATCCTGCTTGGCTTTCTATCAGCACCAAACCCTAGCTACGCTTAACCAAGCTCAAGCTCCCCATCTTAGGTTGGCACAACCCTAATAATAGCATTGCATCCAAAAGGAGCACATAATTTTGGAACGAACCTTGAAATCCCCACGGCCTCCGCCTCTGTTGCCGCCGCCGTAGCGGTTCCTCTGCTCGCCGAAGTCGTTCCCGCCGCCAACACCGCCTCTGTACCCTCCACCGCTGCTAGAATAGTCGGAAGAACAACGGTAGGGGTGGAACCTCCCGCCACCGCCCCCACCCCCTCCACCTCCATCTGACGCGCCGCGGGAGGGGGTAGCGATGGGGCGGGCTACCCCCTAATCCGCCGCCGCCGCTGCCGGACCAGCGGGAGGGACCCCGCTGGAACCGGGCTCCAGAGCGGTCTCCGCCGGTGGAGGGAACACCCGAGCGATCGCTGCCACGGTGCATGTCGCGGAGCTAGGGTTTTGCGGGGAAGCAGGTGGAGAGCAC